>QEPC01008004.1:457871-474556 GCA_003113815.1 Sphenodon punctatus
CCCCTGCCTCCACCTCCTCTGCCTCCTCCACCGCCTGTGTCGCTTTCTCTCCCTCCGCTCTCTTCTGCCTCCCTCCTCGCTCCATCCCGCCACGCTTGCTTGCTGTTGATTTCGCTTTAAATCTCCCTCCGGTGGTTGTGTTGTTGCTGGTTGCCCGACAGCGATGCAGCATGCCTTGTCCCTGGCTGCGGCTCATTTCCTTTGGTTCCACCCAGGGATTGGCATCCAGACGTTACTTTTCCTTGGTTCCCGGTGGGGGTCCATTTGACCACGCTTCCTGGGATATTCCCATGGCTAGCCCAGGAAGCATGGTTGAAATTGACCCCATGTGGGTATTGAGCATGATGAACGTCTGGCAAGCGCCGAACAGACGTTCACGGCCCTTTGGCCCCACCGCAGGGTTCAGCGTGGTGGAGCGTGATCTCGTAACGTCTGAAAATACCCATTGTAGTAATGGGGGACTGATGTCTGTTGGAAATCAAACTCTGCTAAGAATGGAATATCCAATAAATTCTTGCCTTGCCTTGCTGACAACTTCAACTTTCAGAAGGTGGAAGAAGGAATGAGGGGATCAGCTGTCTTGGACTGGATCCATATCAACAGGGAAGAACTGGTCGATGAGGTGAAAGTAGTGGGAACCTTGGGTGAAAGTGATCACATCATCTTGGAATTCATGATATCAAGGAAAGGGAAAGCTTGGCATAGTCGGACGTGTACCCTGGACATTAGGAAAGCTGATTTTAATAAACAGAGAAAAGCTAGGCAGGATCCAATAGCTAGTAAATCTAAAGGTGAACGGAGTCCAAGATGGTGGGAGTTTCTGAAAAATGAGAGCCCAATTGCAAACAATTCCAATGAGAAAGAAAAATGGGAGACATCTAAAGGAACTAGTGTGGTTGCACAAGGAGCTTTCTGATGAGCTGAGAATTAAAAAAGGACATGCATAAGAAATGGAAGGAGGGACAAATCAGCAAGGACAAGTACAGACAAGTAGCCCAAACCTATAGTGATGGTGTCAGGAACACTAAAGCTCGGCATGAGCTCAGACTTGTGAGAGATGCTAAGAACAGCAAAGGGGGAGGGGGTGTTCAACTATGTTTGAAGCAAGAGAAATAACAAGGAAATGGTAGTTCCGTTGCTTGGTGAAGGTCGTGAAATGTTAACAGTGACAGAGAGAAGGCGGAATTACTCAGCTCTTATTTTGCCTCCGTCTTCTCCCACAAAGAAAACTACATCCAACCTGGCAAGACTAGCACTAATAATAAAGGGAAGGAATTGCAGCTCAGGATAGGTAAAAAGATGGTAAGAGAACACCTAGCTACTTTAAATGAGTTCACGTCCCCAGGGCCAGATGTATTACGTGCTAGGGTACTGAAAGAACTTTCAGGTGTAATCTCGGAACCTCTGGCTATACTCTTTGAGAACTCTTGAAGAATGGGTGAGGTGCTGGAAGACCGGAGACGGGCAAATGTTGTCCCTATCTTCAAAAAGTGGGGAAAGGAGGATCTGGGAAACTACAGACTTGTCAACCTGACATCAATACCTAGTAAGATTCTAGAGCAGATTATAAAGCAGTTAATCTGTAAGCATTTGGAAAACAATGCTGTGATTAATAGGAGCTAGCATGGGTTTGTCAAGAACAAGCCATGCCAGACTAATCTTATTTCCTTTTTTGATCAAGTTATTAGTTTAGTATATCATGGGAATGCCGTGGACGTAGTATATCTTGTTTTCAGCAAAGCATTTGACAAAGTCCCCCATGATATCCTTCTGACAAGCTGGTTAAATATGGGCTAGATGATACTACTGTGAGGTGGATTTACAGCTGGTTAAAGAACTGCACCCAGAGAGTTCTCATAAATGGTTCCCCATCAATCTGGAGGGGAGATATCAAGTGGAGTGCCTCAGTGCTCAGTTCTGGGTCATGTACTGTTCAATATTTTTATTAATGACTTGGATGAAGGAGTAGAGGGGATACTTATCAAATTTGCAGATGACACAAAACTGGGAGGGATAGCTAACACCTTAGAAGAGAGAAAAAAGATTCAAAATTATCTTCTTGGCAGGATGGAAAGCTGGGCCAAAACTAACAAAATGAAATTTGACAGAGATAAATGTAAAGTTCTGCATTTAGGTAATAAAAATCAAATACACAAATATAGGATGGGTGATACCTGGCTTGCCAGCAGTACATGTGAAAAAGATCTAGGGGTTGTAGTTAATCACAAGCTGAACAAGAGTCGGCAGTGTGATGCAGCTGCTAAAAAGGCTAATGCAATTTTAGGCTGCATTAAAAAAAGCATAGTGTCCGAGTCACGAGAAGTAATAGTTTCACTCTATTCTGCACTAGCCAGACCTCATCTGGAGTACTGTGTCCAGTTCTGGGCACTGCATTTTAAGAAAGATATTGACAAATTGGAACGGGTTCAGGGGAGGGCGACAAAGATGGTCAGCGGTCTAGAAACCAAGTCCTATAAGGAAAGGTTGACGGAGATGGGTATGTTTAGTCTGGAGACTAAGGGGAGGCATGATAGCCATCTTCAAATATCTGAAGGGCTGTCACATAGAAGATGGAACAGACTTGTTCTCTGTTACTCCTAAGAGCAGAACTAGAACCAATGGGCACAAATTACAAGGAAGCAGATTTCGGCTAAACATTAGGAAGACCGCCTGCCTAGGGCGGTGGTGGGCTCTCCTTCACTAGAGGTTTGCAAACAGAGGCTGGACGGCCATCTGTCAGGGATGCTGTAGCTGTAGATTTCCTGCATTGAGCAGGGGGTTGGACTAGATGACCTCTGAGGTACCTTCCAACTCTAATATTCTATAATTCTATTCATTGTGCATGCAAATTTTCCTACTCCTATTTATTTAACCAGTAAAGTGGTGCTTCATTCAGTCCTATGAAATGTCCCATGAGCATCATCCAGGAACCCTTAAGCTTTACACCATTATGCCAACTCTCCTGGCACTCACAAGTTACTGTGTTATCAGAGGCCTCTTCCATCCCTGCCCTTCTTGTGAGGAAGTGAGTCCAAGATGAATTCTCAATCTGTACCATGGAACTAAAAAACGTCAATATTTCACTTTGAAGATCTCTTTCTATTATATGTGTCTATCAAATTCAAGGAGTTGGTTAGAGTCCACAGCAAAGGGCACTGTTGCTAACTCACAATCATTCAGGATTCATTCATTCATGAGATGGGCAGACTTGGTAGGATACGGTCACACAAGGTTTGGCAGGATCAAGTCAAAGTCAGGGTAGGAAAAGAGAACAGAACTGAGAAAAGGACCAGAACTTATTCTACCACACTTCCTGTTCCTGCTTGGTGAAACTATATGCTGGCAATCAGCCAGCGGGGATGTAGCATGTGAGGGCCATTAATTAGGGCTCTAAGTAATTAAGCCACAGTCAAGATGTGGTGGTGGTGCTATGGAAAGTGCCACTGGCTGGAAACTCCAGGAACACCATTTCAAGACTCATGTTCCTTGCATATTGAGTCTCATGATGCCTAGAGGTTTTCTAAATTTCTCAGTTTCTGTACTTCTTGGGTGTTTTTAGACAGACACCTGATCCTCTAGTGCCCCGCCCCCCGGTCCCATCCGTTTAAAGGTGGGCCACTCTGGGACAAGACAGAGCAGGATGATGCCGCTTTGCTTCCAGCCACGGGTTGCCCCGACAACTGCTTTAGAACTGCAGGCAGCCGTCTCGAGTAGCTGCTGATCTGCCTGCAGCTCTATAGCGCAGGGGAGGAGGGGCGCGCAGGCAGACTGTGGTCTGTGGCAGTGACGGGCTCCGCTTAAACCTACCGCCATTGGAGCAGACCTGGGGGTGTCCCCCTGGGTAGTAGCTGGTGTAGTGGATAAGCTGCTGGATGTGGCTTTGGTGCCGATCATGCGGAGGATACAGAATTTGATTTTCCAGCTCTGTATCCTACGCATGATCAGCAACAAAGCTGTGTGGCTTTGCTTTCACCTAAGCTGTGCATCAATCAACTGTCGCAGTTCCTCGCAGAAGCCAATGAGGAGCATTAACATGCATTAACATACATCAGAAAGCGGAATTACATTCAACAATCTTTACACTGGATGTAGAATTCCCTCTTCTTGGCCCTTTTTACACAGACTCTCTAACACCCATAAAATGGGTGTTACATTTTATTATACATGTTGCAGGGCACCACCGCAGCCAATCACCATGAGCCCTGTGCACACATGGTGCCTCCACCCAGTTCCTCTGGGTGGAGATGGGTGTTGGCCGGTGGGTGGGGAGCATTTCCCTGGGTGGAGATGGGTGGAGCAACGGACGCCACTGCCGGTTGCTCTGTGGGTGGGTGTGGGTCGAGATGGGTGTTGGCCAGGAACAAACACTCACCGACACCCACCGAAAGTGGCGTTTACACAGACGCCCCCACCCATCTCCACCCAGGGAAATGCTCCCCACCCACCGGCCAACACCCATCTCCACCCAGAGCAACTGGGTGGAGGCATCATGTGTGCACAGAGCCCATGGTGATTGGCTGCAGTGGTGCCCTGCAACATGTATAATAAAATCTAACACCCATTTTACACAGATGCTCTATCTCCAGGCAGAAGACCTATACCTGCAGGAAGGGTCCTCTGCGACTCTGAAAATGTGTTTATACATTAAGAAATACATCTGATGTTCTTCCAGGTTACCTACTGTATTCTGAGTGACATTAATAATTCATATTCCTCCTTTACTATTCCAAAAATGCTGCTTACTGTGTTACATCAAGTAGCACAGCGACAGGGCAAGTAGAGAGAATAGAGAAAATTTAGCTGTCAAGAAAGAGAAGGTCTAGGAACCTACACTTTGAAATGGGATTGAGCTTCAGTTCTTTGTTTCTGTTTATTTAGGAAATAGAAAGGGCTTTACAAACCAGCAAGATCCTTGTCAGCTTGAATTCCACTAAGGTAAGTGCACTTGACAATAAAATAGGCAATTTCTGCCGCCTGGAGCTGGTTGCATTAAAACAAAAGCTAAGACTGTCCTTACTCCTTAGTCAAAGGGAAATCATAACATTAGAGGCAGCTGTGCTTGGTTAAAGAGTTGCATAAAGAATCCAAGATAACCTTTAATCTTTGTCATTAGCCTGAGCAAGCACAACAAACTGATGCCTTCCTGTATCCATTTCTATGGAGCTACAGCAGTCGGGCCCCCACAAAGCATATTGTTATGATTTTGAAATTGTCAGACTCATGTAGGGCTCTGTGAAAATTCCTCTGTGAGAATTGGGAGTCTCCTTAAAGTCACATTGGATTTACCTCCCAACTGCCCTAATTTAGGTGGGATAGTCCTGACTGAAGGGAATCAAAGTTCTGCTACTGAAACAAAAGAGAGGGAGCGATCACAAATCCTTTGTGATCCTGGGGAATGTTCTCAGAAGGTGGCATCAGAGGTGGGGTGGAATCTCACTTTCACTGGTGGCTACGTGAAGTCCTTTAACCAACACCCTGCTCTGCAGGGTAAGAAACCGCCGGTTTTAGACGACTGTGCGCATGGTTTCAAAAATACCACGAAGCAGGGTTACACGAGACGCCGCCGGGGATCATGCACATGGGAGGGGGATGCGCATTCTTTTCCAGCCATGAATTACCTACCTCAATCACCAACCCAGTCAATTCGCGGCCGGAAAATAATGCGCGTCCCCCTCCCATGCGCATGATCCCTGGTGGCATCTTGTGTAATCCCACCTCGCGGTATTTTTGAAACCATGCGCGAGCGGGTAACGCGCTCGTCTAAACACAGCCTAATAAGAGCTGCTTCCTCATTTCCTAAATAAGCTAACAGAGAGACAACACCTTGGCATAGGGAGGAACAGAACCCAGGATGAAGAGTATAACCACTCCAAAGCTTAACTATCCAGTCACACTATCGGTACCAATGCAACTGTATAATAAACAGCTGTTTAACTAATGAACAATATGTAAAACCTTTCTCTAATAGCTGAATTAAGAGGGAGACTACAGTTGCTGAATAGTCAAGCAATAGAGCTTTAAAAATAAAATTGGAATGTCAAGGGTTCAAGTTTGCCTTATGTAGTGGAATATTATATGTATGTGTGATTTTGTTCATTTTCTAAAACTCAGCCTAAATGTTAGGCAATCAGTTATTGTGAAACATACCTGAGAACAGACTGTCAGAGAATCCAGACAGAAATGGGCTACCCAAATGCCAATGCTTCATTGCATAAACAGCCTGTACTGCACACCCAAAAACCATTTTTAAATGTGCATGGGTGGGGGGTGGGTCCATGTGCACTGCATGGGACAGCCATGTATGTCAGGTGGGGGGGATTCAAACAGGCCAGGAATGGGTGTGTGTTCCTACCCATGCACGTTCTGGCCTGCCCCTGCATGGAGCATCCTGGATTTCCTCCCAATGCTCCATGAGTGGGCATGAGTGGGTGGTGCATGGGTCACAGGAGTGTGCTCCGCCCTTCCCCCATGCTACCTTCAGATGGGCATGTGGATGCATGTGGGATGGGTGGACCTGCGGGGGTTTGTCTTGTCTAAAGACAGCCATTGTTTCCTAAACGTCAGAAAACCAACAGGGGACAGAAACCCTAAACGTGCAAGTGAGAAGTGCTACAGTTTGAGTTCATTCCTTATTAAACATCAGTTAAGAAACCCTCTAAATGTGTGGCTGTAGGGAAAGTTTCCCTGTGAGCTTGAATCTTATTACACATTTAAGAAATGCCAAAGCCCTCCCTGCCAATCCCACATCTCTGCCTCAGCTGCAGTTGGGAGAGAGGGGAACATAGATGGCTTCGTTTGTGTGAGAGGAGGCCTAGGAGCAAATAGTTTAGGAAACAATGGCTGTTTTTAGATGAGGCGAACCCCCACAGCTCCACCCATCCCACATGCATCAAATGCCCATCTGAAGGTAGAATGGGGGGGCACACTCCCATGACCCACGCACCACTCACTCATGCCCCTCCCGGAACATTGGGGGGAAATCTGGGATGCTCTGTGCAGGGGCAGGCCAGAGCGTGCATGGGTAGGATGTGGGGCACTCACCCTCCCTGACCCATCTGAATCCCTCCCCCCCCACCGACATGCATGGGTGGGTCACAGTCAACCGATACAGCGCACGCGAACCTATCCCTCAACCATGCACATTTTAAAATGGCCACAGTAGCAGACTCAAAGCTGAGCAACTGAATCACACTGCTGCTGCATCACCCTAGCAGCGATTTAAGTAATGGGTACTAGGCAGAGTATTTCCCTTGTGGCTGAAATCAAAACAGCAACATGCTTCTGTAGCTCAAGCAGGGGAGCTTTGAACATGAAATCTGAAGACGTTTTATTTATGTGAGGGGGGTGTTATGAGTGTGAACTTGCCCTTTTCAAAATTGGTTTTGTTTTTGTTTGTCTGGTATTTTTTAAACTATTTTTCCCACCTCAAACTTAAGCAATGAATGACCCATTTTAAAACTCCCCCACTGGTCCCTCAGGTTTGTAGTCTGGGGGTGCTCCTCAGTTCCCAGCTCCACCTGGATGGCCAGGTGGGGGCTGTGGTGAGGAACACATTTCACCAATTGCATTTGGTGCCGCGACTTTGGCCATACGTTTCGGACTCCAACCTGGCCACTATCATTCATGCTTTCATCACCTCAAGACTGAACTATTGTAACGCGCTCTATGTGGGGCTACCCATGATGACGGTTCAGAGACTTCAGCTGGTGCAGGATGCAGTGGTCCGTCTCCATACAGGGACGGGTCGCCATGAGCACATTACACCAGTGCTCCGTTCTTTGCACTGGCTGTCTATAATCTTCCAGGCCCGATTCAAGGTGTTGATACTTAACTATAAAGTCCTATACGTTCTGGGCCCTACCTATCTGTGGGACTGCCTCACTCCCCGGGCACTCGACCCCTGCAGTCGACTGGGAGCACCCTTCTCGAAGTCTCCCAAGTATCTCAGGGAGTGACTATGGAGAGGACGTTCTCAGTGGCCTCACCAAGGCTGTGGAACTCCCTCCCTGCAGTGGTCAATGTGGCCCTGGACCTCCCCTCCTTTTGACAACAGTGCAAGACCTGGCTGTTCTGCCAGGCTTTTGATAGGGGAGATGGGTAAGGGGTTGGGGGATTGTGGGGTGGGGGGGATCTGAAAGGTCAAAGTTGTCCGCCCAGAGGGTTGCACCTGATTACCCACTAGGGGGCCCTATGAACATCAGGACCAGTTACCTATCTAGGTGGCAGGATTTTAATCAACGTAGGGCCCTCGCATGCTTCCGTTGTGGTGTCTACCCTTCTGCACTATTGGAGGGTCGATATAGAGGTATACCGAGGGCTAGGAGATTTTGCCGGTTATGTGATCTATTGGAGGTGGTGGACTCCTATGATCACATCTTTTTTCGATGCCCAGCCTTGAAGGGGCCTAGAGGGCAAATTTATTCAGGCCCCCTTTGATTATAGGGGCAAGGTGAGGGAATTTCTTGGAGGGGCGGATACGGTCTTATCTAGGACGGTAGCAAGGTACTGTCAGATTTTCATGCGTTTACGGTCTATACTGCCTGATCAGGATGAGGGAGAGGATTAGGTGTATTCTGATGAAACGTGCATGGTTCTTTTCTGATGATTTGTTAATCATTGACACCCCTTGGTTGATGTGGGTTTGTATCATTCTTGGTTTATGTGTTTGTTTTATGTACTATGTATATATATGTATACGTATGTGTTAAAAACCTAAGGTTAAACAATAAATATAACTTGAACTTGAACTCCACCATGTGAATTTTATCCGGTTTTATTTTTATATTATCTTTATATTGTATTGTATGTTTTTAAATTATTAATTGTGAGCCACTCAGAGCTGCTGATAGCAGGCGGGTGTGGGGTACAAAATTTGTAAACTAAACTAAATAAATAAATATACATTTAAGCAAACTAGGAGGTGCCCTTTTTGCTCCCTTTATTGTAAAGAGCATTATTACATTGACTGAACCATGAGAGGGATAGAGGAGGAATGTTTGTATTGCAAAAGCATTTTGCACTATTTAAATTTGAGATCAATTTTGCATTTATTGAACCTAAGAACCTGACATCTGTAGGTATGAATTCCTGGAATCAGGGGTGTTTTTCTGGGGGTCAGAGATGTGACTTTTCTCTATCTTAAAGCACTTGTAATGTTGAAATTTATGAAGTAAGGTTCCAGACAAACCTGTGAACAGTCAGCCAAAGTGCTTGAATCTTCATGGACCAGGGTTAATAATAGAGCTTGTACGCTCCCTCTCCATTTCCCTCTTGCCAGAAACAACATCCACCAGACCCCTGTCTTAGCTAGTCTTACCTGCTATGTTCTATGGCTGGTAGATCTCCTCCTCTGCCTTTCAAGGACCACTAAAGATCACTTCTCTCTTCTGTCTTTCAGAAAGCAGATGGTACCAGATTATTTACTGCAAGTCCAATTAGAAAAAGGATGGAGGGGAAAGTACTGTAGTTTGTCTCGCCCCACAGAACAACAGATGCAGACCCTCTCTTTCAGTACTAGATTAAGTGAATGAAGTGCCATTATCATATAAGATTAGCATGATATAAATGAAAGTGCTGGAATGAAAGTCAGAGGATGTTTTAGACAAGCGCCTCCTCACTCATCACTCACCCAACATTTTTTATTTTTTAAAATTTATTTATTTATACAAAATTTCTATCCTGCCCCTCCTGCCCACAGGGCAGTCCGGGACGGTGAACAACAAAGATAAAACAGTAAAACAATTTTAAAAGTTAAAAATTTATCATATATGCAGGGAAACAACACCCCCAACCCTACCCCCCCCCCTTGCCGAAAGCCTGGCAGAACAGCCAGGTCTTACATAAACATTGAAATGACAGGAGAGTGGGGGCCAACCAAGCCTCCTCCAGGAGCAAATTTCCACAGCCACTGAAAAAGATCTAACATCAGTGGCCACCCACCTCACCCAGGGTACCTCCATAAAGTCTCCCCCAGATGATATCAGAGGGCTCACAGGCACATGGGGAGTGAGGCGGTCTCGCAGATAAGTGGGCCCAGGCCATGAAGTGCTTTAAAGGTTAAAACCAGCACCTTGAACTTAGCCCGATGCTTTATAGGCAGCCAATGCAGAGCCTGGAGTACAGGTGTCATGTGTTCCATGCGGCCCGTCCCCGTAAGGAGACAAGATGCAGCATTCTGCACCAGCTGCAGCCTCTGGACCAACTTCTCGGGCAGCCCCATGTAGAGCATGTTGCATTAATCCAGCCTTGAGGTGATGAAGGCATGGATGACAGTGGCGAGGTCAGAGTCTGAGAGATATGTCCGAAGCCGCCCGACAAGATGTAATTGCCAAAACACACTCCCCGCCACAGCCACAACCTGAAATTCCAAGCTGAGTCATGAATCGAGGTGCACACCCAGACTCCGCACTTGAGAGACCATGGAAGGGCGAACACCGCCCCCAACAAGAGGAGATTCAATCACTCCCAGGCTCTCCAAGCCCTCAAATACCAACATCACCTCCATCTTGTCAGGATTCAATTGCAGATGGCTCAACCTCATCCAAGCCCACACAGCTGACAGGCACTGGGAAAATAAGGAAACTGCATGGCCTGGATCGAGGGAAAAAGAGAGGTGGAGCCGAGTGTCATCAGCATACTGATGACACTGCATGCCCTGAAACCCTCTCACGATCTCCCCTAACGGCTGCATATAGATGTTAAACAAGAGGGGGGACAGAATGGCACCCTGCGGGACTCCACATGTGAGGTCTCGGGGAGAAGACACATACTTCCGCAAGACCACCCAGTGAGTTCTCCTGGCCAGGAATGAATGAAACCAGTCCAAGACTGTTTTGAGGCAACTATTTGGGAAAAACATTTCTATGAGATCTTTAATACTATAGATACTCCATGTCACCTTGCGGTAGATAAAGAGGATGCAGCCCTCCTGGACTGGAATCCAGTTCAGTCTAAAGAAATCAATGAGGCGATCAATGCTCTTAAAAACGGAAAGGCACTAGGAGAGGATTTTGTGCTGGGAGAAGTCTTTAAACTTTGCCCTGATTGGTGGGCGGGAGCCTTAGCAGCTTTATTCACCCTTATAAACAACTCATGTCCGATTCCAAAGGAGTGGAAGGGGTGTGTGGTGGTCCCGATATATAAAAGAGGGGCCAAGCACGATCCGTATAACTACAGACCCATTACACTGTTACCTATAGTATCTAAGTTATATACCAAATTACTATTAGATAGGTTACAGAAGTGGGTTGACAGTAAGAAGCTCATTGCAGAAGAGGCAGCTGGATTCCTCGTGCAGAAAACTACCCTGGACCATTGTTTTGTACTATCACATCTAATTAAGAGGAGCAGGCTGAGGAGTTTAAAACTGCATGTAGCTTTTGTCGACTTCTCCTCAGCCTTCGACCTGTTAAATAGAGAAATGTTGTGGGGGAAACTAAGGCAGATGTCAATAGATAGAAGGCTGTTGGCTCTAATACAGGACTTATATGCAGAGACCACTATATGGGTCCGGATAAATAATAAAGGACTGCTTAAGGAGCATTTCCCTTTGTCTAGAGGAGTTAGGCAAGGGTGTCTGCTAGCTTCTGGGCTATTTAATCTGTATGTAAATGACCTCGTCCTAAATCTTAGAGATCTAGATAAATATATGGCACCGAGGTTGGGATCCTCCAGATGCTCAATTCTTACGTGTCCGGACGATACCGTTTTATCATCAGTTTCGACCTTGAGTCTGCACAGAATATTGGAAGATTTGGGGGAGGAGTGTAAAAAATTAGAATTAAAAATCAATATTCAAAAGACCAAGATTATGGTCTTTGAGCCAAAATACCGACCCACAAAATGGTATTTGAACAGAGAAAGAATTTAACAAGTTAAACTATTTAAGTACCTGGGCATTATATTTGCTTATAATGAAAAGTGGACTTCACATTTCCATTCACTTAAGCAAGGGGTCAAAGTTGAAGGTAATGCATTATCTAAGTTTTTTAGAACCAAAGGTGGGTACCAGATAAGAGCAACTATGGAAATGGTTAAGCTTAAGATAGTGTCCAAAATAAGATACAGGGCACAGCTCTGGGGTCATGAAACTGCAGGTTGGAAGTCACTAGATTCTGTACAAAATTCGTTTTTACGGAACCTGTTGCAGGTCCCTAGATGTGTTTCAGTGTCCATCCTTAGACTAGAAACAGGAACAGAATCCCTTGAGGTTACAATAATAGAAACCTGGTTAATGGCTTTACTGAAGATGAAAGATAAGGCAGACAACTCATTTGTAAAGCTTTGTTGACTGGAAAAGGGAAGAATGGGGAGTGACGATTTGTGGTGTAAGGCTGCGAACCAAGCTCTTTGCAGACTGGGCCTCCCTTTCACCTTTCTGTCAGATCTTCCTACAAAAGCAGCATGCAGAATCCTTAAACAAAGGATATTGATATTCAGGAGCTTAGGGCACAGGCTAGTGTCTCAAAAATATCCCCTCTGTACAAATTTTTGCTGCCTAAGTTAGGAGGTGGTCTATATTTAGACTATGAAATCTCATATAATCTCAAAAATGTTTATACTGCCATGCGTCTCCAAATCTTACCTTCAGCTATCCTTGTTTTATTATCTTGTCCTCAGTATGGGAAATATAGCGAAAAGCTACGTAGGAACTTAAGATGGCCTAGGGAGGCATCAGAATTAAGGCTAATGATATACCTTCTGACTGATAGAAATGAGAAGGTTACCAGGGAAGTGGCTCTTTATGGAGATGTGATTGGAAAAGAGAGAGCACAATTGATCAGAGAGCAGTATTGCTCATGATGAGAGTTCTTATACAACATGGATGTTTCTTGCCTCTCCTTTTGTGGTTACAAGGTATAGCTTTGTCTTGGCTATCATTTGGCCATTTAAACATAATAATGCAGATTGTATAAGATTTAATTTTAATTTTATATTTTACTTTTTATATTATTGTGATGTTGATATATATATATGTGTGTCTCTTCTTTTGTCAAAGCCAATGGGCTGGTACAATAAAGTATTTGATGATGTTGTCCAAGACTGTTCCGTCAATCCCGGCACAGTGCCACAGGCGAGTCACCAACACATCATGGTCGACTGTGTCAAATGCAGCCGAAAGGTCTAGCATGACCAGTAAGATCTGACGACCCTGGTCCAATGCCAGATGGAGATCATCAACCAAGGCCACCAATGCAGTCTCCATACCATACCCAGACTGAAAACCAGACTGCAAGGGGTCAAAGAAATTGGTGCAGTCCAGATGTTCTTGGAGCTGCCGTGCCACAACCCATTCAATAACCTTCCCTAAAAAGGGGAGGTTAGAGACGGGTCAATAACTGACAGGAGCATGAGTGTCAAGGGATGGTTTCTTGAGCAGGGGCCTAACCACAGCCTCTTTCAGGCAATCAGGCACCCTGCCCTCCCAAAGGGAGGCACTAACCACCCCAGCCAGCAATTGCCGTAACGTCTCCTGGCTGGCTTTCACCAACCAGGACGGGCATAGCTCTTGCTCACAAGTAGTGGCATGAACAGATCCCAACAAGGACTCCACATGGCAGGTGACACCATCTGAAACTGATCCCACAAAACAGGACAGGATGGGGCATCCATATTCCCAGGATGATCCTCTGCAATAACTGTGGTATTGAAATCATGGTGGATGTGAGCAATCTTATTTACAAAGTACTCAATAAACTGGTCACAGTGATCACTGGATTGCTTTAGGTCCAGGTGGATGCAGGCAGGACTGACCAAGCCTTTCACCAACCTGAAAAACTCCGCTGGACGTGACTTTGCAGATGCAATGAGGGCAGCAAAGAACTGCTTCTATGCTACCTGCACTGCCACAGCATAGGTCTTTAAACTGCGATCAATCGTACTCGTCGCAAGTCTGGCACCACCATCACTCTACCAGCCTACTCTCCCGCTTCAAACACCACAGGCCCTCAGTAAACCAAGGAGACCTGCGGGAGACTTGGGAGGGCAGCAGACACCTGGGAGCCACTCTGTCAATGGTCTCGGCCAACAAGGTGTTCCAGAAATCTACAAGATCATCAACAGAGTGGCTGTCAAGGTCCAGGGGAAACTCCCCCAGAGCATTCTGGAATCAATCCAGGTCCATAAATCTCCAGAGGTGGACCAATCTAATAGGTCCTGCACCCTGTTGGGGGCTGACATGCGCCAGGATGCATGCCTTAAGGAGGTAATGGTCAGACCATGACAAAGGTTACACCCCCCCTAACTCCTAATAACTGACCCCCCCACCTGAAGGCCAGTGCAGAAAACCAAATCCAGTGTATATCCCTCCTCATGTGTGGGGCTGCAGATGACTTGGGACAGGCCCATGGTTGTCATCGAGGCCATGAACTCATGCCTCGCTCCTCCAAGATCAGTGTCAGCGTGGATATTAAAATCACCCAGGACCACTAATGTAGGGTCCAGAGGATAATGTCTGACACCAGATCAGCAAGAGCATGTAGGGATGCCACTGGGAAGTTGGGTGCACGGGACACCAGCAGCACCCCTAATCTGTCCTCGGCCAAATCCAACACAAAATGGACATACTCAACACCTGGTGGAGCCTGCACCAGATACCTCTTAAAAGACAATGCATCCTTGATAACAATGGCTACACTGCGCCCCCCCCCCCCCCGGTCCCTCCAGCCGAGGCTGATGCTGCACAGAGAACCCAGCTGGAACAAGGTTGGTCAGAATAGGGCCCGATTCATTGCCCAGCCAGGTCTCTGTAATACACACGAGGTCGGTATCCCACTCCAGGATTAACTCCCGGATGGTAGATGATTTATTGACAACCGACCTCACATTCAGTAGCACCAAACCAAGTTCTGGGGCCTCCTGAGCCTCAACCCGCAACCTACCCACGTGGGGGGTCGAGAGGGGAACGGGTACAAGGCACCGCTCCCTCCTCACTGATGGAACACACCTCCCCTTTGGACCATATCTCCCCTGACCTGTAACAACCCCGATGGCTGTGGAAGCCCTCCCATCCTCAGAGAACCCCGTTAGACACCCACCCTCCATAAGCTGCCCCACTAGGCCAGCGAGAGGGACTCCCCCACCTCTGCCACCGGCAGGCAACCCTCCCCCCTGGAGGGTCACCCCCGCTCACACCAGGGGTTCCCCTCCACACTTCCCCCCCACCTCCCTCTTCTGCCACAAGGGGGAAGCCACCAATCCCACCACCACCCCAAAAATCACCCCAACAGCACGCTTCCAACCCCTCTCATTAACCCCCACACCACAACCAACCCCGAGCCACCCAACCCACTACCCAAATGTTACCCCCACACACTCACAATTCCCCACACAACAAATATAACACCCCGCCCCTCCCTCCCTCCCCGCGGCCCTTCGGCATGCGGCATGCATATTGCAGGGCTGCATAGGTAATGGGTGGGGAGCTGCTTGCCTAAAAATGCCCAAAATCTGCAATGTATAGCGGGGGAAGAGCTTGGAATCCAGAAAGCCCAACTTTGCTACCGTAGACACATTCAAAGGATGAATTAAGAGGACTTGGTGAAGACAACATGGAAACAGACAGTGACAGAGAAAAAAACAAGCTGGATAGATTGCATCAAAGAAGGTGGGAAATAGGTGGGTATTAGTGCCACCATGGACACCAAATAAGATGGAGTGTGCTGCACTTTAGTCCAACCTCAGCTAATGGGATAAGGGAATGAAAAAGATTAATGCATTTGGAATGTGTAGGAAATTTCTAGTGCCAGCAGCCACAGATGGGGGTGAGGTGGCTGTGTTTCTGGTGTCGTTACTTTTAAGAGTACTTGAATATTATGGACCAGATTCTGAGCTACCACCAATAAGCATTGGGTACAGCTGAGTAGGCATGGGCGAAAAGATCGCGGTTCGTGTTCAGCCGGTCGGTTCGGCAGCGTTCGGTTTGTGCGTTCGTGTTCGGCGGTTCGGCCAGATCGTGCATTCGTGTTCACCCGTTCGGTTCGGTAGCGTTTGGTTCACGTGTTCGTGTTCAGTTGTTCGGTGTTCGGGTGGATCGCGCGTTTGCATTCGGCCGTTCGGCCAGAAATATCGCGAGATCGCAGGAAGCCATAAATCGCACCGGAAACAGGAAATTCATGTGTGTGGTGTGCGAGTGAGGCGAGAGAGTGTGTGTTTGTGTCGGTGGCTGCTTGTTAGTGTGTTTTGGTTGCGATTGTGTTGGTTTTGGCTGCACTATGTGTTTGGGTGGGTTAGTGTGTGTTGCAGGTGACTGTGGTGTGTGGGTTTTGTGTAAAAAAACACACACACAAAAAAAGAAGAAATTTTATCAAGGTGGCCGCATCTACCAGCTGGGACCACGTCTGACGACGGAGGAGTTGGCGGCGGCGGCAGCGGCGGCGGCGGAGGAGGTGGCGGCAGTCGCTGCTGCCCCTGCCCCTCCCGTGGCAATGGTGGGGTCTTCCATCTCAGACGAGGCGGAAGCAGAGGGCTCTACTGTGATTCCTGCCAGGTTTGTAAACCTTTTTTTTACTTTTAAGACAAGAAAGGCTGTATTGGTTTTTTAGTTAGAGTGTGCCAGCCAGGGGCGGGATGGCAGGATTTTCACGTGCTTGCAAGGGGTGGCTTTCTAGTTGCACTATCTAGCATCCCCTAGCAGCCCTGGGATGGCAGGATTTGCACGTGCTTGCAAGGGGTGGCTTTCTAGTTGC
>QEPC01008004.1:489518-502674 GCA_003113815.1 Sphenodon punctatus
TCCCCATGGGTGGCCGCTGGGGCCATTGGAGCTCTGGGAGCTCTCCTCCCCCCCCGCTGTCCGTGTCCCCTGCAGTGTCCTGGGCCAGCCCCTGGCCCAGCAGGGGGGCGGATGGTGGGGGGTGCGGGTTCCTGGAGCCCTGGCCGGTCCCCAGGGGGGCTGCACCCTCCGGAGCGCTGGGGGCACCGGGAGGCGCATGCGCGACCCCTGGGGGCATGGGGTACAGAGAAGGGCAACAAAAATTATCAAAGGTATGGAACGACTCTAGTATAAGGAGAGACTTGATAGGTTGGGGCTCTTCATCTTGGAGCAGAGATGACTGAGGGGGGATATGGTAGAAGTTTATGAAATCAGGAGTGGTGTGGTACATGTAAATATTCATTTATTTATTTAAGCTTATAATCCATCCTTTCCAAAAGGCTCAGGGTGGCTTACATTAATTAAAGTATAATGCAATTAAACAACATTAAAATACAATACAAAAAAATCCCCTACCCTCATCTCATAACTACTCCAATCCCAACCTCCCTCCCACCCAATCCCTATCCCAATCCGTCAAATACCTTTGTAAACAAAAAAAGTCTTCCACTGTCTCCAGAAGATCCTCAGGCTCGGACTCAAACACGAACCTCCAGGGGAGGGAGTTTCACAGCACCAGGGCAGCATCTGAGAAAGTGTCCCTGCAGGTCCTTGCCATATGAACCAGATTAACAGGCAGTATTCCCACAGGCAGGCACTCCCAGTTGATTGCAGGGTTCGCAATGGGGTATGGAAGGGCAGGTGTTCATTCAGATATGTGGGGTCCAGACCGCTTAGCACTTTAAATGTCAAAACCAGCACCTTGAATAGTGCCCAGAAAACTATAGGCAGTCAGAGCAGACTTTGGAGCACCGGTGTAATGTGTTCCTGGTGACATGTCCCGGAAAGGAGGCAAGCTGCCGCATTCTACACTAACTGCAGCTTTTGAACAGTCATCAAGGGCAGCCCCGTGTAGATCACATTTAAATAATCCAGTCTTGAGGTGATGAAAGCATGTATGACAGTGGCCAGAACCGAGTCAGAAAGAAAAGGCCACAGCCTCTTCACCAGATAGAGTTGGTGAAGTGCTCCTGGCCACTGCTGCAATCTGACAATCCAGGTGCAGCAAGGGGTCCAAAAGCACTCTAAGGCTATGAACCTGATTGACTTGATGGGGCCAGACTCCATCAACAACAGGAGTCCTAATCCCCTCCAGGTCACAAAGCCGGCCAACCACCATCATCTCAGTCTTATCTGGAGTCAACTTCAATTGGCTCATTCTCATCCAGTCCCTGACAGCAGCCAGACATTCGGTAAGCACTGAGACTGCAGGGTCTGTTTCAGATCAAAAGGAGAGGCAGAGCTGAGTATCATCAGCATACTGATGGCACTTCACCCCGAACCTCCGAATGACCTTGTCCAGCGGTCTCATATAAGGTGTCTTTAGACATAATGCTGTTCAGTGTTCTGTAACAGTGTTCTACCGTTATAGTGTTTAGACATACCGTCAACAGAGTGTTCACCCCAAACACTGATTTAAACTGTCAAGACCTGGCAGAACTCACTTCCAGTGTTTGGGGTGAATACGGTGTTGACGGTATGTCTAAACACTGTAAAGGTAGGACACTGAGTTACAGAACACTGAACAGCATTATGTCTAAAGACACCCATACACGTTGAACAAGAGGGAAAACAGAATGGAACCCTGCAGTACGCCACAGGGGAGTTTCCAAGGGGACAATGAGCAACTGCCCATCACTGCTCTCTGGGACCTCCCCGACAGAAAAGAGCGGAGCCATTCAAGATTGGATCCATGCACCCCTACCACATCCCGCAGTCATGTCAACAACATCTGGTGATCAACTGTATCAAAGGCTGCTGAAAGATCTAACAAGATCAACAGGGTAGAATTCTCCCTGTCAAACTCCAGGCATAATTCATTGACCAAGGCTACAAGCGCAGTCTCCGTGCCATACCCAGGATGAAAACCCTACTGAAATGGGTCCAGGAATTCAACAGCATTGAAATGAGCCTGGAGCTGCCAGGCAACCACCTGTTCAATAACCTAAAAAGGGAAATTTAGTAACAGGTCGGTAGTTTGCCAGGGAATTGGCATCCAAAGATGGCTTCTTAAGCAGGGGCCGGACAACTGCCATTTTAAGGGCATCCAATACCCTATTCTCTGGAAGGAGGGAATTGACAACTCCAGCCAGCAATAGCCCCAGGCTTTCACCAGTCAGGGCAGAGAAGTTCCAGGATCTAATATATAACTGGTTGCCCTCAATGCCCCAAGCACCTCCCTCGCATCAGTGGGTGACACCGATTGAAACCTGTCATCAGTGGGTGACACTGATCCAAATGAATCAAATAGGGAGTAGTAATTTCTAGGGGTGAAACAAGAATAGATTTCCATTCTTGTGAGAATGCATCAGATTCTTGCAGCTCTGGTGAAATCTCATGTGCGATTCTCGCGAAACCTCAAAAAACGCTCTGCACATGCACAAAATGGCCATCAGGGGGCACACGTGCAGAATGGCTGCAACAGCTATTTTTCACATTTGCAAAACTAGTTTTTGGCTGCACGAGTATCTCATGAGACTGGGTCGAGAATCATCCAATTCTTCACCTGTTTACATTCTTGAAAATCTTGGCAAGAATTTTAGAGGATTGTGAGGGTGTCAGCCCTATTGTTTACCCTTTCTAACAGTACTAGAACAAGGGGACATTCTGCCTGTGCACGCCACCTGATGGTCATTTCGTGTATGCACAGAGCTCTCGTTTTTTAGGTTTCTTGAGATTCTCACAAGATTCTCGAAACCCTAAAAATGCTCTGCACATGCATAAAATGGACATCGGGGGCTGCGCATGTGGAGAATGGCTGCGGCAGAGAGCTAGGTTTTGCATGCACAGAGCTAGTTTTCAGCCATGCAAGACTCTCCTTCTTGTTCTTGAAAATCTCAGCAAGAATTGTAGAGAATTGTGAGGGCGAGATTTAACCTTATTATTTACTCACTCTAAATAGTACTAGAACAAGGGGACACTCCATGACATTAACTGGCAGCAGATTTAAAACAAATAAGAAAAAATATTTTTTCACTCAGCACACAATTAGCCTGTGGAATTTACTGCCAGAGAAAGTGATCAAGACCAATAGTGTGGCTAATTTTACAAAGGCATTGGATAAGTGCTTGGAAGATAGTACATTAATGACTGTTAGCCAAGTAGGTTTGGGGGATGTAACCCCTTACTGTTGGGGGGGGGAGGGGAGATAACAGGAAATGGATTGCCCATTATGACCTGTCTCCCAAGAGACAGAGATTGGCCACTGTCAGAGACAGGATGCTGGGTTTGATGGACCATTGGTCTGACCCAGTACAGCACTACTTATGTTCTTATGTTCTGTCAGCGATCACTGTGGCCATCTCACCCCCAAATCTCTTTTCTCCAATGCAGGTGCAAAACAAAACTTCAAAAAGCTTCCGCTGCCTACTGGCAGCGGTGGGACTTTAAAAGAGACAGAAGCCTTTGAGGTTCCAGTGTACACCTGCATCTACATCGGAAAGAAGAGTTTTGGCACAAGAAGTTCACAGTGAGTTTTTGCCAGTAGAAACCTCTTAGAAAAACCTGGAATTCTGTGGGTTTTGTGGAAAAGAAAACAGGAATTCCATGTTTTCCTCTGGAAAAACAGGATTTCTGCATTTTTCTGTGGTTTTCCGTGCTAAATAGAAAATCAGGAACCCTACTTATTATTAAATACCATGGTCTGACTGATTTGGTATGGCAGTTACTTGTTTGGGCAACAATGATCACCTTAAATCTGTGGGCGATTGGGCCGTTGCTGTGGTGGGTCCCTCAGCATGGAATTTGCTTCCTCCAGATGTTTCTCTCATTTCCTCCCTCCTCAACTTCAAAGAGCCCCTGAAGACTTGTTTATTCTCCAGGTGATTTTAAAGGATCCACTGCTGGTTCCTCTGAAAGTCATTTTTCTTCCCCTTTTAAAAATGTTTTTAACTGGGTTGTAAATGGATTTCCTGTTGTTTAATTGTATTTTGTGAAGCCCTCCAAATGCCATTCAACAGGGAACGGGTGGGTGGGTGGAACGCTATATAAATATAATCATTATTATGTTCATTATGGAGTAGAGTACAAGCTTGCAAATTCATTATCCAGGGTAGTACTTGCTTTCAGGCATGGACCTTAGCTTTGTAAGACCATGCTTATACAAATGTTTTACAACGCACATCTCCTGACACAGAAATCTTTCTAGTCAGCATTTTCCTATAAGGATGATATCTGTGCTGATTATGCAACTGCCTAGCCTTGTAGAGATACCCAAGTGGATAGTTATTTATCTATTTAAATGTATACCCTGCCCTTCCCCTAAGGCTCAGGTTGGCAGATGTGCTTATCCTGAAAGTGGTTTCCCACGAGACAGATTCTGGACACAGGGATGACAATGTTCAGACTACTCACTCTGGAGTAAAACTTGCTGTGTGAACTTGGACAAGGTGCTTAGTCCCTGTATGTCTCACTTCTCCATCTATAAAATGAAGATAATGGTACTTAATAGCAGCTATCTATGTACTTGAGTCATGTGTGAAGGTCAGTGCTCCCTCATAGATATGGATTATTTGCTACTTGGAGCCTTAGTGAGATTATCACAAGCAGCCTGGAAAATATTAGAGTTTAGACCTGAAATGAATGAAAGAGGTACTATTTGGTAGATTTTTAAATGATTATTTTTAATGTGAATTTGATTGCATCTTTGCATTCATTTCCACAGCTGTTACCACTGGTGGAACTGAACTACAAGCAACCACGGAGGGGAAACTTTGGCCAAATTTCCTAGCCTAGACACAGCCTACACTTCCATTCTGTCTGATAATGCAGTGTTTCATTAAAGACAAAGCAGTTCAAAGAGCAGCTCCCCTGTAAATACCATTCTTTAGTAGGAAACAGCATCGTGAGCCAGACTCACACACAATTAGTGATGTTGGCAGCCAGCGTCACATCGTACCTAGTAAGACACATATAGTAACCGAACGTGACGTGCCACCATAATGATGGCTCAAAGTAGGACATTTCAAAAGACAAAGTGTTCTGATACGAGAGGCTTAAAGAGGCACTAAAGAATTTATGGGGAATGAAATGCAACTTCAGGAGGGTGATGAAGTTATCTGTCTCACCAAGAGCAAATACTGAGCCAAGTGGCAGGGATCATATAATCCTGTTTGGCTGACAGACAGTCCCATTGTGAAGACTCTCATTATGTTCATCTTCTTAATTAAAACTGAGCTGAACTGATTATGCCCCCCCCCCCCCAAGAGTTTAAAATGTGGTTTTGAAGAGTGGCATTTTTAAACATTTGGTTAAAATCGTATTCATAAAAGACTTAGGAGCCCAATTCTGTGGTGTGCTGAGCATCTTTTGCTTCCATTTACTTTACTGAGAGCTGGAAGTGTTTGCATAGGTGCAGGAAAAGCTCAGTATATTGGTGAATAAAACCACAGATTTAATCATATAGGAGCTTCCTTTTTTCTGGTTGTTTACCTGAAAATGGGACAAGGAGAGTTGTGGCAGTGGGTGTGAATGTGTCTGACAACTTACAATGTGGGCGCATATTACAGTGTTCTGTTATTCTATTGCACGTGAATTATATACACTGTATAAATCCACAGTGCGTACCCACCTTGAATATTGGTGTGTAGTTCTGACCAAACTACACCTGGAATATTGTGTGAAGTTCTGGTCTCCCCATCTCAAAAAGAACATAGTAGGAATGCGGGGGAGGGAGGTGCATACGAGAGCAATACAGAGAATCCAAAGTATGAAATGGATTCTGTAGGAATAGAGGCTCAATAAGTTAGGGCTCTTTAGTTAAGAGAAAAGATGAGACTATGACAGAAGTTTACAAAATCATGAGTGGTGTAGAGCAAATAAGAAGCTAAAATTTACCCATTCTCATAATGCTAGAACTAGGGGACCCCCTGTGAAATTGATTGGCAACAGATGTAGGGCAAATTAAAGGAAGTATTTTTTTCATTCTACATATAATTAACCTGTGCAGCTGCACAGAGAATGTTGTGAAAGTCAGCAGCATAACCAGGTTTTTTAAAATGTGATAACTTCTTAGAAGATAGGTCCAAAACTGGCAATTAGCCGAGTTGTTCAGGGGCTGAGACTTGCAGTTGTCAGGGGCTAGAAGAGAATAGCAGGAAATGGATTACTCTGTTATGGACTGTTGTGCACGTCTCTGAAGCAATCCAAGTTGGCCAGTATTGGATACAGAATGCTGGGCTAAGTGACTCATTGGTCTCTGACTCAATATGGCACTGTTTATGTTATATGGACTATCTCTTAAGCATCTCATGTGGAATACCACCACGTTTATGTAATCGGATAAAAAAAGAGAATTGTCAAATCTGTGTTGTAATTCACTAGCAGCTGGCAAGCGGTACAGGAGCTCACAACAAAGGGACAGACAACAGGGGAGTTTGCCTGGGAGAGCTGCTTGGAACAGCAGAGTGTAAACAGGTGAGTGAGGGTTTGTTTGATAGCAGAGACCATGTGGTCAGGGTTTGTTTGATAGCCCAGGCAAACGTGGTCCAAGTGTTTATTTCGTGGTGCTCAGGGAGCAGGATAGAGGAACTACTACTACTAATCATTTTCTATAGTGCTACTAGGCATACATGGTGCTTTACGGTCACAGATTTTCCAGAGACAGATCTCAGAACCTGTGGGCTTACAATCTAATATGAACCATGGTGAAGGGAACACAGACACACACACATTCCCATTTTACAGATGGGAAACTGAGGCTGAGAGATTGTGACTTGCCCAAGGCCACTAGGGCAGGATTTGAACCCTGGCTTCCCTAGGTCCAAGTCTAGCACCTTTTCCAGTTTCCACTATACCACACTGGCTCTCTAAACTGAGAGGCTGTGACTTGATCAAGGCCACCCAGTGAGTTTATGGCTAGAACAGGATTTGAACCCTGGCTTCCCAGCTCCACGTCCAGCACCTTGGATGCTACACCACACTGGCTACTCCTTAAAGGCCCATACCCCTAATAGCCTGCTCCCTGCTACAGGAAGAATTAGAGTATTTGGCAGTCAGTGGTGATACAGACATGATAGGATCTGAGAAACCTAGTGGAAGTAAGATAAGCAATGGTAAACTGTAATACCAAGGTACAAAATATATCAAAATGACAGAGTAGATCAAGCTGATGGTGGGGTGTCACTATAGGTTAGAGACAGCATGAGACAAGCAGGATTAAAATTTTACAGGAAGAAAACTGTACTCTGGAATCTCTATGGATTGAAATTTTATGTATAACAAGGAATTGTATAGCAGTGGGATTATACTATCAACCCCCTGACTAGGACAGTGAGACTGAAATTGTAATGCTAATGGAGATTAGACAGGCTTCTAAAGTCGAACAAACAATAATAATGGGTGATTTCAATTAACCTTTTATGTTCTTGATAATGTGGAACCATCTTTTGCTAAGCATTCCTTTATTAATCTTAACTCATGAAAATTCCTTAATTCAGAGGTGAAGAAAAATCAGTAGAGTGACTAGCACAGAAAAGAAAATGGAGAGATTTGGAATATGATGGAACTAAAATGCTGAGATGGAATTTAGCTCCTCCCCCTTGTCAAATCTAGGTCAAGCAACACTCAGCTCTCAGCACTCTAGTCACCCCAGAGCACACAGCCTGTCTGACAACAATTGAAAGTACAGCACTGGCTTTTAACTTTAAAAAGGGAGACTATGCCAAAATGAAGAAGCTAGTTAGAAAGAAACTAAAAAGGCACAGTTGAAAGGACTACATGTTTGCAAGAGGCATGGAGGCTGTTGAAAAGCACCATTTTGGAAGCACAGATTACATGCATCCCACAAGTTTAAAAAGGTAGCAGGAGGACTAAACATCTATCACTGTGGCTGTCTCCTCTGCCAAAACTCTCATCCATTCCCTAGTCATCTCATGCCTCGACTATTGTAACCTCCTCTTCGCTGGCCTTCCCCGCTCCCACCTTTCTTCCCTTATCTATATTCAAAATTCTACTGCCAGGATCATCCACATAGCCCATCGCTTTCACCATGTGAAGTCTCTCCTATCCTCTCTCCACTGGCTCCCCCTTCCTGAGAGTATTCTGCACAAGCTCCTCGTCTTCACCTACAAAGCCCTTCACAGCCTCGCTCCCCCCGTCCTCTCTGCCCTGATCTCCCTCCGAATCCCTGTTCGAACACTCTGCTCCTCTTCCATCCCCTCCCTCATCCTCCCACGCCTCCCCCAACCACCTTCGTCCTTTCTCCCTCACTGCCCTGAATGCCTGGAACTCCCTCCCTGCCCTTGTCTGCCTGGCCCTCACCCTCCACACCTTCAAGTCCCTCCTCAAAACCCACCTCTTCCGCTCCACCCTTCCTAATTCCTGCTAACCATCCCCACCCAGGATTATCCCCCACCTGTTATCTGCAAACTCCCAATTTACTGTAACCAAGCCAAGAATGTGTACCTGAGCTCTTGCATCCTCATGAAAGTTGCATCCCTTGTCTCTCCCTCTGTTCCTCCTTCCCTGTCTCCCCTCCCCCTGTCTTTAGATTGTAAGCTCTCTGGCAGGGACCATGTCTATCTTATTCCTTGTAAAGCACCAGGTACATCACTGGTGCTATATAAATAATAAATAATAATAATAATAATAATAATTATTATTATTATTATTATTATCATCATCATCTCAAAAAAGACATAGCCCCATCTCAAAAAAGACATAGCGGAACTAGAAAAGGTACAGAGAAGGGCAACAAAAATGATCCAGGGTATGGAACAGCACCCATATGAGAAGAGGCTTGATAGGTTGGGGCTCTTCAGCTTGGAAAAGAGACGGCTGAGAGGAGATATGATGGAGGTCTATAAAATCATGAGTGGTGTGGAACTTGTAAACAGGGAACAGTTATTTACCCTCTGAACTAGTACTAAACCTAGGGGACACTCCATGAAACTCACAGGTGGCTGAGTAAAAACAAACAAAAGAAAGTATTTTTTCACTCAGCATACAATTAGGTTGTGGAATTTACTGCCAGAGAAGGTGGTCAAGGCCAGCAGTATAGCTGAGTTTAAAAGAGGTTTGGACAAGTTTCTGGAAGATAGGTCCATTAGCAGCTATTGGCCAGATAGGATTGGGGAACAAATCCCTTTACTGCCGGGAGCCTGGGGATGACCTACAGGGAATAGAATCCCCATTGTGACCCGTTGGGTGCTTCTCCCAGGCCCCCGTGATTGGCTACTGTCCAAGACAGGATGCTGGGCTTGATGAATTGTTGGTCTGACCCAGTATGACACTTCTTATGTTCTTATGTTCTTAGGTGTTGCAAGTAAGGTGACTGATACAGATGGGTACATTTCATTTATAATTTTCATATTATACTCCTACAAGAAACTTGGTTGGCAGGAGATTTGACCCTAAATGGCTATTATTCTTTAATTAGTAATGTTTGGAGGGAGAACAAGAAGCGTAGACTTATGGTAGGGTTTCTTTAGTTTTGATTTTGAATAGGTTGGCCTGTGAAGTCAGTCAGGTTAAATTAGATTCAAAGTACTTATTGGCAGTGACTCTGAAACTCAAGTTTAGAGATCCAATTGCTACCCCACCAGCCCGACAAAGGAGACTGAGACAGTTATTATTTGGGGAAAAACTGGCAGCAACCCTTTATTAACACAGAAAAGGTATCTAGTCAAAGACAAAGAACAGAAAGGTGTAACAGCAGAATAAAAGAGTAAGCTCCTAGAAAGCCTACTCAGGGGATGAGTTACGTGCTCCACTCCTTTAGGGGAGCTCCCCCCTAAAGGAGACTTTAATGCAAGGATGTGGGACTTGCATAACACTACATATGCTGGATCAGACTGTAAATCAAGCTGGACAACACTTGATGAAGTTTATGTATGAACAGAATTTGAGGATGTTAAATGGGGGGGATAGGGTCTGATTTGACAGGATTATATTCCTTTTTTCCTATAATGGTGCTAGCACTGTGGATTATATATTAGTTGAAACCCCAAAATGGGCACAATACCACCAGTTTGAGATTATGACAAGACCAGAGAGTGATCACATGCCCCTTCCCCATCCGCCTTCTTCACTTGCAGCCGGGGACAATGGGGACAAGCAGAAAGCAAAGTTGATCTCAGGATGCAGTGCAGGTGAGATGAGGCAGCTGTAGGGTGGTTGGTGGGCCTGAGATCAGCTAGGGACAGGAGGGATGGCAGTAGGGATGGGTGAACAGAACTGAGCTTGGAAATTCGGTTCAGTTCGGTTTGAAAATCGAGTTCGGTTCGGTCGACCGAACTATTCGAGTTCAGTCTGAACTTCCGAACAGAGTTCGGAAATTCAAACCCCATTGAACTAAATGGAATATTATCTTATAGGGATGGACGAACAGGATCGAGCTCGGAAATTTGGTTCTGTTCGAAAATGGAGTTCGGTTCGGAAGTTCGGTTCAGTCGACCGAACTGGTCGAGTTCGGTCCGAACTCCAAACTTCCGAACCGTGTTCGCTCATCCCTAGATGGCAGTAAACCAGGCTGGAGAGCAGAGCTGGGAGACAGAGCAGAACAGGAGAACAGCAGCACGGCCAGAGCCCAGGTGAAATTGACTGAGCTGCAATTAACAAGTGGTGAATGCTGCAAAGCGGCAGAGAGCAAGCCAAACAGAGCCCAGCAAATGACAAAGGCACTTTTTTCAAATGTAAATACTAAACAGAATTTTAGTATCTGCTGCTCACTTTAATATTATTAGTATTAATACTAAAGTGCCTAATTTAATGCACTTTAGTATTAATACTAAATTAGAATTCTCATCTCTAATACCCAGGCTTAAACTGGGTAAGGCTACAAGCCCAGATTATCTTCTGCCTGAAACCTTTAAGTTCTTTAAACATTGGTGGATCCCTATATTGATACAATTGATAAATAATGTTATTTTATACCCTGGCCCTTTTCACACAGACACTCTAACACTGATAAAATGGGTGTTACATTGTATTATACATGTTGCAGGGCTGCAGGTGTGTTCTATGGGTGCCCTGCAACATGTATAATAAAATGTAACACCCATTTTATCAGTGTTAGAGTGTCTGTGTGAAAAGGGCCCCTGATTGTTACAGATGGAGAAGTCTAATTAGCATTCCAGCTAAGATTTATGGATGACAGAAGGTGGAATTTTAGGTGAAGAACAGGTGGGCTTTTATCAAGGATACTCTTATCAGGATCAGTGCTTCACTTTCAATTATTTTATTTCAAAATATTTAAAGAAGGGTAGGCATTTCTATGTTGCCTTTATAGACTTAAAAGGGGCGTTTGACACAACTGATAGAGGAATTATTTGGAAGAAATTGATAAACTTGAATATAGATTTTGTATTGCTTCATTTAATTATGGCATTATTCAGATACCACATCTAGGGTTAGATATGGGGTGATGGGAGAAATAACAAATGGATTTACTACAAAGAATGGAGTTAGACATGATTGTCTATTAGCACCAACATGATTTAATCTCTTCATGAACAACATAAAGTTATATCTAACAAGAGAGCATTTCCATCTACCTAGACTGATGGAGGAAGTGATTCTTTGTCTACTATATGCAGATGACACGACTCTATTGTCATATTCAAAGGCTGGATTGAGATAGTTGTTAGAGGCTTTTAGATAATCAATGTCCCTAAATCTAAAATTATGGTATTTGGCCTGAAGAAGTTTGGTGTTTGGTGAGGGAGATGGTTAAGGGGAGGGGTGGTGTTGGGTTGTGG
Organism: Sphenodon punctatus; assembly: GCA_003113815.1. Lineage (NCBI taxonomy): Eukaryota > Metazoa > Chordata > Lepidosauria > Sphenodontia > Sphenodontidae > Sphenodon > Sphenodon punctatus. The sequence goes on from QEPC01008004.1 coordinate 501,353, forward strand.
GGAGGGGAATTACTGTTTTTATTGAATTTTAGGTCTTTATGTTATATATTTTACTTTGTGTTTTTATATTGTATGGTGCCCCGAGCTGCCTCGGCAGGAGGAGATGGGATAGTAAATCTTGTAATAAAGAAATAAATAAATGGTACATTAATGATCCTTTGGAGGTGGTGGATAGTTATTATTTGGGAGTTACTTTTGCTAAACCTTTGACCTGGGAACCTCATGCTCAGGAAGTGGTGGCTAAATCATCTCAGATTGTAGGAGGAATCATTTCTTTTCACAGCAAGTTCAATAGAAGACCTTGTGTTGAAGCATTAAAGTGGGTAAAATAAAGTTGTGGTGTTGAAATCTGAGGTCTAGATGAGAAAGCAACTAGGGTTATAGAATGTGCACAGTCTTTTTTTAAAAAAACACTTAAAGTTACACAGATGTACACCTGCTTTACTAGTAGGGGCTGAAACAGGCTCTCTAAGTGAAGCTGCTATTATAGCACAACTGTTCACTAGGGGTGGGACATCTGGCAAAAAAACGGTTACCGGTTTTACCGGTTACTAGTTTACAAAAAACTGGTTTACCGGATTAAAACCAGTTTACCGGTATCGGATTTATTCCATTGATTTCAATGGGGAACTGTCCCCATTGAAATCAATGGGGGGAAAAAACAATACTTCCCCCCTCCCAGGCTGTGCGGGTGGAAGGGGGCACTCCCCCACCCACCCTGCCCAGCCTGGATTTAATTTTTTTGTTTTGTTTACCCTAAGTCCCTACTAGTGCAGGCTCCGGGACGTCACCAGCGACCCAGAGCCCGCACCAGTAGGTACTAGGGTGATCCCTGAGGTGGGGGGTGGTTTAACACTCACCCCACCCCAGTGATCACCCTACCTCCCCACCCAGGGATCACCTACCTTTGGCGCTCCAGGCGGCAGTGGCAGAGGAGGCGGCAGCAGCATGGTGGTCCGGCGGCTTCAGCACTGGCTGGTGGCTTCAGCGCTTTCTAGGTCTTCCGGTGAAACCCAGAAGTTCCCCAGAAGGCCTAGTAAGCACTGAAGCCAACAGCCAGCGCTGAACCCACCGGACCACTGTGCTGCTGCCACCACCTCCGCCTCCACCTCCGCCTGGAGTGTCAAAGGTAGGCGATCCCTGGGTGGGGCAGTAGGGTGATCCCTGGGGTGGGGTGTGTGTGTTAAACCACCCCCCACCCCAGGGATCAGTACCTACCTGCTGGTGTGGGCTCTGGGTCACCAGCAGTGGCCCGGAACCCGCACTAGCAGGTACTTCGGGGGGGGAAAAATATTTTTTTTAAATCCAGGCTGGGCAGGGTG
>QEPC01008004.1:520842-535998 GCA_003113815.1 Sphenodon punctatus
TGCACTTGAGACCTCGCATCTTCATGAATGTTAGACCCCTTGTCTCTCCCTCTGTTCCCCTTCCTAAGTCTCTCCCCCAGCTCCTGTCTCTCAGATTGTAAGCCTAGGGGCAGGGACCGTGTCTATTTTATTACTTTGTAAAGTTCCAGGTACACTGCTTGCGCTATATAAATGTTTGTTAATAATAATAATAATAATTTAGGACTTTATAGGTAAGTACCAATACCTTGAATTGGACCTGGAAGACTATAGGCAGCCAGTACAGAGAACGGAGCACTGGAGTAATATATTCCCAGTGACTCATAGCATTCTGCACCAGCTGCAATCTCCAAACTGTCACCATGGGTAGCCCCACGTAGAGTGCGTTACAATAGACCAGTCTTGAGGTGATGAAAGCATGGATAAAATAAGTAAATAAAATAAATAAAATGATAGTGGCCAGGTCAGAATCTGAAACTTATGGTCAAAGTCCCCGCACCAGACGTAACTGGCAGAGAGCACTCTTTGCCACAGCCTCCACCTGGACATCCCGGTGGAGCTGGAAATTGAGCACTCCCAGACTGTGAACCTGGAGAAGTAGTGGGGGGTGAACCCCATCAATGATGGGGGATGCCAACACCACTGCATTCCCCACTAACATCACCTCTGTCTTGTCAGGATTCAGCTTCAGTCAGTTAGCCCTCATCCAGCCCCCCACAGCTGCCAAACACCAAGTGAGCACTGAGACTGCCAGGTCTGGGTCAGATGAAAAGGAGAGGTAAAGTCTGGTGTCATCAGCATATTGATGAAACCGCACACCAAACCTCCTTACGACCTTGTCAAGCAGCTGCATATACATGTTGAACAGGAGAGGGGACAAGATGGAACCTTGTGGGACACCACACACGAGGTCGCGGGGTGATGAAAAATAATCCCTGAGCACCATTCGCTGAGTTCTTCCAGCCAGGAAAGAGTAGAACCATTGAAGAACAATCCCGCCCACTCTGGCTCAGTCCTGCAAACTAGTCACCAATGTCTCATGATCAATGATATCAAAAGCAGCCAACAGATCTAACAGAATCAGCTTGGTCGAGCAACCCTGATCCAATTCACGGTGGAGGTTGTTGCCCAAAGCCACAAGAGCAGTCTCAATGCCATAACCCGGACAAAAACAGGACTGTGAGGGATCTAGAAAATCAACATGATCCAGATGTCCTTGTAGCTGCTGAGCCACAACCCATTCAGTAACTTTACCTAAATAGGGAAGGTTAGAGACCAGGCCAATAGCTGGCAAGGGAGCCAATGTCAAGTGATGTTTTTTTGATCAGAGACCGCACCACTGCCTTTTTAAGGCAGCTCGGCACTCTGCCATCCCAAAGGGAGGCACCAACCACCCCAGTCAACAATGGCCCCAGCATCTCCTGGAAGGCCGTAACCAGCCAGGATGGGCATGGGTCCAGTTCACAAGAGGTGGCTCTAACCGCCCCAAGGACATCCCCCGCATCAGCGGGCAACACCCACTGAAATTGATCCCATAAAATCAGAAAAGGCAGGGCTTCCACAACCTCTGGTTCTCCTAATGTAATAAATGCAGCTTCGAAGTCGTGGTGAATCCAAGCAATTTTATCCGCAAAGTAATCAATAAACATGTCACAGCAGGCACTGGAAAATTTCAGTTCCAGGAAGAGGGGGCCGGACCGACCAGCCCCCTCACCACTCAGAAAAGGTCTGCTGGATGAGACTTCACAGATGCTATGAGGGCAGCAAAGAACCACTTTGCTGCCTGCACAGTCACAGCATAGGCTCATAAACTGGCTCTATGGTGCAATCTGTCAGCTTCAGCACAAGACCGGCACCACCGTCACTCCAGCCACTATCCTTCTTGCTTCTGCAACTGCAGTTTCTCAGAGAACCAAGGAGGCCTGCGGTGCTGACGCTTAGGGAGCAGATGCCTAGGAGCCATCCAATCAATGGCCTCAGTCAGAAAAATATTCCAAAAAGCAACAAGGTCATTGATGGAACAGTCATCAAGATCAGGTGGTATCTCCTCCAGAGTTCTGGTTCCATCTGTCTCCAGGGGCGAACCATCCGAACTGGTTCCACACCTCTCTGGGGGCAGACATGCTCTGGGAGACAGGTTTGCAGGAGGTAATGATCCATCCATGAAAAGGGCACAGCTGATATCTTCCCCACTAACAGATCCCCCACCTCAAGACTGGTGCAAAAAAACAAGGTCCAGGGTATTGTTGGGCAGATGATAATTTGACACAGGCCCATGGTTGCCATGGCGGCCATAAGCTCACACTCTGCTCCTCCAAGACTGGCATCAGCATGAATATTGAAGGCCCCCAAGACTAATGTCTTTGGGGACCACAATACCACCTCTGACACCAGCTCCATTAGAGAGTGTAGGGAGGCTACAGTATAGGTAGGTGCACGGTATACTAGCAGCAATCCCAATCTGTCTCCTGCCAAATCAATCACAAGATGGAGACCCTCAATACCCAGTATAGACTGCACTGGATACCTCCTGATGGACCATGAGTCCCTAAAAACAATGTCTACACCCCCACCCTCATCCCTCTGACCATGGCTGATGCTGCACAGAGTACCCAGCTGGAACAAGATCACCCAGAATAGGCACTGACTCAGTGTCCAGCCAGGTCTCCATGATACACACAAGATCAGCAGCCTGATCCAGGATCAATTCCTGGGCAGTTGTTGCTTTATTAACCACCGACCTCATGTTCAACAGCATCAGATTAAGGCCAGAGGCCCCCTGATCATGAGCCACCTCATTAGCTGCCCAGGGGAAAGTGAGAGAGACAGGTTAATATTAACATATATATATTAGTATATTAATATTAATAGGGGGACATGTTAATATATTCATTAACAATCTGGAAAAGGAAGTACAGAGTTGTGAGGACGGGGTGGGGAAAGGGAAGGAATCTCACCCACTCTGGTGTCGCTAGGTGGAAGAGCACCTGATAAAAGGTCCCTCAGGGTCTTATAGAGGCTGGGGGGCATAATCCGAGTCAAAGATCATCATTGGGAGCGGTACCAGGTGCAGCACCTTTCTCTCCCATACTGCAGACTACAATCGCCCACAACTCTTGTACCTACGTTTCCAGGGAGGGTGGGTGTGTGTGTGCGACGGTGAGGAAAGGAGAAGTTGGCAGACTGGAAATGAGGACTGAGGAAGGAAACACACACGCACACTAGTAGGGCCCAAGAGGTGAACCACACAACCCCTACATTAAATGATAACAGTTGCCCCTCGTCCCCCTGCCCACCACCAAACAGTATCAATCCCACCAAGCACTCTCCCAATCAGTCACACAATCACTCTCATGTTTACACAAGCACCCACTCTACTATACACTCTTCTCTCAGTTCTACTCATGATATCCCCACACATGATCCACAGCAACGTAATGCACTCCAGGGCCAGTCTCCCAGGTGAAAGCTCTGATTACTGGCAAGGAAGGTAGGGCCATGCTTCCCTTAAATACTCCCCAGATGCCCACGCAGGCGCTCTGAGTGCCAGAGCGGAGCTGGCAGCATGACCCCACTTCTGCATACAGAGGCACGCTTCACCGGCCCTCGGGGTGGCACTGAGCCACCCGCATCCACTGCTGTGGTGACGGGGACACCCAGCAGTGGGTAGGGAGGCTGCAGGGTCCTCCCCCGTGGCCCCATCGGCCCTCCCCTCAGCGCACGCCCCTTATGGGGGCGTGTCCGAGCAGGACGGGCCTAGCGAGCCCTGACAGTAACCCCAGCCAAGACTGCCGGAAGGTCCCGCCCTCTCTGGGTGGCAGGCATGAAAGAGATAATAGAGCCACGGGGCATGGACATTGGTCACGGGCTCCCAAGAGCGGTCGGCTGGGCTGTACCCCTTCCAATCGATAAGGTACTGCAAGCTCCCTCATTGGACTTGGGAATCTAGAATGGCATGGACTTCGTAGGAAGGGCCCAAGGTGTCTACGGAGCACAGGGGAAGAGGGGAGGTAGGAGATGGGAACAAAGGGGGGTGATATGGTTTCAGTAAGGAGATATGGAAGGTAGAGTGGATGCAGAGATGGGGACGGTAGTCGTAAGGTTTAGGTGACATTGTTAAGGCGACGGAGAACAGGGAAATGTCCCATATACCTACGGTCCAATTTTGCAGAAGGTCTGGAGGAAGGGTAACGCTGCCGATCTACCCAGACTAAGTCCCCAGGTTGGAGCAGTGGAGCTTCCTGCTGTGTGCAGTCAGGATGCTTTTTATATTGTTGTCATGCTGCTCCTAGCATGGTACGGGCTTGGGTGTGTACTTCTTGCAACTGCCTGGCCAGGATGCCTGCCGCAGGAATGGAGACAGGGGTTATTTCAGAGAAGCAGATTCAAGGATGATATCCGTATGAAATAATGAAGGGGGAGGACCGTAAAGAAGCATTCAAGGCATTGTTATAGATGAATTCAGCTATTGGTAATAAGTTATACCAGTCCTCTTGGAGATAATCTGTGTAGCATTGTAGGTATTGTTCGAGGGTTTGGTTGACCTGTTCCACTTGGCCATTAGCTTGAGGATGGTAGACTGTAGTGGGGCTCAGGTGAACCTGAAGCGTGGAAAAAAGTGCCCTCCAAAATCAGAAAACGAATTGCATCCCCCTATCGGTAATGATGTCTGTTGTAAGACCATGTAATTTAATAACATGCTGAAGGACCAGCACCGCTGTCTGTGGTGTGAAGGCAAGGCCCTGGCATGGAATGAAATGTGCTAGTTTAGTGAAGTGGTCGATGACAACCAAAATCGTATCATGTCTTTGTGATTTGGGAAGTTCGACGATGAAATCCATTCCGATGTGTTGCCAGGGCCTGTGGGTAGGGGCACCCGCAGCAGTAATCCCTTGGGTGGTTGTTGTGAAATCTTTGTGCTAGCGCAGACGGTGCAACCAAGTACATACCTTTTGACATCTTGTATAATGGAGGGCCACCAGTACTGGCATCATATTAGCTCTAATGTTCGTCGTTGCCCCGGATGTCCGGCCAAGGGAACATCATGGTGGGCATATAAAGTGGCACAACAGTCTTGTCTTTGAAGAGATATACCCCTTGTCTGGCTGTGTATGCTGGGTTTGCTGCCAACTCAGTCTCTTGCTGGGATAGCTGTCGAAAGCGTGGAAGTGATACACATGATGCTGCGAAGACCTTGTGATCCAAAAGTAAGGTGCCTCGGTCGGGTTGCTTGTTCTTGTGTTCGTAGCATCTGGACAGGGCATCAGCTAAGACATTTTGGTGGTCTGGGTGATAATAGATGTGAAAGTGGAATCGGGCGAAGAAGAGTGCCCACCTAGCATGCCAAGCGTTTGTAATGCGGGCTGTTTGAAGAAAGGTTAAATTCTTATGGTCTGTAATGACAGTTACAGAATATTGGGCACCTTCCAAATAATGCCGCTAGGCTTCAAAAGCGGCCTTGATAGCTAGCAGTTCCTGATCCAATATTGTATAATTTCTTTCAGCACTAGTCAATTGGTGGGAATAGAAGGCACATGGTAGAAGGTCCTCTCCTGCATCTGTTGGTTGGAACAGAATCGTGTCTATAGCAAATTCCGAGGCATCGGTTTAAAGTATTAAAGTTTAAAGCCGCCCCGAGCTGTTCGCAGGAGGAGCGGGATAGAAATCTATGAAATAAAAATAAAATAAAATTTAAAAAAAAGTGTGAAAGGTTTTTCAAAGTTCGGGTGTCGTAAGACAGGGGCTTGCATAAAGGCACACTTAAGTACCACAAAGGCGGACTGCTGCTCTGCAGCCCATACATAAGACTGCACTTTCTTCAACGGTAGGGTGAAAGGTTTTGTAATCAGGGCATACTCAGGGATATACTGCCAGTAGTAGTTCGCACAACCTAAGAATCACTGTAGTGGGAGTCAGTCTTGTATGGGCTGCACCTTTTTATTCTCCATGCTGATTCCCTGGGGGGTAATCACGAATTCCCAAAATTCTACAGTATGTAAGTGGAACGCACACTTGTCTAGCTTGCAGTACAGTTGATTGCCTCATAACCTTTATAAAAGGATGCCCACATGGCGGAAGTGCTCCTCTGTCGAGGGGGGAAATATCAAAATGTCATTGAGATACACTATGATGAATATATCTAGAATGTCCTGAAACGTATCGTTGATAAGGTATTGGAAGGAGGCTGGTGCATTAGCCAAACCAAACGGCATTACGCGGTATTCAAAGTGTCCATATCTGGTCCTAAAGGTGGTCTTCCATTTATCACCGGCTCGCACACATAGCAAATTGTATGCTCCATGTAAATCCAATTTTGTAAAAATCACTGCACCTCGCAATCTATTTAAGAGTTCCAGAATGAGAGGGAAGGTGTACCTATTTTTGATGGTTATAGCGTTCAGGTCCCTATAATCTATGCACGGACATAGTCCGCCATCTTTCTTTGGCACAAAAAACAGTGGAGCTCCTGCAGGTGACATAGAATGTTGGCTGAATCCCTGTCAGAGGTTGTCATCTATATATTACCGAAGAGCTTGCAGTTCAGGTTTGGAAAGGGCGTAGATGCGTCCATACGGTGGGTCCGAGCCGGGAAGCAGATTGATGGGACAATCGTACGACTAGTGCAAAGGGAGCATTGCTGCCGCTGTTTTACTGAAAACGTCTGCAAAAGACTGATAGACCGGGGGAAGCGACAAAGTGGAGGTTGTGCCAAGTGTATACTGTATACAATCCAAGGATGACGATGGTTGCGCTACCACACACTGTGTTTTACACCGAGAGGAGGGAAATGAGATCACTCTATCTCGCCGTGGGGTTGGTAACAATGGACAGTATCGGGCAAAGTGTGTCGCATCTCCACAATAAAAGCAAAGGTGGGCGGACTGCCATCTTTCCCTTTTGTCTGAGGACAGGGGTCCCCGGGAAGCCCCCAGTTGCATAGGTTCAGGCTCCTCCGCTCTATTTCCTTCTACTTGCACTGCTGTGGTAGGAGGAGCCCTAGGGGAGGGGGTGTAATCCCTGCACCCCTTCCTGCCTCTTCTCCCTACAATGCTCAGCCAGTCATTCTTCAATTTGCAAGGTAAGAGTAACCAGCTCCCCCCAGGTAGCTGGCAAGAAAGCTGGTCTTTTAACTCATCACACAACCCTTTTCGAAACATGACCCATAGGACCTTGTCAGGCCAACCCAGATCCATGGCTAATTGCTGGAATCGTGTGACAGATTCCAATAATGGCCGTCTACCTTGCCTCAGATTTAAAATAGCGGTCTCGGCGTCCTTTACCCTATGAGGGTAGTCAAAGAGAAAAGCAAACTCTTGCTTGAAGGAAGCGTAATCTGTGAGAAGGGAACTCTTACTAGTTAATATGGGCATAACCCACAAAGGGCCAGCCCATCAAGATGTCCTATGATAAACGTCACCATTAACTGATCTGTAGCATCTGCGGTTGTACTGTAAAGGTCAGTTCACACAGCACTAAAAAGCTCTGGAACTGACATCTGTCCCCAGAAAACTTGTAAATTTTTGGCCATTTGGATCTCGGGACAATGGGGTCGCTGCCCCGGCTGCCTCGGCTGGGGGAGGTGCATTCCTTAGTCCTGCCTGACTCTGCCGCTCCTACAGGTCCTTAACCTCCATAGCTAATGCCTGGACTGCTCTAGCTAATTCTCCCAATTCTCCCACCTTCGGGGTTGCCTGCTCCATTATCTCCGCCCCCCTAGCACCCAGAGGGGTGTCCTTGCCGGTAATACTGTGAGTATGGGGTGGGAAAAGGGAAGGAATCTCACCCACTCTGGTGTTGCTAGGCGGAAGGCGCCACTGCCATGGTGACGGGGCCATGCCAGCGGTGTTTAGGGAAGCAGCAGGGTCATCCCCCACAGCCCCATTGCCCCTCCCCTCGGCGCAGCCCCTTATGGGGGCATGTCCAAGCAGGAAGGGTCGAGCAAGCCCTGACAAGAGTGAGGTGATCAGAGCTGCAGATGACAAAAAGTTATTCATGGTAGTTAAAACCCAAGCAGACTGTGAAGAATTGCAGGAGTATCTTGTGAGAAGAGACCAACAAGCTACTGACAATTATATTTATTTTATTTATTTATAAATTTCTACCCCGCCCCTCCTGCCATGCAGCTCGGGGTGGCTTACAATATTAAAACATACAATAAAATTTTAAAAATTTATAAAAAACACCATATTAAAATATTAAACAGGGCAAAAAAAAATAATCAGTGTAAATATAAATAGGTGGGGGAACTAAACATTCCCCTACCCCTCCCTCCCAAAAGCCTTGGTTATATAAAACCAAAAGGAAATATTACTTATATATTTAATCAAAAAATACAGAAAAACAACTAACCAATATACTGAAGTACACAACAGCTCTATCTAGCACAACATTGTGTACCTCAGCATTGTATAACACAGCATAGTATAATCCAGCCCATTTCAGGTGTTATTCACCCTTGTTCAGGGGTGACATAGATGAATAAATCTTGTGAAGGGGTGATCTCTACCAGTCCAGCTTAAAAAAAATATTTAAAAAACCTTCAAGGGAAAGTGACATAATCTTTCCATAAACTACAAACAAAAAGACGGTAAATGATCCTAAGATAGAGCTGCTCCTTGAAACATTGGCCCTTTTTAAACAAGCCCTGGGAGCGGGGGAGATGGGTGTGCGCACCAGTGGGGGAGGGGTGGCAGTTTGAGCGCACACCTATCTCCACCCACCTCCACGCATGGAGCAATTGCCATTTTGGCCAATTGCTTCATTGGTGGTAGGGGTGGGACTCCAGGTGAATTATCGGTTACTGGTTTTATCGGTATTGGATTAATCCAATATTGGATTTATCGGTATCGGTATATCCGTTTTTTAACATTGCCAATTTTTTGGATCTTTAACATTGTTGCCATTTTTAAAATGGCCGCAATGTTAAAGATCAGAACAATCTGCCATGTTAAAAAAACGATATACCAATACCGGTATTATCGGAGTAATCCAATATTGACAATTATAGGCATTATCGGATTAATCTGATACCAATAGTCCCATCCCTAGTGGGTGGAGATGCATGTTTTGCAGGCGCGCACACACACACACCACTCACCCGCTGCAGAGATCACACAGGCAGCACACACTCATGTCCACACAGCAGATCTGCATGGGCATGTGTGGGCCCATCTCATGTAAAAAGGGCCTTTGAATGCAAAGAGAGTGTGTTGCTGGGCATCTAAAAGGCAGATGAAATTTAATGTGGACAAATGCAAAGTGATACACATAGGAAAAAATGATCCAAATTTCATGTACACAATCCTGGTTTCTAAATTAGGGGTTACCACTCAGGAGAAGAATCTTGGAGTCATTCTGAATAATACACTGAAATCCTCAGGTCAGTGTAACGTGTTGGTCAAAAAAAGCAAACAGAATATTAGGAATTATTTCGAAAGGGATAGAGAATAAAATTGAATATATCATAATGCCACTATATAAATCTATGGTGCAACTACATGTTGAATATTGTGTGTTGTTCTGGTTATCCCATCTCAAAAAAAATATAGTAGAACTAGAAAAGGTACGGAGAAGGAAAACAAAAATGATAAAGGGTATGCAATGGCTTCTGTATGAAGAGAAGCTTGATAGCTTAGGGCTTTTCATCTTGGAGAAGAGGCAACTGAGAGAGAATATGATAGAAACGTATAAAATCTTGAGCGGCGGAATGAGTTACAAAAGAGCGTGGGTGGTTATTTACCCTCTCAAATAGTACTAGAACAAGGGGACACTCCATGAAACTTAACTTGCAGCAGATTTAAAACAAATAAAAGAAAGTATTTTTTTCCTCACTCAGTGCACAATTAACTTGTAGAATTTGTTGCCATGTGTTCAAAGGCCAGTATAGCTGGGTTTACAAAAGGATTGGATAAGTTCTTGGAGGGCTCATTAAGGCTATTAGTCAAGTAAGACTAGGGAACATAAACTCTTACTTTTGGGTGCTGGGAGTGAACAACAGGAAATGGATCATGCCATTGTGACCAGTTGGGTAATTCTCCCAAATGGTTGAGATTGGCCACTGTCGGAGACTTACTTTACTTTACTTTATTGTCGGCACAGGCTTTCGCCATGGCAGGATGCTGGGCTCAATGGACCATTGGTCTGACCCAGTATGGCACGTTTCATGTTCTTATGCTACTCAGCCAAGATACACTGACTCTATTTTGGAAGTTTGCAGACCAAAAGAAAAGAAAAGGCTACTTACATTCCCAAATAAGCTGTAGCTATAAGTAAGAGAACTGAGAGCATAAGACATTCTGACTTCAACATGCCCTCAGTTAAGCATTGTTCCTTGGTAGTGATAATTTAAGTGACAGTACAGAATGTGTATCTACCACAGGAGGGAACATTCAGGCAGAAACCAGTGATTTTAGCTGAAGATGTGACTACAGCTATCATATCTGCTCTCAGTATACAAGGAGGTTCTCTTACACTGCTAAGCATTAAATTATAAGAAGGGCATGCTCATAATACTGATGGGAGAAAGAAACTAAGCATCTGATTCTGGATCCCTCCCCTGTATGCTGCTATAACAGTGTATAGGAGCTATCTTGTAAATAGCAAATTTGCTGATTACTAAATAAATGATGATGATGATGATGATGATTGATGATTGATGTATAGGAGCTATAAAAAGCTGTGCTGGGACAGGCCAACAGGCAGGCCTGGAAAGTAAATGTCCAGTGATAGGCCTTAATGTAGGTCCCACTGTTTCAAAAGTATTTTGTCTTTACATAGGAAACCAATCTAAGCAAGGAAAAGAAATTTCCTGTCTGGAAACGTACCCCACCCTGCAGAAGGTGCCACTAGGGTGAAACATGTATAGTTGGGCCTGCCTTTTGTAAGCTCCACCAGCTGCAAGGACCCCCAGTATCAAAAGGCCCCATGCTAAGTTTTCACCTCTGGCCCTACAACTTTATGGCCAACTATTATCCCGCACATCCACTGGCTTGTGGCACAAAGACAAGCCCTTCCTTAATTTACATCCCCTGCCCCCCACCATGATGGCCACTCAGGGTAGGTCACTGGGGCCCAAAATTAAGATGGGCACCATTCCTTGCCCCACTGTGTTGCATTTAAATTTCCCCAGAGCTGGATAAATGAGTGGACCTGCCACCATTTCGATGGGTGAAAGGGTAGTGCTTATAGTCACAGAGAAAGAGCCTCACTTTGGACTGCTGCTGTACCACTGCAGAAGTGGCTTTTGGGCAGGGAGTGCGTAACAGGAAACTTCTTGGATTACACTAGAAAATACACCGGGGACCTCTAGAACTCAAAGCAGGAGTGCAAAGAGGCAGTTTCAAATTAGGGAGTGGTTTCAGAGTCGCATCCTCTGTGGATTTGATTAGACAGAGAGGGAGGATGTAACACAGTGATCAGCATCATCCCTCCTATGCTGTTTGCTCTTTTGGGAGTAGTCAAAGTCAGTCGCAAGCCGTGTGGCCCATTGGCCTGATGTGGTTAAGGCACACCAGTTTCTGGGGCCTACAGTGCACAAGGTAGTGATGTGGCCAGCACCATGCCTGGCTGCCTTTGACCATTTTTAAATGGACCGCACAAACACCCCGTGGCAGTCCATGGACACGCCATGTAAAAGGTGGTGTGGGGGGACAGGTGCAGGCGAGTGCACACCCATCCCCCACCCATGCCCCGCATGGAGCAACCTGCGTTTTTACCGGTTGCTCCGTGCGGGGGCGATGGATGGAAGTGGGTGGAAGCACGCGTTTCACGGAGCGCGCACATACACCCACCCACCCCTGCTTTCAAAAGGGACACACCCATCCATGACCACTGTGTGGCCATGAGTGGGTGTGTTTCATGCAAAGAAGACTTTTGACTTCCCCAATTCAGTGGATCAGGTACTCTGTTCTTCCTTTTTACCTTTCCCTTTTAAATTGTTTTAAAATTGATTTTATATTGTTTTATATTTTTTGGTACTGTTTTTATATTTTAATAATGGTAAAGCGCTCTAAGTATCGTATAAAGGCAGGGCAGCACTATAGAAATAAAGTAGTTATTATTATTATTACTCAGTCACAGCTGATTGAACTGGAGGTGACTATCCAGTGTGAGACCAAACGGCACTTGAACCCACAGCCTTCAGGGATGTAGTTAAGTGCCTTAGCTGTCATTATTTCTACCTCATATGGTGCCTGGCCACCATGGGGCATTCTCTGGGATGCTGCCTGTTGCAGTTCAGTTTGAAATCTATGGAATTTTTTTTAATTTAAAAATTTGGATTAATCTGTAACTGCTTATAATGGGCTGTTACGGATTAATCCATACAGAATCACAACAGTGGCAACGTGCCCATTGTGACTCAGTTTTAAATGTATGACAAATAATTTAAAACAAAAAACCCACTGTGAATGCAAAAATGGTCACCAGATCATTATGCACATGCACAACTTTTTTTCAAAATGGCAGCAGCAGCATCACTGCCATTTTTGAAAAGGGCATCCAGTCTGCATATGTGCAGTGACCATTTTTCACATGCACAGACTGGCTGCCCTTTTCCAAAATGGTGGCGACACTGCTGCCACCATTTTGGAAAAGGGCACGCATCCTCAGAATGGTCCAGCAGCCATTTTGTGCATGTGCAATGGTGGTTTTTAAAATTAATGTTTATTATATTATATTATTTTATTGATTTAAATATGGAGCTGTAATACGAATCTGTACTTAAATCTGCAAAATGCAGATACAGCTCCACAATGGACCCAAATCCGCAGTTTAAACCGAATGACCACCCCTAGCATCCAGGCAGCAACCACAAAAGTGGTTTAAAATCTTTTCCTTTCCCTGCTCTTCTACCTTAGTCAATTATCCATTTCTCTCCTGTGTCTCAGGGGGCCAACTTGTTCTTTTCATTGCTAACCTGGTATCTGAACCTGAAGCAAGCACCTCTTGCAAAATGGCAGTCTGTTCATTTCAGACATTTATAGTGGACTCATCATCACTAACAGGCTCTGAGTTCGCATTGGGAATTGAAGGCATTGAAATCCTCACAGAAGGTACCCAGTGGCTTCTACGATCTGGCCTCTGTGTCTGGGTTGATGACAAAGATAAACTATCCAAATGTTCAGTTGCAGCTGTAGCAGCGTGCCCCTTTAACTGAGACCGCCTTTGATGTTTCAGGTCCTGCTGAGACTGTGGAAATCAGGTTCATAATAGCAGCTGCAGTCATTAGCTTCCTCTTTTGTGATTTCCATCATTATCATGCTGTTTGCGAACTTTGCTTTAAATGACTAGTCTGTGGGCTGGGAGAAATGAGACTTCAGTGAGTTAAAGCACATTTACCCACACCCAAAGTGTGACAAATCACAATACAAGGTTGTGTTAATAGCTTGTTATCTAGTGAAATGCAATCTCAGCTGAGATAATGCAGACAGTGTTATACACTAGATGCCTTTTGACAGAGACGATGGAGAGGCAGAACAAGAAAATCCCTTGCTACCTCATTCCCCATACTGGTTAAGAAGCATGCTGGACACAGTGCTGACAGCAACAATGTTAGTTTTGCATAAGAAAAAATGCCTCTCAACTTTGCTCAGCCCAGCTGCCCTGAATTTCAGAGTGGAAAATATTCATTTCATCAGAGAAAAATCCTGAAATGAGACCTTGAAAAGTTGGGTTGTTTTTTAAAAAAATAAAATAGAAATAAAATTAGATTGGCCTTTCTGAGCTGAGTGCTGGAAGCAGCTGTTTATTACTTTTCCCCATACACCAAAAGCAAGCGTGGATTTTCAGCTTAAGGTAACTTGTGTCTTAGGTCAATGCAAAGGTGCTGGAGCCTTTCTAAAAGTGTGTGTGAAAGGGCAAGACTGGAGGGTGTGGGAATGGCTGTGGGGCAAGTGTGTGCTGGGGAATGATGGGGTGTAACAAGGCTTATACGGAATAATTTAAAATAATATTTTGAATAAGCACTTTTTTTTGCCTCTTTTTCAACTATGCCCATGCTTCTTTTGTCAAAAAGTGATGGGCTATGGTATGATCCTTCCACTTTTAACAGTGGGGGTCATGGCCTCTGCAGACCCATCCACAACACAAGAACAAGCAAACCAAGACAATGAGCCATGCCAAACAGCAGTGTAGTTAACAATAAAAGTGAATAAGCTGAGTTTTCTTTGGGGAATTTGGTGTTAACCACTTCTTTTTACACCATGAGAGCAGACTTCATGTTCCTCTCTCTGTAACAAGCTGCAACAATTCAGAAAATATCAGAGGCTGCTGCCTTTGCACAGATCGTAGCAGTTTAAAGTCACAGTACACTGAAAACAAAGACATCAGTGTATGTAGTTATAAAGTATGGGCATCTTTAGCCATAACAAAGATCAGGTGTCAAAACTCCTAAGCACGTGTTTGGCCATTGTGTGTAAGCACCATAACAATCCCAACACCAATTTGGCCACCCGTTGAATTAGCAGTGTGAACACAAGGACATAGCGTCTGCGAAGTCACGCCCGGCGGAGCTGTTTCGGGTGGTGCGGGGGCTGGTCAGTCCGGCCTCCCTCGCCTTGATGGGGACTTGTCCCAGGCCCGCTGTGAGGAGTTTGTTAACTACTTCGCAGACAAGATTGCTCAGATTCAGACCAACTTTGACGCTGGATTGATGGCAGTAGAGGAAGAGTGCGGGGGGGCGGAGGTCCCGTCTGGTCCAGCTTCGTGGGGAGAGTTTCGGGAAGTGACGCTGGCCGATGCGGTGGATGTCCTGGTGTCTGTGAGGGCCACGTGTTGTGAACTTGATCCGTGCCCGTCCTGGTTAGTAAAAGCTTCCTGGGAGACGTTGGGGACGGTGCTGGCAAGGGTAGTGAACGCGTCCTTTCGGCAGGGGAGGCTGCCACCCGGCCTTAAAGAGACTGTGGTGCGCCCGCTGTTGAAAAAACCATCTTTGGACGTGGATGCGCTTGCCAGCTATCGACCTGTCTCTCACCTTCCCTTTTTAGGGAAGGCTATTGAGCGGGCAGTGGCGCTCCAGCTTCAGGTGCATCTGGATAGTATCGGCTTCCTAGACCCTTTTCAATCTGGGTTCCGCCCCGGCTATGGCACCGAGACGGCCTTGGTGGCCTTGGTGGACGACTTCCGCCAGGAGATGGATGCAGGATGTTCAACATTTCTCATCCTGCTAGATCTCTCGGC
>QEPC01008004.1:541023-552640 GCA_003113815.1 Sphenodon punctatus
CCCCACCCAGTACCCCCTTCTCACCCTGGGAAGGACCTTTCATGCAACCTGCCATGCCTCCTTCTGATCTTCTAGCAATCACCTTTCCTCCATCCCCCCACACTGGCACAAAATCCTCCTTTCTCCAGGCATCAAGTCTATTAAAGGTGCCGGCCGGATCCCTCCTTCCTCCTCCCTGTCTCCAGCTTCCTGCTGCCATCGATGTCTCCACCTGAGCCCCTCGCTGCTGCTTCTGCCACCCACATCTCCAGCCCCAGTTCCTTGCTGCCAGGGGGTTGGGTTATGCAAATTGAAGGTGGGGTTATGCAAATAGGGGGTGGGTCCACATTTTGGGTTGGGTCCAAACCAAATTTTCTGGCCCTCAGTACGAATAAAGTTGACCACCCCGAGATAGAGAATGCAACTGAAAATATCCTAATGTCTGTTTATAAACCTATGGTGTGAGTGCACCTTGAGTATTGTGTGCAATTCTGGTTACCTCATCTCAAAAAAAGATATAGTAGAAATAGAAAAGATACAGAGAAGAGGAAGAAAGATGATAAAGGGTATGGAACAGCTTTCCTGTGAAGAGGCTGGATGGGTTAGGGCTCTTCAGTTTGGAGAAGAGATGATTGAGAGGGGATATGACAGACCTTTATACAATCATGAGTAGTGTGGAATGAGTAAATAGGGATTGGTTATTTACCCTCTCAAATGGAACTAGAACAAGGGGACACCCCATGAAACTAATATGTAATAGATTTAAAACAAAAGCAAGTATTTTTTTTGACTCAACACACAATTAAATTGTGAAATTTGTTGCCAGAAGATGTGGTCAAGGCTAACAGTATAGCTGGACTTTAAAAAGAATTGGACATGTTTCTGAAGGATAGGTCCATTAGCAGCTATTATCTGGGTAGGTTTGGGGGAACATAACTTTTACTGTCAGAAGCCAAGAGTGAACAATAGGGAATGGATCACCCTATTGTGATCCGTTGGGTACTTCTGTCAAACAACCGAGATTGGCCACTGTCAGACAGGTGCTGGGCTCGATGGGCCATTGGTTTTACCCAGTATGGTACTACTTATGTTCTTATGTTTTTTCTTTGGCAGTAAAACTTTTTCTTGTCAACAGCTCTGAAACACAACATTACTATGTTTCCTCCCTATCCCCTCCTCTTCAGTACTCAGAATACAAATCTCTAACCCAGGGGCAAATGAGCCCATTTTATGCTTTGTTTGAGCCCTGTTAATTGTTTGAAGTGCCTGTTTATTTATATAAATAATTTACATAGTGTCTACCACTAAAAGGGCACCTGGGCTTCACACATAATATTATAATTAAAGACTGGGCTTAATTACTCTTCCTCAACACACAGGAATCAATGCCCCCTCCTCCACACTTTCCCATCTGTGCTGAAGGGTAGAGCAAATGGTCCATGGTTAATGATGAAAAGATCCAGAAAGGAATAATTTATATGTTTTGAAACGGCCCCCAAAGGGGGATCCTTGGAGACAGCTGTCTGCAGATGAGGCCATGCTTCAGAGATATATTGACACTATTTCCATTGACATAATGTCTTTGTCCCATATGTTTTCATAGAGTGGGTCGAGTTATTTTGTTTGAAGTAGTTTATATAGCCCTTTTTTCTTTTTTCCTCTTCAAATTGTGATCCATTTGGAGGTAAGTTTGGTAGAGCAAAGATTATCAGATCTGTGCAATGAATGTGCTGTGTAAATCTATTCCAGTCTGAATTGCTCATACTCTTCTCCTGACTTTTAGTGTCCTTAGTCATGTGAATGTAACCATGCTGAGGACATTTTGGCAAGAGTTAACCAAAAAGAATGCTCTTTTGGTACAATATACCACTTTCAGAGCTTTTAAGTCATGCTGTAGTCAAATGATTTCCAAGATGTGCCTTTAGATCAGACTCCCAAACTTGTTTTTAAAATTCATTAAGGGTAGCAGATGTTTTTTAATAATGTGTTTGCTTCTGTTAGAAGTCCCATGAGAGGCATTTTGAGCATTGAAAGTAAAGGAAGAGATTTTCTTCTCACTAGGAATACATGTTTGATATGATATAGGAATATATCAAGACAGTCAAAACAAATGACTCTATTGATCTGGCCTTCATAAGCCATTATGTACATTTGTAATAATTACCTGAATGTTGCCATTGATTTTAAATGATTTGTTAACTCTCTCAATTCCTGTCTTAGTGAGTGTCTTCCAGACATCCCCTTTATTTTTAATTCTAATTCTAATTTATTAATTATTATTTATTAATTATTATTATTTATTACTAATTATAATTTATTATTATTAATAATTATTATTATTTATTAGCATTTATATTGCATCAGCGATGGTGCTTTACAAAGAATAAGATAGACACGGTCCCTGCTCGAGAGCTTATAATCTAAAGACAGGGGGAGGGGAAACAGGGAAGGGGGAACACAGGGAGAGACAAGATATGCAACATTCTGTTCTGTTCTAAGTCACATTTATATCAAATACTAGCACCTAGATATTCAAATACTAGATGATAAAAGATATCATCTGAACTACTTTGTTTTCATCTCTAGAATTATGAAGGCTAATTTACACTTTTTGCTTGACACAGTTTGAGATAGTTAAAATAACTTTGACTACCCAGCTCTCAGTATTTTAAGTCTCAAAACATGTATTATCTGCAATCTACCAACAATTTTGTAGATTTGCTCCAGGTAAATAGTCTGATTCTTTGTATCATGGCCAGTACTAAAGAGAAATGTATGGAAACAAAAATTTCTTCTGTGTATCATCATCACCAGTTTCTCCAAAGATAATGGGGACGATTCCATGCCCCAAGCATGCGTATCCTGCACACGTGCATGTGCGTGCAGATCACACACATTTCCATAGGGATTGCGTTGTGCTGCGCGGATCCCATGCGGATCCCACTTGGGATTGCGGCCAATGAGAATAATCCTATCTCATGCAAGCAGTCTTATTAATGCCAATAAGGGATGCCATTATGTGGCTGCATTCTTGCAGCAACATAACTAGACCTGAAGTAGTAGAATGAGTCCCATTCTCTAAGTATATTCAAAAATATTTTGAGGAAAAGCATAGTGAGAGAGAAGTCTTTTGTCATTGGCCTTGGTGTTCCTCTGCTGCGGTTAGGTTGATATGCCCCATCACCAGGGCTGTTGGTGCTGCACCTTCCACCAAGATGAAAAACATACAAAACACAGAATTGAAAATTGTTGTTTTTTTTCTCTTTGTTCCTGTACTCTCAGACTACATGATGAATTCCAGCATCGGCGAGCTCCTGCATCCTAGTTTTATTGAGGGTTCAATGCTTCATTTGTTGAAGTCAATGGTGGAGGATCGTTCCCAGAGCTATGTATGTATACATCTAAGTGCCCATATATCTCAACCTTAATAAGGCATTTGGCACAGTTTCACATAACAGTCATAAACACGCTTGGGAAATATTTATTTATTTATTTATTTGGTCTTTTACCATGCACCCTCCTGCTCACAGAGCAGCTCTGGGCAGCTCCCAATAAACACAGACTATAACAATAAAACACCGTCATATAAAAACATCCACAAACAATATAAAATTCATTAAAAATACTAAAAACATACTAAAAGGGCAAAAGAAACACACACACCCCCAACCGCCTAACCTATCCATCTCCCCTTCCAAAGGCCCAGCAGAACAGCCAGGTTTTACGCTGTCTTCGGAAAGAGGGGAGGTCTGGGGCCAGATGGGCCTCTATCAGAAGAGAGTTCCACAGACTATGTGCAGCCACCGAGAATGCCCTCCCCATCGTCGCCATCCAGGAAACTCGGGGGACTTCAAGTCGGGCATCCCTGTCCATCTTCAGGGGCCGCAATATGACCTAGGGCCTGAGGCAGTCCCACAGTTACTGTCTCCCGGAAGTCCTTAACCAGCCAGGATGGGCACGGATCTAATTCACAACAGGTGGCTCTTACTGCCCCAAGGACATCCACCACATCAGCGGGCAGCACCCACTGAAATTGATCCCATGAAGTCAGACAAGGCGGGGGCCTCCACTACCTCTGGTTCACCCACTGTCCTAAATGCAGCATTGAAGTCGTGGTGAATCTGAGTGATTTTATCCGCAAAAAAGTCAGAAAACATGTTGCAATGGGGACTGGAAGATTCCAGTTCCAGACGGAGAGAGGTCGGACTGACCAGCCTCTGCAACACCCGGAAAAGCTCCGCTGGATGTGACTTTGCAGATGCAATCAGGGTAGCAGAGAACTGTTTCTTTGCTGCCCGCACTGCTACAGAATACACTCTTAAACTAGCTTTATGCTGCAGTCGGTCGGCTTCAGCACGAGTCCGATGCCACCGTTCCTCCAACCGCCATCCTTCCTGCTTCATCTGACGCAGGTCCTCTATAAACCAAGGGGACCTGCGTCGTTTACATTCTGGAAGCGGATGTCTGGGAGCCGTTCAGTCAATGGCCTCAGTCAGCAAGGTCTAATATGGGTTAGAAAGGACTTCATAACTGGGTCAACAGTAAAAGGCAGTGGAATGCTCTAGAATACCTTTTAGGATACCTTCCAGTTCTAAAACTCAGTTTCTATCTGAAAAGCAACCTAAGGAAAGTTTATATGCATGGATTTGTATGTAATAGAAGTGGTTATTCCTTAATATCAGTGGGGGGAACCGTATCCCTCCCACAGGCCACTTTGACAATTAGTAACCATGCTGTGGGATGTATGGGAGGGGGGGCACTTTACATGGTGTGTCCAAAATGGAAGGGAAGGATCCAGTTCATGGGTCTATGCCATGGATCCATCCCCTACCTTCAAATGCATGCCTGCTCTCATCTCTGCTTTCTTCCCTGGGAGCATGCTTCTTCGGTGCTTGAGGGTGGAGGCTGGATGGATATGGGGCCAGATTCAAAAATTGAAAAGGGGTCAAATAAAAAATGCTGCTGACCAGATTTGGCCAATGGTCTGGGGGTTACCAGTCTCTGTCTTAGGCCGTTTTCAGACGTGCAGCGGGGATCAGGCATGGGAGCGGCGAAACAGCCGCGGCGCTGTTCTAGACGAACCTGAAGCGTAAGTTGTGCGCGTGATCCGGGGCCGCGCATTCTTTGCCGGCCTGCTTTCTCTGGGGTGACATACGCGGCCAGAAAAGAATGTGTGGCCCCGGATCACGCGCACAACTTCCGCTTTCGGTTCGTCTAAAACAGTGCCGCGGCTGTTTCACCGCTCCCGTGCCTGATGTAAGTGCATGTCTAAAAGCGGTCTTAGAGCAATCTGAATAGGACTAGACTGCTGTGATGTCTGTCCTTTTGTATGTAGCTTAGCAGCAAGTGTGGCAAGGTGGATATGCTCTGCTCTCGGAGGTAGCCGGGTGGTGTCACTGGTCTTCTTTTGTAGAAAAAAGACAAACACATACCTCCTCATAAAGAGTATACATAAACTGTTGCTCAAAGTGACCGGTTGAACTGGGTTATGCTGCCAGTTTGTCGCTCATTGGGAAGTGGACATTTAACAAAATCTACTGCTTGGGTTGTGGTAGACATTCAAGAAATGAAGACTTCTACGTAATATAAAGCTTCTCGTAAGATTGACATGTACTTAATGTATGTTAGGGTCACCAGATAGTTGGGAGGAACTTGGGGTGTGCATTTGAAATGACCTTTTCAGAAGGTCAGAAAGATGACCCTCTTTATTTAATCTCTAGAACTGCAGCAAACCTCACCTTTGAGCCAAGAAGTCAGCAGGACCCTGATAATCTGGTTGAAGCAACTACAGCTACAACATTAAACCACATGTCCCCAGAATATAAAAAGTGGTGAAAATGCAAGGTGGCTCCCTCTTTAATCCTACTCTACAAGGAACAACAATAAACTGTCCCTTTTTTTGGGCAGTCATGAGCTTAGCTTCTTGTTCATAAAGTAAAATCCAGTCCATTACATTTTCTTTCAGAACCAAACACAGGCTCCTGTGTACAGTTCTCCATTTAAGGATTTTTGATTGATGATCAGACTCAATTCAATTTATATCTTTCCCCCCCCTCCCGGACACAATAAAGCTCTAAAACCAGTGTTAAAGGCTAAAAAGCATGACAAATCACACCTGCTCCTTATTATTTGGGAAATGGTTCTTGCATTATTGCTTTCTCACAGAGTCATCATCTTTCAAACTGCATTTGCATCCAGTAAGCACCGCAGTTTCACTACCCAAACGTCTGTTGTAGCAACAGCTAAAGCTTTATTAACTGTCAGCTCTCTGGCATGTAATATGCTATTCCCTGTTCTTTCCTACAAATGCTTAATGACCGACTCACTATTTTATTTGCAGCTTTATTAAAACAAATACTTCCTGATAGTCAGAGAAGAGAGACAGGAAACAATGCTAAGGCTGCAGAGCCAAAATAATAGAAACTGAATTCAGCAACTAAGGACCTGGAAACAAACAAACAGAAAAACTGGCCATAGCTGCCTTTTCCACCAAGATGGTATCATCACTGGCATGGGTGTACTGTAGTCTGCCTCTTTGTTATGATGTAGTGCCATCATGCAGGATCATAGCAAAGAGAAATTCTATGGCCCTTTTTACATGGACGGAGGTGGGTGGGGGGATGGGTGTTTGGCCGTGGTGGGTGGAGGTGGGGGGGTGTCCCGTTACACAGACACCCACCCACCTCCACCCACGGAGCCTCCTCTAGTTTTCCATAGGGTTCTGTGGGTGGAGATGAGTGTGCGATGGGTGGAGGTGGGTGTTGCACGGGAGTACACACGCACCCCCACCCATCCCGCTCGGTGTTCACACAGGCGAACACCAAGTGGACACCCATCCCCCACCACACCACCGCCGGCCATTTATACAGATGCCTCCTCCCCCCCTCACACCCGCCCAAACAACAATCAGGGGAGGGGGGGAGAATCTGTGTAAAAACGACCTATCCCAAAGAATGAACTTCAATGAAAGTTCTGCACTAGCATAAAATGACAAAGTGATAGGCCTTTCATACATGGATGGGGGTGGGTGGGGAGTGGGTGTTTTGGCATGGGGGGTGGAGGTGTGTGTGTGTCTGTTTACACTGACACCCACCCACCTCCACCCACCGAGCCTCCTCCAGTTTACTGAAGGGCTCCATGGGTGGAGGTGGGTGGAGGCGGGTGTGCAGTGGGTGGAGGTGACTGTGCACACACGCGCACAAACACCCACTGCCTGTGGTGTTTACAGGGGTGCACACCTGGCACACACCCATGCCCCCACCCACTGTCGGCCGTGTACACGGACTTCCCCACCTGCCGCACACTCACCCAAACACCTAGCAGCGGGGAGGGGGGTCTGTGTAAAAACGGCCATAGTATGACCACTAAAATAAAACTCAGCATGCAATAAGCACATCCCTCCATCTGCTGAAGTCAATAACAAATGTGTTAGAATTCTGGAAGGCTATTCTATAGGCCAGGAAAGCTTTTTTCTCCCAGGGGCTACTCTGAAAATTAGTACAAGCTCTAAGGACTGCATAGAAGTTGGGGTGGGAGGGCTTAAGGGGTGCACTCAGGAAAAGGAGGGTCCAGATCATGGATCTGTGACATTATGGGTTTGTTCCCAACCCTTGTGTGCATGGAAATGTGCACATTCTATCATTTCTGTCCCCTGACCCTGAGCTCAGTTTTTCTGTGTCTGAGGGTTAGGAATTAGATTCAGGGGCCAGATCCAAGAACTGGAAAGGGACCACATAACTTGACAAGGGCCACATTTGGATCCCGGGCCTGAGTTTCCTCACCCTATTTAGAATAGATAGGGAATCCCATACTTGTAAAGCACTTTGAAGTTTCTTCGATGCAAGGTATTATGCCTGCATCCAAAATTCACTAAAGTAATGGGATGCCTTATGTACTAACATCTTCTAAAGAGAGAGAGAGAGATCTTGTTATCCAAAATAATACCGTGCAGCTGGGAGAGATTCCTCTCACGTTTTAAATATTTTGAGGGATATAAATTATGATTCACTTAAGTCAAAGCAAGACATTAGTGGCTTTCGATGTGGTATCCCTTTACTCTGATATTCCTCAGGACGAGATCACCTTTGGATTTACATAGATTACAAGGACCGTCATCAGGCTATTTTATATGTTTATTGGAGCTAGTTATGACAAAGAATTATTTCAGATTTGATTGATCTCCTTACCTTCAGGAATTGGGTATTGCCATGGGGTCTTCCATGGCACCAGAGGTAGCGAACGTCTTTATAGACATATATGAGCTTACTTTTGTATTTAATTGTAAAATGAATTGATTTTTCAACTCTATTTTGATCTGGAGGAGATTAATTGAGGCTATTTTTGTGATTTAGTGATGAAATAAGGATGATTTATTTAAATTTCATCAGTGGCTCAATAGTTGTCATAAACATATTTGGTTTTATTTACATTATGGCCGTTCTTACATGGACGGATGGAGGTGGATGGGGGGATGGGTGCTTGGCCGTGGTGGGTGGAGGTGTGTGTCTGTCTATTTACATGGATACACACCAACCTCCACCTACCTCCACTCACGGAGCTTCCTCCAGTTTTCTGGAGGGCGGATGGGTGTATGTGGGTGTGCATCGGGAGCACACATGCGCAAACACCCACCGCCCGTGGTGTTTACATGGGTACACACCTGGCATATGCCCATACACCGACCAACCACTGGCCGTGTACACGGACACCTCCCCCCCCCAACACCCACCGGACCACTGAGCAGGGGGCGGGGGGGTGTCCAGGTAAAAATAGCTTATGATGTTCATTCTATTAATTTTTTAGATATTACACTGTCTTTGGGACAGGACAGGTTTAGCTGTGATCTTGGGGTCAAACCGACCCCACTGAGCACTAAAAACATTAAAATATGTTAATTAGTAGGTCTTCAAGTTTGAGCTTTTAGGACATTGCCACCAGCACCTCTGTACATAACATACTAAAATTTCAGTCTAATGCCTTTTACCGTTTGTCTCCTATAAAAAAAAAGTGGCATTTTTCAAATGGACCCCAGGTTTCCATAGAGTTTTCCTATTGGGGTCAGATGGACCCCAAGCCACTGCATTTCAACAGGGGCCAAATCGACCCCAGCTTAAAATAGACCAAAATAAACAGTTTTCAAGGACCATTCAGATAGCAAGGGGACATGGAACTCAAGGCCACTTCACACTGGCAGCAGAAATGAAAATTAACCCCTTCACTGCTATTATTTTGTGCCTTTGTATCGTGCATGAAAAAGACCATGAAAATATGCTAAGTATTGGGTCTATAACTTTGAACTTGCAACACATTGTTACTGGTACCTCTGGCCATAACATACTCAAATTTCAGCCAGATATCTCTTATCGTTTGTCTCCAATGACCATAAAAGTGCCAGGGTGCAAACGCACACAAGGTGTCAATGAAGTTTTCCTATTTGGTTGTACACAAACCTTTTCTGTTTCATTTCTTATTTGTTCAGGTAATGTTAGGTTTCATTTCTTCAGCCTAGGTTTAAATTTCCCTTCTGGGGTCAGTTTGTGGAGACAAGAAGTCATGGAATGTTAGATTTCATTTCTTCAGCCTAGGTTTAAGTTTCCCTTCTGGGGTCAGTTTGTGGAGACAATAATCCTAGGCAAACAAAGAAATGCAAACAAGCCCTGAAGCATCCTAGGCAACAACAAAAGAAATGCAAATAGCAGGCTATAAAGGTGCTGAGTGTATTCCACTGTCCTTAGAAAAGCTTGACTATAAGGCAGAGCCAGTAATTTCTAGGAGAGAATTTGCATTTGGGACGAATTTGGAGAGTAAAAACAAACCCTATAAAACAGACTCTTGCATGTGTTTCTGTGTGTGTGTGTTCTCCCAGGGCTTAGTTTGAAGGTGTGGGATACAGACTATGTTTTGGGGATAAAATAGACCCCCCACCTATAATGGGTTTTTCCCATAGGGGTCATATGTATCCCAAGACCTGGCAAGTGCAATTTTTGTTAAGTCCGAAGGTAAAGGTTAATACATTAACTTAGGCCATATTCAAACAGATGGGGGGTTGGGGGGAAGGGTGTGCTGGGTGGGTGGAGGTGTGTGTGTGTCCCTTTACATGGGCACACACACACCTCCACCCATCTCCACCCAAGGGGCCTCCTCTAGTTTTCCAGATGGCAGGAGATGGCCTGGAGCATACACATACAAACAACCACTGCCCATGGTGTTCACACGGGTGCACACCTGATGCACACCCATCCCCCCACCCACCGCCAGTTTGTTTCGATGGACGCCCCTCCCCCTACCACACACAGTTCGGAACACCCAGCGGTGGGTGCGGCCATCCATGTGAAAACAGCCTTTTTCTAGGCCAACAGTTGTTAATAGATGCTTACATTTTTGTAGTTCTTATCCATTCCATCTTAGAAAAAATATTCCATATGGATAATTTTTAAGAACAAGAAGGAATTGTTCCTCAGATGAGTTTTTTCATTCTGAATCAGTAAGGTTAAATAATATTTTTTGTGCTCGTGGATACCCAAGAAGCTTTTTAGATATTGTGCTGAATAGAGTCTTACTTACACAAGAAGAACTTTTGAATAAGGACAAGAGACATCCCACCAATAAGAGATTAGTTTGTTCTCTTACTTATGGTCCTGTGGCTCCCCAAATTAGATCTGTTATTTTGAGACATTAGTGGGTGGTGTCACACATTTCATGTTGTGATGACCTGCCCCCACTGTTTGCCTATAAACATCTTAGGAATTTAAAAGAAATGTTAGTTAGGATTGATTTCAAGCCAGGCCATGAACATAGACATATGGGATTACGAGGTACAATAACAGACCATTTGGGAGAAAGATAAACAAAAGTACAGCAGTAGCATTTAACTTTAAAACGGGAGACTATGACAAAATGAGGAAACAAGTTAAAAAGAAACTAAAAAGCCCAGTTGCAAGGGCTACAAGTTTGCAAGAGGCGTGGAGACTGTTTAAAAGCACGCTTCTGGAAGCCCAAATTAAATGCATCCCACAAGTTAAAAAAGGAAGCAGGAAAACCAAACGTCTTCCACTGTGGTTAAATGGGGCTATAAGAGTCAAAAAGGCATCCTTTAAGAAATGGAAGGCTATTCCCAATGAAAATAATACGAAAGAGCAAAAACACTGCCAACGTAAATGAAAATTTTTAATAAGGCAGGCCAAGAGATATTTTGAAGGGAGGCTTGCTAAAGAGGCAAAAACAAGCAACAAAATCTTTTTCAAATACATCAGAAGCAAGAAGCCTGCTAGGGAGTCAGTTGGGTCATTAGATGACAAGGGAGTAAAAGGGGCACTCAGGGAGGATAAGGACATTTCAGAGAAGCTGAATGAGTTCTTTGCGTCGGTCATCACTGCGGAGGATTTGGGGGAGGTACCCACGCCAGATCCTTGCTTTGTGGGTGAGGAATTGGAAGAGCTGTTACAAATCAATGTGATGCTGGAGGATGTTCTAGGGCAAATTGACAAACTGAATACTAACAAGTCACCAGGGCCAGATGGTTTTCACCCCAGAGTTCTGAAGAAACTCAAATATGAAATTGCAGACCTACTGTTAGTAATTTGTAACCTGTCACTAAAATCTGCCACTGTACCTGAGGACTGGAGGGTGGTAAATGTAA
>QEPC01008004.1:553531-598168 GCA_003113815.1 Sphenodon punctatus
AAAAAAGACATAGCTGAACTAGAAAAGGTACAGAGAAGGGGAACAAAAATGATCAATGGCATGGAAGGGCTCCCATATGAGGAGAGGCTTGGTAGGTTGGGGGCTCTTCAGTTTGGAGAAGAGACGACTGAGAGGAGATATGATGGAGGTCTATAAAATCATGAGTGGTGTGGAACTAATAAACAAGGAGCAGTTACTTACCCTCTCAGCTAGTACTAGAACGAGAGGACACTCCATGAAACGTATGGGTGACACATTTAAAACAAATAAAAGAAATTTTTTTTTTCATTCAGCGTATAATTGGGTTGTGGAATCTACTGCCAGAGGCTGTGGTAGGGGCCAGTACTATAGCTGAGCTTAAAAGAAGTTTGGACAAGTTTCTGGAAGATAGGTCCATTAGCTGCTATTAGCCAGACAAGATCAGGGAACATGACGGGAGCTGGGGGGAAACAACAGGGAATGGATCCCCCATTGTGACCTGTTGGGTGCTTCTCCCAAGCCACCGTGACTGGCCACCGTCGGAGACAGAATGCCGGGCTAGATGGACCATTGGTCTGACCCAGTATGGCACTTCTTATGTTCTTAAGTGTGGGAGATGTAATACTTATTGTAAGTTTACAGCTAATATTACATCATTTACTGTTGATGGGAAAACTACATTTTGAAGGATTTTAGTACTTGTCATTCTAAAAATGTCATTTATGTTATAAAATGCCCATGTGGCAAATTATATATTGGTAAGACAATGAAATCTGTACAGGTGAACATCTTAGTTGTCTGAAGAGATGTGTTCAGGCAGCACCATTAGTGTCTCACTTTGTTGAAATAAAGCACATATATTCTGATATTCTTTTTTGGGTAATTGAGAGAATATTTGACAATATTAATATAAAGCTCTTCACAACCTATCCTTCTAATATTCTTTTTGGGGTCATTGAGAGAATATTTGACAATATTAATATAAAGCTTACTATATTATATAATGTATAAATATAATAAACACACCTTCCCTGCTCCCCTAAGCGCCTTCGTCCCTTCTCCCTTGCTTCTCCCCATCCCTGGAATTCCCTCCCTGTCCACATCCGCCTTGCCCCCTCCCTTCATACCTTCAAATCTCTCCTTAAAACTCACCTCTTTCGCTCTGCTCTGTCAGATTCTTTATCCTGCTGATCCACTATATCCTATACCTATGGTCTGTGTACCCTTATCCTTGCCACATGGACCTGCCTGCTGTTATTCTCAATGTAACCAAGCCAAGTACGTGCATCTGAGACCTCCCATCTTCATGAATGTTAGACCCCTTGTCTCTCCCTCTGTTCCCCTTCCTACGTCTCTCCCCAGTTCCCGTCTCTCAGATTGTAAGCCCTAGGGGCAGGGACCGTGTCTATTTTGTTACTTTTTAAAGTGCCAGGTACACTGCTGGCACTATATAAATGTTTGATAATAATAATAATAATAATAATATTGTACGATGCTTACTCCAAAGAGAGGAATTTTTATTATTTCAACTCAATACTGTTACTCCTTTTGTATTAAATTAATCTTTGGATCTGAATTGTTTTTTATGGTATTTTATATGTTATCTTAATTTTAGTTTACAGTAAAGTTTGAAATTCTGGTGCTATAACCATGTAAGTCTTTTATGGTTACATGTGATCATGTATTTTCTTTTCTTTTTAAAATTGGTTTAGAATATTCAATACTTACTGGGTAGCCCCCATTCACTTAACTATGTTGGTTGAAATATTTTTCAGTAGGTGCAATTAGTGGTATTTTTGTTGCCTTTTTACTTTAATTAGTTAGTGAGAAGTAGTTATTTGAACTAAGTACTTGGATATGTAGAAGGAGTTGTAAATAGGAATGTTTTTGTGTGTTATTCTGATCAAACCTATCCATTTTGAAATAGGTATATGTTTGAGAGAGTTTCTTTGGCCCTAGGTTCCATTTTTACATGGATGCCAATGACCCATGAACACCCATGAACAGTCATCGGATGAATGGGAGAGCGTCCGTGTGAACGTCAATGGGTGGTTGTGCGCACTCCCACGACCCACGCATGAACACCCACCAACACCCCCAGAGCAGCTGGGAAGAAGCCGGCATCCTCCAGGGGTGGAGATTGGTGGAGATGGGTGGAGATCGGTGTTCAACACCCAACCGTCCATGTAAATGGCAAAACACACCCACCCACGGAAAGGTCTGCCGAAACCAGCGAGACACAGCTAGAGAGACCCTGCAGGAGCCCGCAATCAGACATACTCACCAGGAGTCACGCAGAATGCCCGTCCAGGAGCCCTTAAAGGAGATGTCCACGAGGACATGGGTGCGCCGGCTCCCAACATGTCAGGCAGAAAAGCCCATGACAAAACAAAGGGAGCCAGCACCACGACACGCTCAGGAAGGGGCAGGGTAAGCAGAGGGATCCTGGGCCACCTGGGGGGGGTCTGGGCCAATGGCACCAGGGAGTAGGGGGGACAGGACGACTACTGACAGCACACCCTTCCAGACCCAGGGCAGAGGGTGCACTGCAGCTCCGGCACCACCCACATCCCCACCTCAAACCACAGCCACATGGCACAGGGAGGATTGTGATCTGGAGAGTGAGGTAACAGCAAGGGTATCCACTCACCCAGGGGAGGGGGGAGGGAGCTGATAAGCCCTGAACCCACTATGGGGAAATCCCAGATGGGCAGCTGACAGCCACACTGTGCCCCCTCCATTAGGGAGCACCCAGACCGTGGTGCACAGTACGACCAGGGAGAAAGTTGAGGAGGACCTCTGTGACAGTCAGGTAAAACAGCGGGACCACCTGGGGGAAGAGCGGACTAAGGAAAACCCCACAGAAGCAACAGGGGTACAACAGGACAATAGGTCACCCTCATGCATTACCCCAACAGGAGACCACCTTCTCCACTGCCACAAGAGCCACCGGGAAAGTGCAAGCCACCACGCTGGACCACCCCCCACACGTGGAACCCAAAAGGCAGGAGATCCTGGACTTCATACGTGTGGTGGTGGGGGGTCGAAAAGGTCCATCACAACCTGGTGCAAAACTACAAGACCAAACAGGTCTAAGAAGCCATCGCCCAGGAGATGCAGCAGTTGGGGAACAATAGGATGTCACGCAATGCATGCAGCAGGCAAAGGATTTGAGGTCCGGATATAAACATATCAAGGGCCCAGGAGCTGCAGGGAGGATAGCCACCTACACCTGTGTGTTTCCCTGTCTCCTCCCCCAGGTAAGCTGCTTATAGCAGAGGTCTGCACTGAGGGTGTTGCCCTCAGGGCAGCGGCCGAAGGGCGCCGCCAAAGGGCGAAGCAGCCATTGGCGGAGCCGTTAGCGGACCCAAGGAGGCAGAGGCGGCCCACTCTGCATGACCCTGGGCGGGCCCGGCATCTAGCTCCGCTCCCCTGCAATCAACTGTTAGGTGGCTGGGAGCTCTTGCCACCGGCCGGGAGGATCTGGCCGCTGCTGCGAGCGCGCTCATTATCTACAGGTTGTGCGGCCCCCCACGGACATGTCCAGCATGAATCCCTAGTAGTGCTGCCCGGGAGATCTGACCAGAGAGAGGGGGATTTGCTGGGTCCCTTGCCCGCCCAGTGTTAACTTGGGGGGGATTTCGGCTGGTATTCCCGGCCCCAGGAAACGGAGGCACAGAAGATCTGGGGCAGAAGGGTGAGCTCCACAGCAGATAGCTGTTGCAGCAGCATGACGCCACCTGCTTGAAGGGAATCACCGCCGCTGAGAGCACTGCGGCTTGCCGGTGGGGCAAGGGGCTTGTTTCTTTGTTCCACTAGCTCAAATTAATTGCCATGTCCAGGAAACGTGAGAGAACCTGCCTGGTGGGATTGAATGGGCTGCCTTCACCCAAGCAGAAGAGGCTGGATGCATATTTTACATCTACAGTCAAGGAGCCAAAGGTGGGTGTGCCAGCTTTTGACCAGGGGCCAGTAGCATCGCGGAGTCCTCACCTAGGGACAGAGCAACTAAGGTCCTCTAATAGTTTGGAGGACTCTTTTTCAGAAAATCGCTCTCACTTGTTGGAAGAGGTGGGCCTACCTAATGTACACCACCACCACGACGCTCTTAGTACCACAGCTTTATTGTATAAGTTATTGGGGGACCAATGTATGTTAATTGTAGATCTAGTTAAGAGACTGCCCGGGCAGCTGGAAGGTATTGGGTCTTCCCTGGTGGAGCAGGACAAACAGCTCCAGACATTAATCAACTATGTATCTAATTCCAACAGGGACACGACCCCTTTGGGTGGTAACCCACATATTTTGGGGTGGAAGGAGGGAGGGTGGGGCCAGGTGTCTGGTGGTCCATCTAATAAATTGCATGTTCCCTTAGAGAAGACAGGGGGTCAGCGGAATTGTGGCTCCCCTTCGCCTCTTGTTCCAAACAACTTTGCTATTGCACTGAGAGTGCACCCTCTATCCAACGGTTTTTTGCCCAGATGGCAATTCAAGTCAGACATCTGTCGCCACCTCTCTGATATTCTAGCCTTTAATTTTTCCCCACAACTAATACGGTCTTTGCAGATTTTGCCCTCTATGGAGGGCAGCCACAGAGTGTTACTTTTTTTTCAATCAAGCCAGACTGTACTGTACTTATTCTCCAGAGCTGATCTATTTGCTTCATGGGGGTTCTGCTTGGGGAGGTTCTGAAGAACCCAATTGTGCGACCCTTAATACCAAATCTTCTAGGAGGAACCCAAGCCGGCTCTGTTAGGCTTTCTAGGTCAGTCACCATAGAGCCTGGTTCAATGGGGCCACCAGATATTTCTACCTCTATGGATCCAATCAATGTCAGATTGGTGCAGTTGGCTATGCCCCAGGTTTCAGTGGACAATGAGTGTGTTCCACCTCGGGAGTGTCTTCCCCTTCTGTCCCTCAGCGGGTAGTTTCCTTATCCCCACCACCAGCTACAGAAGCTATGGATCTGGTTTCCTCCATTTTTGCAGATTTAGCGGGCATGGGGAATCTGGGCATGTTGGGCACTATGGGGGAGCCACCAGGGGTGGCTCAGGAAGATTCATCTTTCCCATTGTTTGGGACACAGGCGGGGGAGACTAAGCATTTGGAATTGATACCTACAGTCAACGAGGAAAGTATAGGTACAGGAACGCAGGCCCCAGTGAGCATGGATATTAACCCAGGCTCTCTGACAGCTTGACTCGACCAGAGCTATAAGGCATTTACATTCATATTTTGTTCTTGGAATGTGGCAGGGTGGGACAGGCTGGTGGGGCAGCTGGAGGCCCTAGCCTCTCTGGGCACTTGTCATCTTATTGCCTTGCAAGAGACTTGGGCCATGTCACAATTAGCTTTGGAGCCCTTTGTTAGTTACACTTTACTGGAAGTGCGGCATCTCATCCGAGGCCGGCCAAGTGGCAGTCTGGCCTGGCTCATAGCTAAGTGCCTGCACCATCAGGTGTTGGAAATTGTCTCTAGACCACCCTGTTTGCTATTTTTGGTCATTGCATTAGGAGGACACAAGCTTATTTTGGCCAATGTATATATTCCTCCAACTAATTCCAAGTATTATAACTCCACTTCCTGGTCTTTGGGTGGGGAAACCCTAAAGGAAGCTATAGATATTCATGCATCGGCTAAGATAATCTTGATGTGGGATTTTAATGCCCGAACTGGGTCCAATGATGATATCTTTATACCATATGGTGGGATCCAGCCGACCGGGAGCTGGGAGGGCAGTAGAACATCTAAGGATACAGTTGTTAATTCTGCACGCCTTCTCCTGGTAAAGTTGCTGACAGAAGTTGCCCTGACCATTTTGAATGGCACGGGGTATGGTGATCCGTTTGAGGAGTTCACTAACATGGGTCCATCTAGCGCTAGTGTTGGGGATTATGTTGCAATTTCTCCAGATTTCACACCTATGATCAAATCATTTAGCGTAGATGACTGCCAAGGGAGTGACCACTAGCCCCTGATCCTGGAGCTGGTTTACCAGTGGTCGAACGTACACCCCCCCATGTATCTGAGGAGCAGGGTCATTTATACGCTTCGTACCATAGGGCAGTTAAGGTTGACCATATCCCTTTGGAGGAAGTGGGGCTTTTCCTTGCATCCATCCAGCCTGCTCCAACTGGGGTCTCCCACCAAATTGTTTTAGACTCTTTTGTCGGCTGGATTCAGGAATTCAGTAACTTTTTGTCGGCATACGGTACTGCTAATTCTAACCGGCAGACTTATAGACGCCATGTTAACCCATGGTATGATCAAGAGTGCCGGGACCTGAGAAGGCAACTAGTAGCACTATATCAGGGGTATAGGAGGGGAAATCTGGACGAAATTCCCTGCCAGTACTTTGTGGCTAAGAAAAATTACAAAGAGGCCATTAAACAA
The DNA here is from genome assembly GCA_003113815.1 of Sphenodon punctatus. Classification (NCBI taxonomy): domain Eukaryota; kingdom Metazoa; phylum Chordata; class Lepidosauria; order Sphenodontia; family Sphenodontidae; genus Sphenodon; species Sphenodon punctatus. The sequence continues at coordinate 559,904 of QEPC01008004.1, forward strand.
AAGAGACTTCTTTATTGGGAAAACTTTTGGGCCAAATTGGTGCAGGCGGCAGATAACCATGATAACAGGAAATTTTGGAGCCTGGTTAATGGGGTGGGCAGAGCAAAAGTGGAGCCTTATATGGTTGCGGTCTCTGAGGCCGGCTGGGTGACATACTTTTGTTCCCTTTATGCTGAGGCAGGGACGACAAGTGTTATATCTTCTTCTGCTTGGGATATCACTCTGGCTCCGGTTTGGACCCCCGTCTTGGCAACAGAAGTGGCTGAGATTATCACCTCCTTCAGGAATGGCAAAGCGGCAGGACCTGATCTAATCCCAATAGAGCTCCTTAAGGGCTTTTTGGATTGGTGGGTGCCTAGATTGGTGCAGCTGTTCTCAATTATAAATGCTAGCAGGGTTTTAACCCCAATTTGGGGCAGGGCAATAGTGGTGCCCATCTTTAAAAAGGGGGATCGTGGCAATTCTGCAAACTACAGGCCAATTAGCCTTTTATGCACCATTGCTAAGGTGTATGGAAAATGGCTCCTACAGAGATTACATATCTGGATGGAGAAGGAGAAGGTTCTCTGGCCAGAGCAGGAGGGGTTCCAAAAGGGGCGTTCTACTCTGGAACATTGTTTAATCTTACACCACCTGATAGAGAAATATATGACCAAAAACGGAAAGCTCTACGCGGCATTTTTGGATCTCCGATCAGCTTTTGATCTAGTCAACAGGGAGATCCTTTGGGGGAGACTGGGTTCACTGGGGATGGAACTAAGGCTTCTCTGTTTGCTGTGAGCCATGCACAAGAATAACCTCCTGGCTGTCAAGTTGGACACACAGGGGCGCCCGACGGAGAATATCCCGGTATTGGCGGGAGTCAGACAGGGCTGCGTGCTGGCTCCCTCCCTTTTCAACCTGTTTATAAATGGAGTGGTGCCTAGGTTGGCAGCTACTGCCCATTTCCCGCCCAAATTAGCAGATTACCCAGTTGGGTGTCTACTATACGCGGACGATATTGTTATCCTCTCCCAAACAAAGGTGGGGATGAGGAGGCAATTAAATTGTTTTGCTGATTTTTGCAATCAGAGTGGGTTGGCAATTAATTTCAGAAAATCTCAGATTGTGGTTTTTGCCAGATCAGCCAGGATAGGGCAGTGGCAAGTTGGGGGTCACACCATACTGCAGGTCAAGTCCTATCAGTACTTGGGCCTCCTTTTCCATGCTTCGGGGCTTTGGATCGGCCACTTGAATGGCGCAGTGGCATCTGCCCGGGGAGCTATTTTTTCGCTGCTGAGGGCATTCAGCAGGACCAGTAGGAGGGTGGTGGTCCCTGCAACAAGGGCTATAAATGCTAAAACTCGTATGCAGGTGTTGTATGGGGCGGAAGTGTGGCTGCCACTCCTGCCTGCTAGAGCCCGAATGTTGGATAGCCTTCAGGCTCTTTTTCTTCAAAATCTGCTGAAGGTCCCTCGTGGCACCCCCTTTGCTGCTATTAGGATGGAGACGGGGCAATCAAGGTGGTCCATGACAGCTTGGGCGGCAATGATCAAATTTTGGGCCAAACTATTACAATCAGACACCAAGGGGCTGATCCAACATTGGAAAGCAGATCCACATAAAAGTGCATGGCAGAAGGCTGTAGAGCTTTTTGTGGCAAAGTTAGGGTTTCATCCGGAGTACTGGGGGGAAAGGGGTTGGGAACATACAGCTAAGGAGATGATTGTGAGGTTAAAGGGCCAGGATAACCAGGAGGAGTGTGCGGCCGTTAGAGGTTCCCCTCACCTCCGCGATTTTCTCTTATTCCCCCCCTCCCCGTTTATGTATGGCTGCTTATTTAACTTCAGATATTTCACTCAGAGGCAAATATCTCCTGATGTGTGCCAGATTTAATGCCCTGCCCACAGCTCTTCTGGAAGGCCACTCTCGGGCTATAGAGTTCTCTGAGCGGATCTGCCCATACAACGCTCAATCTGTTGAAACTACACATCATTTGCTTCTGAGTTGTCATCTTTATGATGAGGCACGAAGGACTCCTTTCTCCAGAAGTATCCAGGCAGGACTGAGCACAACCTGCTTTGTCTAGCCCTTGCCGACGTAGATCCTGGCCTTTCCAAGGCGGTGGCGCTTTTCTTGGTGGCTGCTCTTAACTGTCAGACCCTTTTTTTGCAATTCCGACTCCCTATTTTTTAGGGCTCGGGACAGTATTTGGTATTTGGTAATGCTCTGTGGTTATTTGCTATTTATTGTATGATGGGTACTGAGGTTTTTGTGTCTAGACTTATTTTGATGTGTATGAATTTTTTATATGTGTATTGTGTGTCTTTTTTATGGCCTCAGTCGCAATAAACAAACTAAACATATTAAGGACAATAATCTCAAGTCCAGCCGTTCCATGCACACAATGGAGTTCCAGGATCTGCTGGATTGGTTCCTCTGCATGGACAGAGACATTGTGGCCTCCTGCATCCATGGCACCGCCTTCGTCAGGGGCAGAAAGAGGGCACTTACAATACCCCCCTGCCCCAACCACCAGAGCAGGGGGAGCCCTCAGCCCCTGGCGAGGCCAGCCAGGATGTGGGAAGGGACAGCCCCATCCTACTGGTGGAGGAGGCATCCCTGAAAAAATAAACTGGACACATCACCCTCTGCGTGCGCCCCCGAAACCCATGGTATCAGGGACATGGGATGCACAGGGGGCAGACTGATACCAGGGACACCCCCCAGAAGGTGGAGGAATACAATCCAGGTAAGAGAACAACCAGAGGGAGGGGGGGCATCCGGCCAACAACAGCCAGAGACCCAGCTGGGAAGCACAGCCAAACTGACACATTGCATCTGCTCATGCAGCTCTACAGGACCTGGAGGTGCATGAGAAGGAGGTGGTAGCAACCCTGGAGGAGGATGTGCAGGAACCAGAGGCTATCCTGGGGCTCAGCGACCAGGAGACAGATGGTAGGTACACACAAACATGGGTACAGTGGCAGGAGGCAACAGGGTGATGCAATGTGGACAGGGGCACGGCAACGCCATCAACCCCATCCCCATCCAAGACCTACCAAGGGTCGGGCTAGGGGACAGTGAGGAGGTGGGCCAGGAACACCACAGGACAATGGGTGGAGACAGCACAGGGGATGGGGGTGGGGGTGGGAACACAGCCATGGAGGAGGGACAGGGGGATTCGACTGTGATGGGAGACAAACACATGCAGAGATCGGGGACCAGGAATGGGGCCATCGCCACATGCCTAAGCAGACATGGGCGCAAAGGGGGAAACCGACAATAGAGCCAAGGCCAGAAAAGGAGAAACTAGGGTGGGGGGAAAGGAAAGAGATATGCCAGCTCAGGTCAAGGATCCAGAACAGAGGAATGGGGAGCAGGTCCTCATCCCCATGTTAAACACAGGTACCTTTGCTGTTCACAGACGAGAAGCCTGGTCCAGCCATGGGTGCCACCGCTGGGAGCGCATAGAGGAACCAGGAGATGCAGGGCTACAACTGGAGGAGAAGGGAGGACCTAGGGAGGAAACTGCTTGTGGAGACCAGGCATCTGGCAGACGCTCAGAGACGGGAGCAGACCCTAAACAGGTATGTACAGTTAAGGAAGGGGGAAAGGGACTGGGAACAAATGGCATGCTCACCCGATCCCGCACAGAGCACCTCTGGGACAAGCGCCAAGCTGCCATCCTCCTCCGCGAGCAGCACCTAGACAGGCAGGAGAGGAAGAGCACCTGTGTCATGCTGGAAGGAACTGCCGCAAGTGACTTCAGATTGATAGAGGATGTCATGGAGGCATTGTGGCATGCGCCCCATCATGACACAGGCCCAGCAGCTACAGCATTTTTATATTTATATTAAAAAATTTATGCCGCCCCCTCCTGCCTCAGGCATCTCAGGGCGGTTCACAACATATGTAAAACATTTTAAAACATTAAAACAAACAGTAGTAGTTCAATTAAAAAACAATATAAAACCCCATCCCACCCTACCCTACCCTAACCCAACCCATCCAACCCATCTCCCTCAGGAAAGGCCTGGTGAAACAGCCAGGTCTTACATTGTCTATGGAAAGAGGGGAGGCCAGCAGCCAAGAGGATCTCCAATGGGAGGGAGTTTCACAGCTGCGGTGTAGTCGCGAAGAACGCCCTCCTCATAGTGGACACCCAGGAAACCCAGGGGACCTCGAGGAGGATACCCCCTGCCAACCGCAGGGCCGCTCCAGGACCCGGAGGGTAAAGCCATCCTGCAGATAGGCGGGGCCAAGCCATTTAGGGCTTTAAAGGTCAGCACCAACACCTTGAATTGGGCCCGGAAGCCTACCAGCAGACAGTGCGGAAAGTGAAGCACTGGTGTAATATGCTCATGTCAGCCCGTCCCCATCAAGAGACGGGCCGCCGCATTCTGCACCAGCTGCCACTTCCAAACCAACACCAAGGGTAGCCCCACATACAGCGCGTTGCAGTAATCCAATCTCAAGGTAATAAAAGCATGGATGACTGTGGCCAGATCCGAATCCGAGACATACGGCCTAAGCCGACACACCAGGTGTAACTGGCACAATGCTCCCTTCGCCACAGCTGCAACCTGGGCATCCAGGCGGAGCTGCGGGTCCCGGATCTCCCCCAGACTCTGGACCTGAGAAACCAGGGGAGGGCAGACCCCATCAATGATGGGGGTCACCATTCCCTCGGCCCTCCATTACCTCCGTCTTGTCAGGATTAAGCCTCAGGCAGCTTGCCCTCATCCAATCCCCCACAGCGGACAAACACCGGGTAAGCACCGAGACTGCCGGGCCAGAGTCAGAGGAAAATGAGATATATAGCTGGATGGCATCAGCATATTGATGACATCTCACTCCATACTCCCTAACAACCTCTCCCAGAGGCTGCACATTGAACAAGAGAGGGGATAAGATGGAACCCTGTGGTACTCCACACATGAGGCCCCAGTGGGAAGATGAAAACTCCCCCAGCACCATATGCTGGGTTCTCCCGGCCAAGAAAGAGCGGAACTATTCGAGAACAGTTCCACCAATTCCTGCCCAGTCCCGCAGTCGAGTCACCAACAACTCATGATCAATGGTATCAAATGCAGTCGAGAGATCTAACAGGATCAGCAGGGTCGAACAACCCCGGTCTAACTCACGGGAAAGGTCGTTGGACAAGGCCACAAGTGCAGTTTCCATGCCATAACCCGGACGAAAGCCCGTCTGCAAGGGATCAAGAAAATTAATCCTGCCCAAATGCCCCTGGAACTGCTGAGCCACTACCTGTTCAATAACCTTCCCTAAAAAGGGAAGGTTAGAGACTGACCAATAACTAGCAAGGACGTTAATGTCCAAAGATGGCTTCTTGAGCAGGGGCTGCACCACCGTCTCCTTGAGACAGCCCGGCATCCTGCCCTCCCCAAGGGAGGTGTTGACTATCCCTGCCAGCAACGGCCCCAATGTCTCCCGGCTAGCCTTAACCAGTCAGGATGGGCATGGATCTAATTCAGGATTGGTGGCTCGAACAGTCCCAAGAGTCCCCCACATCTGAGGGCGATACCGTCCAAAACTCATCCCACAAAACAGGTCCAGACGGGGCTTCCACTGCCTCAGATCCGTTCTCTACTAAAAAAGTTGCATCAAAACCATGGTGAATTTGAGCGATTTTGTCTGCAAAAAAGTCCGCAAGCAAATCACAGCAAGCATTTGATGGTTCTACGTCCAGGCGGAGGGAGACTGGACTGACCAGCCCCCTCACCATCCAGAACAGCTCAGCCCGGCGGGAATTAGCGGACGCAATGCGGGCAGCAAAGAAAACCAGTAGGAGGGCAGGCAGCACTGGAACACGACAGCACCCTCCCACAGGTGCAAGTGTCCCCTCCCCAGCTCGTCTGCCAGCCCTTTTTTCACCAGCCGCATCCCTACACCGGCCTAGGCCACATAGACCCCCTCCCCCCATAGCCCCAACACCAAAGGAGACCCCCTGGCCAGTCAGCCTCACTCCAAGTTCCCCTCCAGCACCCTCCACAACCCCCCTTCCCAAGCCCCCAACCACCCCAGATCATCACTGCACCCCCAGCAACCCAACCGCCAAGGCGGACCGCCCCATGTGCGCAGGTAAGCAATGGGAACAAGTGGTTGCCAACCAACATGGGGGGAGGGGGGAACATGGAACATGGCACCCACCCAGCAATGAGGAAGGACTGTAAGGTAGCACTGGAGGTGGTGATGGGCACAGGGAGGCCGGGAAGAGGAGCACTAGAATGGGGGCATAGTAAATGGCTAACCGCTACTTGTAATGCTGAGTTCCCAATCCACAGGAGCAACCACCAGACCCTGCAGTGGAGTGGCCAGTGGAGGAAGGAGAGCCCGGGCTGGGCAGCCAAAGGTCTCAGCGGGCAGCGGCTTCCAAGGCCTGCCATTCCCCAGTGGTGCCATAAAGAGGGGATGGGGAAGACCCCGGAAGACATGACCCCAACCCCTGTAAATATTCCGCCAATAAACAGCATTAACTGAACATATCTGTCTGTCCTGGAGTCTGTACAGGGGGATGCATGTGTCGTGAGGGAGTCAACAGCAAACCACAGCAGTGGCCACTGCCAGGGAAGCGAGGGCTAACAGCTGCAGGCCAGGCAGGCCTGGCAGCTCACAACTGTGCCCTATTGAACAGATGCAACCTGGAGGGCACGGCAAAGGGCATGGATCAAGGGGCATGGACTGCCAGCCATAGGAAGGGATGGAGGGGAGGGATGGAACCGCACCCTGCAGAGACCCGGTAATCACCTTGAATGGAATGGAGAGGCATAAGGTAACAGGGATGATGGGTGACACAGCGGGACATCACGCCATCACCATCCCAGGGCCACCCCGCACACGACAGCCAACCATGGCCGCCAGGACAGGTCAGGGCGCACAACAGGGTGCCATACCACACATTCAAAGTGAGGTTGGAATGGTGTATGAGAGCACGCAGATACCACCATGGCCAACTGGGCTCCAGTTCAGGGGATAGCATACAAGAGGTCCAACGGAGTGTCCACCTGTTGGTGGGGATGGGCTGGTGATGGCGTGATATCCTGAGTGGTAACTCCTAGCTTAGTACCCAGCATTGTGTACTCATAGTTTGGATTATTTTTCCCTATGTCATCAGAAAATTTGATCACCTCACTCTTTAACGCCCTTTTCCAGATTATTAAGAATACATTAAAAAGCACCAGTCCCAATACAGATCCCTGGAGCACACCACTTTTTACATCTCTCCATTGTGAAAACTGGCCATTTAGTCCCACTCTTTGCTTCCTATCCTTTAACCAATTACCAATCCATAGTAAGACACTTCCTCCTATCCCATGACTTCTTAATTTTCTCAAGAGTCTTTTATGTGGGACCTTATCAAATGCTTTCTGGAAATCCAGGTACACTATATCTACCGGGTCTCCCTTGTCCACATGCTAACCCATGTTTATCAACATGCCCAGCGAGTCTGTTCTTAATTATAGTTTCTACCATTTTACCCATCACAGACATCAAGCTTACTGGTCTGTAGTTTCCAGGACCAAGGCAGGGCAGCCTTATTTGGAATATGAGGGTTTTTGAGAGGACTAATGATATGTTTCAAGTAAGGTGGGACCACATTTTGTGGATTCTACTAGAAGCCAGATGATTGGTAGCTTCTCTTGGTTTCCACCTGAAATCAAGTATGAAATAGTTTGCAGGAACACCTGTAAAGAGAAAACCAAGGGTGAAAACAGATGAGACGGTGGCCTCCTTTGGTCTGTGTTTTGATGCTTTGGCCTGTGAGCCATGTCTGTTGAGGGCCTGCCAGATGTTGTCCCAGGATTGTCTCAGGCCATGTCAGAGACTAGACTGGTCCCTGACCCCCAATTAGCTCCAGGTCACAGCCTGGACTAGCCTCTGTCCAGCAGGAGCAGAGAGGTCTACAGCAGGCTATCACATGTGGTGTGGCCCACCATGACTTGGCCCACCATGACTTGTGGCCCACCTGTCATGGCAGGGAGTGGGGACCAGCAGGACCACCTGAACGCAAGTTCCTGCATCTCCTCAATGGCCCGGCTGTGGGAACGTGTGGTAAGTGGCCTGACCCAGTCCAGACTGTGTCTGCCTCAGCTTCTCATCCCAACCCAGGTCGGGTTGCCACAGTGGCACAGTCACTTCTGTTTCCACCCCAAGGCAGCTTAAGTTTCACAGTTTTTACTTAGAGCTGATATATTTTATGCACATCTATATTTATGCTTGGTTTTGCTAAAGTTTACTTTCTCCTTCAAAGGAATCGCAGTCAGAATGGTTTGGGATTGAGTTAAATTCAGAGATGGTTATGACTCCGCATTATGAGAGAGCACCAGAGCATACAGGAATAAAAGTGAGGGGTTCTGTGGAAGAAAATGGTGTTTTTTCTTTCGGCTCACACTTCAAGTGCTATAAACAATAAAGAAATCACTAGTGTTGGCTGTTGATATAAGCAACTGGAAGACCATTAAGCAGTAAATACAGCTGATATATTCTATAAGTAAACTAGGTCCTAACTCAGCAACACACAAACATTTTCTTGCAGCTGGGTAGGTGAGCAGCCCCATTGAAAGCTTTGGGACTACTGATTTAAAAGGTTTTGTTGGATTAGGAACTAGATTACAGATTTTTGGGAAAGCTTTGAATTGTATCATTCAACCAAGTTATGTAACCAAGTTATATACTGGAAATGAGCGGGCACCTTCTCCTTTCATTGCTAGAACTCCTTTTCACTACAAAACAGCTTAGTTTGAGGGTGAAGAAAGGCCATTTCTGCACGGACACCCAATCCCCCCCTCCACTGGGAGTGCGACTGGGTGTGCGGCGGGGGGGGGGGGGTATCCATGCAAATGCCGTGGCAGTGGGTGGGGGATGGATGTGCATCCATGTAACAGCACAGGCAGGGGGTGGGGGTGCGTGCACTCCCATGCAACTCCCACCTCCATCTATCACCCACCCACAGAGCCAACCAGCAAACCGGAGGCTCCATGGGTGGAGGTGGGTTTGCACCCGTGGAAAAAGCTGTACACCCACCTCCACCCACTGCTGGCAAACACCCATCTTCCCACCCACTGCGTCCATGCAAAAACAGCCAGAGAGTGGTTGTGTGACAGTGCACATGTTCATGTAGGCACAAGTTACTTTCACTTCATTGGGACTTGTGTGCAGGGGAACTGCTAGCATGCACACTATCCAAGCAAAGCATCAACCCCTGAATGTAAATAAAAAGGAGGGGACACTTGATGTATTCAACAGATGGGGAGGGAGCTCTTTTTTTTTTCTTTTAAAGGTAGTACTTTTTAAAACAGTGTACAGTTAACCTATGGAACTCATTGTGAAGGGGTGCTATGAATGCCAATACGGTTGTGCATTTGGATAAAACACAAAATCCCTTTTTGACTTCAACTTCTGTATTCAAACCACAATGAATGCTGTACAGTTTTTGGGTATGTGTATTTTTAGTTATGTGTTAGTGTTCTTTGAGCCTCTCAATTTCCACTTCTAAGTTGATGTTTTTAATTGCTAGTCTAGCAGTTTGAGAATCTGTCAAGTTTCATGATATGTTGTGCTGGTCAGGGGGGAGTTCAGCTCCAACAACAGTGATCTTTCAGAGTGGATTGTGTTTTGGTTTAGGTTTACTTTTGATCTTTGAGTACTTTGTAGGTTGGGAGTTTGGCCTGCTCCCACAGACAGCTGGAGGTGGAAATGCACCCAGGGAACTGGATGGAATGGGACAAAGGTGTGAGATTCCCCTGCCTGGTGCTTTGGAACATGCAGATACCTGAGACCTTTGCTCTTCATTGTAGGGTCACCACTTGGGCATGTATGCATTCATTCATTTCACACATCTACAGAAGCTGCATCCCCTTTCACATACACACAGGCTGCACAAAGAGGCTTCCCCCCACCTGCATTCCTCCCATTGCTTGCTTCCCAACCAACTGTAGTAGGTCCCAACATTTTAAGACACAAAATCCCCCACAATAAACACAAACATTGGCACTGAAATCAGGAATACAACCCCCNCCAGGCTGCGCGGGTGGAAGGGGGGACACCCCCCCCCCCCCCCGCCCCACCTTGCACATCTCTAAATACCAAGAGTAGGGTTCAAATTTTATTTTATTTTTAATTGGACAAATGCATAGAGGATAGGAGGACCTCTTAAAAACAAAGATTTTAAGTTTAGTAAATCACACATTTTAGGGAATAATAAATAATTGCAGAAAGGAAATAATGTGCTCTTCTGAAACAGGATGTCTTTAGGTACCTGGAGAAACATTATTAATGAATGATATAGCCAGGTCTTGAAAGAATAAGCGTACTTTTAGGATCTTACTAAAAAAAAGATTAAGAATGAGGGCCTAGTTCACATTCTTCTAAGGCCCCTTTCGGTACTCTGCCAATATAAAAAGACAAGATCTGGGTCCTGAGTTATTAATTACTATGCAGATAGGAATAAGTGTAAAGGAAGTTCAGAGCCTATTCATTGCTTCACCTCGTGACGTGGCTCCTGTCCATACTACTACTAGAGTTCACAGTCGAGTATTTACAGACTAGAGTGAGTGCATTATTAATGAAGAGCAGAAAGAGAAAGCATCAGTCTTCATAAACCTAAGATTTAACAAGTCTTTACCACATCAAACTTGACAAGTAGTACTATACAAGGAGTAGAAAAAGACAAGCTTTTATGTGTCAAAATATTGACACGGTGGCAGCTCTTGCCAAACTAAAACAAACCAAAAAATGAGCTGGATATAGTCAATCTGTCAACAGAGTTATCTATGGGCATATGTAAATTTATTTGTTTTTAGAATTTCTAATCTGTATGTCAAAACATGGAGTTGCAAACATCAACACCATTCTGAACACTTTTAATGAGCTGCGGCCCAGAACATATTCCCTTTTTCAGGTACACACGTACATGGGGCATATCAGACTCTTTGGGTGTTAACAAACAAGATGTTAGCCCACACCAGGTGGGTGTTCATTCACCTACCCACTTTTTAGGTGTTCCCCCCAACCAGGTCACCACCACCCACCAGATACACAGCCCCCACTCAAGGCTGAGTCTCAAGACGTGCGGAGCCTGCCATACAAGTGTGCGCCCATATGTCTGTGTTTCATCAATTAGGTTGCATGCAACGCACAGGTCTGCCAGCATCATAAAGTCGCAGACAAAGAGCCTAGAGTATTCCAAGGAGTGACCGCTTTTTGCTCCTCTCTCTGCTCTTGGTCTCACTGGTGCCAACGGGTGCCAAAACTCAGACATGTGTTGTCCCATCTCCCCCTGGTTTGCAGCATGTGCCGAATACTCACTCTTCAGGACCCATCACCTTCTCCAGAGTGTCTTCCACAGTTAATGGTAATTCAATGCATGGGGGGCGGGGGGGAGAGGTTGTATTTACACAGCTGCATGATGTAGGCTTCTGTTTACTGCTATCTCTGTGTTTTCCCCCTTTACTATGTTCACAGGTGGACAGGAGAGCGCTGGGGAGCATCAGGATAATCCCTGGGACACACTGAGTGTTGTGGGGGGAAGAAAGGAACCATGGTGGGCAGTGATCCCAGGAGGAGAACTAAGTGTCCTGGAGATCCCACCACAGCAACCACCCAGCAGCAATCTAAGCCAAGAGCTCATTCGCACTTCTTTTTGGATAGGAGGGACAGCAGTTAGATTGGACGGGAAAGGTGCCAGGAGTGACGAGAGGCACCATGGTGGGACTGAGGGGATGGAGAGACATCATGGGAGGACTGCAGACTGAAGGTGAGGGAGAGACACTGTGATGGGGGGTGATCACGGGAGGAGAACTGCATGCCCTGGGGATCCTGTCTCAGCAACAACTAAGCCAGGTGCTCATTCCCACTTCAATTTGGGTGGGAAGGGTGGAGGTTAGATTTGGCAAGAAGGCCAGGCAGATGGTGAGAGGCACCATGGTGGGACAGCGGGATGTGGGGAGGAAAAAGAACCATGGAAGGTAGTGATTGTGGGAGGAGAACCGTGTGACCCAGGGATCCTGACACAGAAACTGGCCAGCAGAAACCTAGGCCAGGTGTTTATTCCCACTTCTCTTTGGGCAGGAAGGACCCCTGTTAGATCAGGTGGGAAGGGCAAGCAGGGACTAAAACACCAGGTCAGGAATATGGGAGTTGAGTGGTCTGAACTAGGACATCTTTAAACATAACAAAGATCAGGTGTTAAAACCCCTAAGCACTAACGATGTGTGAACAGAACATGGTTCGGACATTCGGTCATTCGGTCAGAAACCCAAGTTTGGGTTCAGTTGTTCGGTTTGGCGGAGTTCGGTTTGGCCATGGTGAACACAGGGCCAAACCGGTGTTCATATCAAGGTCAAAACACACATTCAGACACCTGTTAACTATGGGTGATTTCAGACAAGACGGGGTGGCATTCACCCCCTCCTGGAATCACCCAAATGATTCCCCGCCGGGATCACTCCGGCACGTCCAACAGACGTGCCGGCTGATCCCAGTGGGGAATCGGGGAGGGGGCAGGGCCGTGCGGTGAACATGCAGCCGCACGGCCCCAACCCCTCATGTTCCTCCGCCGCCCGCCCTTTGGGGAGACGGGCGGGCGCCGTGGCCAATGCAGCCGCAGCGCCCGCCCGAATTGACTGCGGCCCAGAATCCCGCTGGGGATTCCAGGCCATGGTTTCCATCCAGACCCAGACGAGATGGGCCCCTTCATCGTGGAAGGGAATCGCATTCACCACGCGATCGGTGCTGGCCCCGCCAGTCCAGCCGATCGCGTGGTGAATCTGATTCCCCGCTGCGATTGACCGTGGCAAACATCTGGGGGGGGGACTTCCAGTTCCCCCACAGATGTTACGGGACCATTCCCCACCACAGGGTATTAACTGTGGTTGAGCGTGATCTCGTAACGTCTGAAAATACCCATTATGTCTAAAGACACCTCTAATGGCTTTCCTTTTTGCCTTGTTACAGGAGTGTCACTGCAACAGGTGCATATTGATCCCCCAGCAACAAGCACCTAGTGCAAATAGGATATGCACCATTCAGAGATCTCATCTCGCTATGCCAAGGCCTGCCTGGACCATTCCAGGTCCAGGCAAGGTTTGCAATCCTCATGATACAGTGGAATGCCACTATCCAAACCAGCTTACTTTCCAGGAGGCACAGAGCATTTCCTTCCCCTGGGGGAGAATATAGGATACAAGGAGCTGCCTTAATGAGTCAGACCAGTGGTCCATCTTAGCCCAGTAGTGTCACAACCTGACACGGCAGCAGGGTTTCAAATCCGGCTCTCCAGGGTCTCCTGCAGAATCCTCACCCAGATGTGCTACTTGAAATCCTCCAGGATCCCCAGCAGAGGTCTCACCCAGGCATAAGAACATAAGTACTAAATAGTGTCTTACTGGGTCAGACCGATGGTCTATTGAGCCCAGCACCTGTCTCTGACAGTGGCCAATCTTGGTCGCTTTAAAGTAGTATCCAACAGGTCACAATGGGCCGATCCATTCCCAGTTGTTCACTCCCGGCTCCTGACAGTAAGAGGTTACATTCCCCATACCTGGCTAATAGTTGCTAATGGAGCTATTCTGCAGAAACTTGTCCAACCCTTTCTTAAACCCAGCTATACTACTGGCCTTGACCACATCTTCTGGCAACAATATCCACAAGTTAATTGTGCGTTGAGTAAAAAAATACTTTTTTAAAATTTGTTTTAAATCTGCTATCTGTTTGTTTCATGGAGTGAAACTAGTCCTAGTACTGTTTGAGAGGGTAAATAACCATTCCCTATTAACGTGTTCCACACCACTCGTGATTTTATAAACTTCTATCATATCCCCTCTTGGTCGTCTCTTCTCCAAGCTAAAGAGCCCTAACCTAGCCAACCTTTCTTCATAGAGGAGTCGTTCCAAGCCCCAATTTTTGTTGCCCTTCTCTGTACCTTTTCTATTTCTATTTCTATTTCTATTATACCTTTTTTGAGATGGGGTGACCAGAACTGCACACAATATTCGAGGTGCAGTCACAGCATAGATTTGTGGTATACTCAGCTGTATTCTCTATCCCTTTATGAATAATTCCTAACATTCTATTTAGTTTTTTACTACTACTACTATTAGTCATTTGTATAGCACTACCAGGTGCACAAAGTGCTTTGTGGGCTTACACTCTAAGATTAACAAGGGTGAGGGAACACAAGGAGAGACAGACACATTCCAATTTTTACAAATGGGGAACTGAGGCTGAGAGGTTGTGACTTGCCCAAGGCTAGGGCAGGATTCAAATCCTGGCTTCCCAGGACCACGATCAGCACCTTCTCCATTACGCCACACCGGATCTCTAGGCTGAGGGGTTGTGAGTTGCCCAAGGCCACCCAGTGAGTTCATGACTAGGGTGAGATGTGAACACTGGCTTCCCAGGTCCAAGTCCAGCACTTTATCCACTACATTACACTGGCTCTTTTTTGATGGCTGCCGCACTCTGAGCTGAGGATTCCAACCTATTGTCCACAATGATTCCAAGATTCTTTGCCTGAGTGGTAACTCCTAATTTAGAACCCAGCATTGTGTACATAAAGTTTGGATTGTTTTTCCCTATGTGCATCTGTGACGGAATGACCAGTGCCTCCCCGGATCTCCCACCTGATGGCTCCACAAACCTTTGCTGCCACCACCCAGGTTCGTCCTCAGACTGAAAGGATCAGTCCCTTGATTCAGATACAGCCAGGCCACCTGGGGTTCCCCTAGCTGTAACACTGGTGCCCACGTCTGGGTAAGCTTCTCATAAGGGAGAAGTCTGAGTGGGGGTTTCAAGAATGACCCAAGTACTCAGTGTTATGAAACAAAGAAAATAATTCTTTATTTGTACTCTCCCTAGATGCTAATGGGGCCCCGCTCCCCTTAAACTCAGGGGAGGCGTTTAACTTAAAAGTCCCAGGATCTATATGGCATATGCAGGGTTGGATGACTTGCCTTTCTGATGGTATAAGAAGGCAGGCGCTAGAGCTTCTGGTTGTTACTGTCCTGGAATAAACACCAAGGTTTCTTCCCTTGAAACCTTAGGTATTCTGTCCCTCCACCAGTACCTCTGCTGGTCTGGACTCGCAGTCCAATAACAGTCTGCTTCTAGGCTCCATGTTGGCCCCTTTCTCCAGCAGCCTTCCAGTCTGTAGCCCAGAGTTACAGTCAGGCCCTGCTCTCCATCTCAGAAGCGTTTGGCCTTTTCTGTCCAGCAACTCCATGCCTGGTTCCTCCTCTTGCTTTTTCTCCCCCCCCCTTTTAGTCACTGTCCAACATGCCCAGCCTCCTGATTGGCTGCTCTTTTCCCTCTCTGTATGCAGCTTGCAAGGTTCCCGCCCTGATTGCAAAAACCTTGCACAAGGAATTCCTTTTTGAAGGGAAAGTCTGCTAGACTAAACAGAAGCTTAAAGAACATATTAACCCTATAATACCAAACATAAAATCATAGTACCTAGAGGGCTGTTATGTCACAGCATCACTTTGCACTTGTCCACCTTAAATTTCATCTGCCGTTTAGATGGCCAGACTCGCAAGATCCTCCTACAACTCATCACAGTCCACTCGTGTTTTAACTACCTTGAATACCTTGGTATTGTCTGCAAATTTGATCACCTTGCTCCTCATTCCAGATCATTAATGAATACATTAAGCAACACCAGTCCCAGGCATGTTATCAGAGATCCTGAATCGGAGATGCTGGGGTTTTGAACTTGGAACCTTATACATGTAAAGCATGTGCTCTACTACCTGAGTCATGGCCCACCCTTAAAGGTGAGAAAACGGACTCCCTCCTGTTTGTTTTCATAAATAAGGATATGAAAATGAATGAATAAGCAAGTGATTGTCATTTGCTTTCATTCTTTTTTATAAAGTAAAAAACTACTACTAATAATATAATTAATTAATAATTAATAAGCTGCACATGCACAAAAGAGCCAACAGGCTACTCTGTGCACGACACACACCCTTTTCCAAAATGGCACCTGCAGCCCTCCTATATCCTGGAAATCCACTGAGAAGAGTCCCTTGCGATTCAGATAGTCATCCTTGCTATGGGATGGGCAGATGGTTGCAATATGGGTCCCATTGTTTACCCTTATATAGTTTGGGAACCCCACCCACTGAAAGCCCTCCGTTACCGCCACAGGATGAGCCAACTGCCTCACCCAATCTAGTAGCACATCTACAATCATGGTGAAAGCCTTGACAAGTATGGTGTCCACCATGCAGGTTCCAATGCCAAATTGCTGAGTGACTAGGGATGGATGAACAGAACACCATTCGGATGTTTGGACGTTTGGTCGTTTGGTTGGAAACCTGTGTTCGGGTTTGGCTGTTCGGTTCGGCGGAGTTCGGTTCAGCCGAACACTGCCAGACATTAAAAACAGTGCTATCAGTACCGAAACCAATTTTTTTTCGGTATCGGTATTTTTGGCCCTGAAACCACCCCTGGTGTCCACCCCTGGTGCCAGGAAGTCTGCTCCTCAGCTGCCTCCCCCTTCCAGTCATGTTTTTCCCACCCAAAGTCACGTTTCTCCCACCCCCAAACTCATCCGAACTCATCCGAATTTTTCCGAACTGTTCGGAAGTTCAAGTGTTCGGTTTGGAAATTCAATTCGGTCATCCGAACAGGCTGAGTTCAGGCCAAACTCTGAACTTCTGAACCGCGTTTGCCCATCCCTATGAGTGACAGAGCAGCAGGAGTCTGGAGTAGCAAACTTCTAGATGGCAATGGCATAAGAACATAAGAAGTGCCATACTGGGTCACACCAATTGACCATCTAGTCCAGCATCCTGTCTCTGACAGTGGCCAATCACGGTGGCTTGGAAGAAGCACCCAACAGATCACAATGGGGGATCCATTCCCTGTTGTTTTCCCCCAGCTCCCATCATGTTCCCTGATCCTGTCTGGCTAATAGCTGCCAATTAACCTATCTTCCAGAAACTTGTCGAAACCTCTTTTAAACTCAGCTATAGTACTGGCCCTTACCACAGCCTCTGGCAGTAGATTCCACAACCCAACTGTATGCTGAGTGAAAAAAATATTTTCTTTCATTTGTTTTAAACTTGCCACCATGAGTTTCATGGAGTGTTCCCTCGTTCTAGTACTAGCGGAGAGGGTACATA
The DNA here is from genome assembly GCA_003113815.1 of Sphenodon punctatus. Lineage (NCBI taxonomy): Eukaryota > Metazoa > Chordata > Lepidosauria > Sphenodontia > Sphenodontidae > Sphenodon > Sphenodon punctatus. The sequence continues at coordinate 577,033 of QEPC01008004.1, forward strand.
ACTGCTCCTTGTTTATTAGTTCCACACCACTCATGATTTTATAGACCTCCAACATATCTCCTCTCAGTCATCTCTTCTCCAAACTGAAGAGCCCCAACCTACCAAGCCTCTCCTCATACGGGAGCCCTTCCATGCTCTTGATCATTTTTGTTGCCCTTCTCTGCATCTTTTCTAGTTCAGCTATGTATTTTTTGAGATGGGGCGACCAGGACTGCACACAATATTTGAGGTACGGTCGCACCATTGATTTGTATAGAGGCATTATGACGTCCTCAGTTTTATTCTCTATCCCCTTCTGAATAATTCCTAATATTCTGTTTGCTTTTTTGACTGCTGCTGCACACTGAGCTGTGGATTTCATTGTATTGTCCACAACCACCCCCAGATCCTTCTCCTGAGTGGTAACTCCTAGTTTAGTACCCAGCATTGTGTATGCATAGTTTGGATTATTTTTCCCTACGTACATCACTTTGCACTTGTCCACATTAAATCTCATTTGCCATTTAGATGCCCAGGCAGTGTCATAAGATTCCATTGCAGTTCCTCACACTCTGCTTGTGTGTTAACTACCGTGAAAAACTTGGTGTCGTCTGCAAATTTGATCACCTCACTCTTAACACACTTTTCCAAATATTGTTGTTAGCTGCTCTGGGCCGCCTGTGGCAGGAAGAGCAGGATACAAAGCTTGCTAATAAATAAATAACAAATAAATAAATCATTAATGACAACATTAAACAGCACCGGTCCCAATACAGATTCCTGAGGCACACCACTTTTTACATCTCTCCATTGTTGGAAACACTCTTCTTCATGGGGATGGGCGACAGCATCAGCGTGCTCTGTTTTTCCAGCTGAAGCCTGAGGACCTTGGCTTTCTACAGAACGAGGCGATGGGGCATCCTGAAGTTTGAGATCCACTCAGTATCTCCCCATAAGGTCAGCACCTTCTCTCACCAGTCTTTGCTTTTCTCCTTCACCAAGACAAGCATTTTGGTGGGTCCAGCCATGCCCAGATCATTGGTGATGGAAGCCATGTCTCCTGACAGGTACCTCTTAGCATGCATGAGTTCCCCTTGCATGGCTTCAGTCCTCCTCAGCATGGTCTGTTGTCACCAAAGGAAGGCAAGTGCACAGCGCCAAAAGCAGGAGCAGTCTCTATGCGGTAGTGTGCCCCACTACCCGAGCCACAGATCAAGCAAGTGCCTATCTGTGCATAGAAATCTCATTGAGGCAATGACAGCAGGTTACTTGGATCTTGTGGATTGCTTGGAGCTTCTGCTCAGCAATGCTCATGAAGGACTCGAGCATGATAATGAGCACCATTAAGTTCTCAGCTTTCATGGCTATGGTAAAGGTGTCCATGTAGTCTGCAGACCATGCACCAAGTGTTTTGAAAAGTTTAAAGAGCTGGACAAATTGGTAGTGGGCCACATGTGAACAAGTACTGGCCACTATTGGCTATGTGTCATCACCAGGGTTCCTAGTCGTCTCTGCCAATATTGGAAATTCTCTGGGCAAAAAAACAACCCAAATTCTCTGATTAAAAACACCAAATTTGCATTTGCACCAACATCTGCATTTTTCGCTGTTAAAATTAAAAACTGTTTATTGCAAAAGATTCATTTTTTGTGACAATTTGATCCACTGGTTGCCACTGCTGCCCAAATAACAAAATAAAACAATATCACACACCAGCCAGCCCCAGCACAAAGCCAAAGTCTCTCCCTCTGCAGGGGGGAGAGGGGAGGGAAGGGAGACATGCCATTCCAACTCCCTCCTCCACAACAACCCTGGCACAGACCCCTATATACCTCTGTCTCACCAAAAGCCAGACGTGGATGTGGTCTTCTCATGCCATATCTCTTCTTTTAGACACAGGCGCACACCAGAAGCTTCACTGAGTTTCTGCCTCCTTTAAATTTCCAATGCCACTGCTGCTGCCAATGAGTTTTTGCAGAAAGAAATTTCCCAGAAAAACCTGGAATTCCATGTTTTTCTCTGATAAAATCGGAATTGTGAGTTTCTCTTTGATAAAATGGGAATTCTGCATTTTTCTCTGGTTTTCTGTGCTAAATGGAAAACCAGGAACCCTGATCATCACAGTGTGCCCAGCTATTCGCTACTATGGCTAAACAAATTTTTGCAAAAACTGGGTATGTTTGTGTGTTGCACTGGCACTGTTAATGAACTGTTAACTGGCACTGTTAATGCCAGTTAACAGGCACGTAAGTGCATATGTCAAGTCATGTAAAAATGTTACCGCTGTTACCTCATGGAAGCATGGACATTTTTAACTGGACTGGGTGGAATCACTGAATGTGGGCAGGTGGGAGTGTAACAGAGTGTGGTGTCCTGGGATAAGTCCCCACAGGATATATGCCAAACAGTCACATTCTTTAGGGGAATTGCTCATACAAGTCTTCATTCTCTACACCACACTCTCTCAGTCCATAGACAATCTCAGTTCATAGATAATATCACTCCACTCAGGTATCAATCCCAATGTCTCGCCCAGCCAAACAAGGTTCCCCTGGCTAGCACTCACAGCTTCCAGGCGTCGGATTCCTTTAGGTCGACACTCTAGGGGTGGGACTTTTGGCAAAATCTCAGTTCTCAGTTTTATCAGTATCGGATCTCTGCCTACCGGTTCTCCTGCTGGTTCTCGGTTTTCTCGTCAGATTTTTAACATTGCTGTTTTCCCCAGGAAAGGAAGAAACAATTGGGGTGGCACCCAGCACCCAGCTGTGAGTCATGACAGCATGAGGGATACTGGGAAGGGGGAGGGTTGGTGGGTGGAGCAGTGTGGGAGAAACTCCCTGTCCGTGTATTAGGTTTGTCACACTCAACCTGTGAGTGGAGGCTGAGTAAGGCCCGTCCAAACACACGAGAAATAAACACAGGGAGCTGCCTGTTTATTAGGGTCTACTCTACATGCGAAACATGTGAGTAGGGGCTGCACGGAGTGAACCCGGTTCCCAGCAGGCTTTCATCGCCTTTGTTAACACCCTCTGTCTCTGGTATGTGAGATATGGTCTGAGGCAACTTGAGTGTGTGAATTTGGTACAAAGAACTCAGACATACTTTGTTGTTTAAACTATGTTGCCAACTCCAAAGAAACAGCCCCTTGAAATGACTTCACTCTTACTAACTTCATTTTTCCACCTACACAACCATCTCCTTGATCTGTGTTTAAATACAATTAAATAGAAAAGGTCAGAAAACATTTGCAATTCAGTGAGTCATCTTTACTTATGATATAGGAATTTCACCCCGGTGAAATATTTTGCAACTGAGTGTTGAAGCACACATTACCACTGAATACAAACATCCTGGCCTGTAAAAATATAAAGAATATGCCCACTTGCTAAAACATAATTTCATCTCACTGTACCTTGTTTGCTGTGATTATGGTAGCAATTACAAAACCTTTAAAAAGGAAAAGAAGAAAGATTGTCATCCTGTATTAAAGCTTTTAGGTTTTCAGAATAAGTAGCATCCATTAAAGTTTTTATTGATTCTTACTGGATTCTTCCCTATTACATTCCATAGTGCTTTTCATAGAATTATGTGACTGAAAAGGACCTACTCCAACAGCCTGCTCGGAGGCCGGATTCACTTTATCCAACAGATGAATTCACTAAATGGAAGACTAAAGCCTGAGACTGAGGGTATTTTCAGATGGGACGAGATCACAGTGAACCACAGTCAATACCCACCTATGGTCACTGTGCCCTGCACGTCTGTTCAGCGGCCGCCAGATGTTCGCCACACTGAATACCTACATGGGGTCAATTTCAACCACACTTTCCGGGCTCCTGGCGGGAAAATCCGCAGAAGCGTGGTGAAAGTGATTCCAGGCGGGCATCAATAAAAAGTAACGTCTGGTCAGCTATCACGGCCCGGAATCCCCGGGGGATTCCGGGCCGTGGTGAACTCGGACAGATGCTGCGGCAGCATTGGCCTCGCCGCCCGCCCATCTCCCCAGAGGGCGGGATGCGAGGGAGCATGGAGGGGGCAGGGCTGTGCGGCCGCATGTTGTGCCGTGCGGCCCCACCCTGATTCCCCGCCGGGATCCCCAGCACGTCAGTTTGCCGTGCCTGGGTGATCCCAGCGGGGAATCTCTGGGTTGTTTTCGGGACAGGGCGAAGCCGCCCCGTCACGTCTGAAAATACCCCAAATCTGCCACAAGCGGGGAACAGGAGTGACCAGGATACACCAACTCCTTGCATGGCAAGGAGCCATTTTATAAAATATATCCAGATGCCTCAAACAGGGGAGAGCACAAAATCTTTGCATTAATGACTCCAATATAATATAATGATTAGAATTGCATCCATTCAGGGTTTGACTCTGAATCCCAGGAATTCCAAGCATCATTCTCGGCTTGTGTTAAGCTGATAATTCTCAGGGATATTTAATTATCACCGTATGTTTTTACCAGAAACAAAAGATGCAGAAGATCTAGGATCTCCAGCACCTCAAGACCTTGTAAGACAGTTGGGAGAGCAGGTTGAGTCTTCTTGCCAGAATAGTTCCTCCGTGCATGGGCTACGGGGCTGCCAATCTACCCTTGCACCCTCAGACCTCTGCACCCAATCCCTGCCCGATCAATTCTGCACCTCCCTCCCTAGGGTATGTAGTTTTACTCCAACCTAAATGGTTTTCTAAATTTGCCCAAATTTACATGAGTCTCTAACATAGAATTGTTTCTAATCATGATTCTGCAATCATGATTGTTTCTAATAATGCTCATGTTGCCTGCACTATAAAAATAATAAATAATAATATTTGAACCAATTTATGTAGATTTCTGTAAATTAGCACCATCAGGTTTGTTCCCCAGGAGAGGTAGCTGCTCCATTGGTAATCTGTTGTAAACTGAGCAGTGAGCAGGATCTGCCAGTAAAAGACACTTTTCCAAAAGAGAAGAATAGAAAAAGTTAAACTTTTCATGTCCTCCCCACCCCCCACTCACAATACCACAGAAATGTGTTCTAGCTATTTATGTGGATTCCAGGTTTAACAAATTTGTGTTCCTTCCTGGTGGGAGATGACAGAAAACTATAACCCAACAGATGCAAAAATGTGATTAGTAACACACGTTTATTGCAAATTTACGCAATGCAATTGTTTCTATAGATGTGCGCAGCTAAATTATATATCATTTCTTCCTGAAGAAGAACTCTGTGAAGTTCAAACACTTGTGCATGCTCACCAACAGAAGATGGTCCAGTAAAATGTACTATACATTACTTTGTACCTACCTTGTTTCTTGTTCCTTTCATACTTGTGACCAGGGATCCTAGAAATCTATTTGCCATGGAAAAACACGGGAAAATGTGGAATTTACGTTTTTACAGAGAATCTTTAGACCACAGTCCAGCTGTCCCCTTGTACCTGCGTAAGGGCAGCACTGTTGCCCTTTACTGGCAAACCCCTTATCCCCATGGGCTGCATACTACATGTGCCAAAGCAACCAGCTTAATGCCGATGCCCAAAGTAGGTTAAGACCCATTCCCCACCCCACCCCCAGCCAGCAACAATGATAAAGCCCCTGCACCAAGGGGACAGAAATTTGAGCAAGTGCCACTGGTCACCCCAGCATCTCACAAGGTTGCCATGGTACATGGAGTCCCTTTGTGCACACCCCAATAGTGTCCAACACCCCAGCTGTATGGGGGATGGTACATCCATGTTGGGTGTGCAGCACTCCTGCTCCTGGTCAGAGTAAGCACAAGCCCCTATCTGACTGCTCGGGTGGAGGATCAGTGGACCGGTGGAAGAGGGAAGAAGGGAGTCTGGGGGGGCATGCAATGCTGGGGGGTGGGTAGGTGCAGGTATCAAGGCACATGAGGGTGATTAGGAAGCATTGCAATATTGGCAGGGCTGACTGTAGGTATCAGGGCACATTAGGGAGTGAGGACGAGAGCCCGGCTCTTACCAGGGTGCAGGATGAGCCTGGAGAGCAGGGTCAGCCAGTGTACCTGTGTGTCCTCTGCATGTGCTGGACAAGCCCCGTCCATCTGCAAAGCCAGCTTGCATTCTAGTCAGGTCTGCTTCTGAGCATCCCAGTTGTTCTCCTGCACACTGATAAGCCTCAGTTAGGCTTCTGCTCCCGTGCCCGCTATCATGCCCCTGCCCTCCTCAGGATAGCAACCACCCCTCCACCCCATCCTTCCCTGATGATTTCTGCTACATTTCCTGGGTGTGCACTCCAGCTCGTAACTGTTGTAGCCAGCACAGATCGCTAGGTGGATTTGGCCAGTTTGCACTAGTCCACACTTGCTCACACCACCAGCGCAAATCCCACCATAGCTGGATCATGGTCTTAGTTTTTACATTTTGTGAAAAAATAGAAACATATATAAAATACTAACTAAATTTTACTGAAAGTACCACAGTTACTTATTACACAATCTTCCCCTTTTGTGGTTGATTTTTGGATGCTCTTTAAATCTACATAGGGTATTTTCAGACGTGGCGGCATTCACCCCGTCATGGAAACAACCCGTAGATTCCCTGCCAGGATCACTCCGGCACGGCCAACAGACATGCTGGGGGGATCCCGGTGGGGAATCAGGGAGGGGGCGGGGCCGCGTGGCACAACGTGCGGCCACACGCCCCCGCCCCCCTACGCTCCCCCACCGCCTGCCCTCTGGGGAGACGGGTGGGCGCCGTGGCCAATGCGGGTGCCGCAGCCAATACGGCCGCAGCGCCCACCCAAAATGACCACGGCCCAGAATCCTGGTGGGGATTCCAGGCCGTGATCGCCGTCCAGACGTCATGGGCCCCTTCATCCCCGCCGGGAATCTCATTCACCACGCGATCGGTGCCGGCCCCGCGGATTCAGCCGATCGCATGGTGCATGAGATTCCCAGTGGGGATTGAGCGTGGCTAACATCTGTGGGGGGAACTTCCTGTTCCCCAACAGATGCTATGAGGGCATTCCCCACCACAGGGAATTGACTGTGGTTGAGCATGATCTCGTAACGTCTGAAAATACCCATAGCTAAACACACTCCAGTAAATTGCTTCCAGCATATAGAGGTTACTGGATGGCATATAGGAGTCCATGTTTTAATGCATCTCAAACTTTACTTCCGACTCGAAACATGAGTAATGAAAGTTATGAAAATATGCAAAAAACTTTAAAAATCAGCCCTACAGACCATGTCACTGAGTTTGGCAAGGATAAATTTCATGTCGATGGTAATATGCCGTTCTGTGTCATTTGCAGCAAGGCTGTAAATTGCTTTCAAAAGCAGACAATTGTAGAACACATGGAACTTTTTTGTGGCTAGGGAAATGAAAGTTCAGTGTTTCATTTCAATCACGGAAAAATTTGGATTTTTATGTTGGGTTTTTGGTGGAGTTTTTTTGAGAATTTTGGTTGTTTTTATCATGGAAAACTAGGATCCCTGCTTGTGACCAATACAAGCAACCACACTCTAGAACACACTCTGTGGTCACATAGCTTTTGCCATTTGATTAACTGATTTAGGAACTTTGATTCAAAATTGCTCTAATAAGCAATATGTTCAATCTTGTATACCATATTTCATTGTCTGTCTATAATGTATGTGTATATACATATAGGTACATACAGGGCTGGCTCACTTATTGGACAGGGTGGACAATTTTTCAGGACAAGTTTTCTCGATGTGTTTCTGAAAGTCATGTAGACCTCAATGCCACTCCCAGAAGGTCTGGCTGGCTGGAGAGCATTCTTCTGGCCTCCTGCTGTGTCCTTTCTGTGCTACAAGCTTGATGGTTTGCATTGCAGACAAGGCACAGTTTTCTTACTCTCTCCGCCAATAGTCCATCTAGCTCAGTATCCTGTCTCCAACAGTGGCCAGCTTTGATTGTTTCAGAGAAGTGCACAACATGTCATAATAGAGTGATCCATTTACTGCTATTCACTCACAACCCTCAACAGCCAGAGCTATGACCAGCTTCACTTATAGTCATTTGAGGGATATTGTGTAAGAATTTATCCAATCCTTTTTTTAAAACATAGTTATGCTATTGGTCTTCATTATATCCTCTGGCAATGTGTTCCATAGATCTATATCAGGGATCCATGTTCACTGCATTTTCCCTATTGTCACCAATGAGGAAAATGCAGTGAACATGAGTTCCTGTCTATAGAATAGTATCTATCTCTGTATTTATATTGCTCTTATTTTCCTCCTATTTGAACACCCCACAAACTTTATTAACACATCATACCACTTCTGTGAGCACTGTGATCCTCATTTTACAGACAGGGCACTTGGACAAAAAGAGATTAGGGCCGGTTTTTCATGGACACCCCACCCACCCACCCCCTGGTAGGTGTGCGTCCATACATATGCCACGGCAGTGGGTGGGGGATTGGTGTCTGCCTGTGGAAACACCACAGGTGGTGGGTGGAGGTGGACAAAATGGAGGAGGCTCCATGGGTGGAGATGAGTGGGGGTGGATAGGTGTGCATCTATGGGATAGGAAGCACGCTCACCTCCACCCACCGCAAGCGCACACCCATCGGTGCCATGGGATAATGGCCTAGGTAACAAAGAATCCAATGTAGCATTCTGAAAGGTTCAGAACCCTGCTCTAACAAGGATATTATTTCCTCTTTTATGGCAAGTGTGCATGTGTGTGTATATACCCACTAAGTTCTTGCTACAAAAATCTGTCATGTATTCTTGTCCATTTCCCTTGATTAATTTTCATACACCTCCGCACAGAAGTTCTGAAAACACTGTGCAGCTGCTGCATTCATAACAAATATGGCCAAATAAAATCATAGAACAGAAAGGAACCTCAAGAGTCAACTTGGCCATCCCCTTGCACAGCTGCAGGATTTGTAAATGTCATATATTGTTAATCTAACCCCTTCTTGGAAACCTATAATGCAGAAGAAGCCACAACTTCTTCAGGCAGCTTTTCCCCACTGTCAAGCTGTTCTTCTAGTCAGAATTTTTTTCTTGAGGTTTAATCTAAATCTGCCTTCCTTTAGCTTGAACCCAGCACCTTTTGTCTTGCCCTGAGTTGCAAGGGGGAACAAATGTTTTTCATCATCTTTATGGGAGCAAATATTTCAGCACTGTTATTAAATTCCTTCTTAGTCTTCTCTTCCAAAACTACACATGCCCATTTCCTTCAATCTTTCCTTACATGATAGTTGAAACTTTGAATGAATATTCAGGATCTTTAGATTCCCAATATACCTAAAAATGTTGATGCAAAATTAAATTTTGACCCAGATCTAGAACAGGCTCACTATCCAAGGCCAAATTTCAAGCAAATAGTCAGGGCTTTCAGATTCTTAATATTTGTCAAATGGTGAAACTCCTCCAGCCATTGGAGTCAATGATAAAATTCCCATCCATTTTAACAGTAGAAGGCAGTTTTGACAGTTTTGATGTGAAAGAAAATATTGACCAACACTATTCATAGTTGCCCTGTGCCTTTAAAGAACTGAAGTTTTTTTTTTTAATAAAAAGTAATCTCAAACATTATTGATCTTCAAATGAAAAATAAATAAACCTCTGAGGGCAAAAATAGATATGTATTTTACTCATTAGCAATGTGAAGCTATTTTTAAAGGCAGTCAGTTTTTCTTTTCATTATACCCACCACCACCACCACCACACTTTCTTCTTTTGTTTTAACTATGATAGTTAAGTGATTTCTGCGTCAAATCATTAAAGGGGAACTTGAACCCGCTGCCCCCCAAAAACTGAAACCAGAGCTAGTCTTTGTGTCTGATTCTTCTCTCTATAATGGATGTAACTAAATTCAAAACAACATCCCTGGCCATTGGCAAAACTCAAATCCAGGTTCAAATAATACAATCTGAGTCCATCTGTAGTTTCCAGAGGCAATATTACATAGTATTCAAATACTATGCTGAGGAGTTTACATTATATATAAGATTACTGGTAGTTATAGAAAAAGTCCATTTGCACACACAATAATTTCTGATATTAGAATGAAAAATTTCCAAGCTAGAAAACCCTGAAAAGAGCACTTACATGAAAAGCAATTGGATTTTTATTACATTTTCCTACATTTCCTCTGCTAATATACCTGCCTTTAGCATGGGATGAGGACCACTTTCCCTCCCGTGGGCCACTTTAAAAATTAGTTCAAGCTTCATGTTCTAGATAGGATTGGGGGTAGGTGTGCTTAAGGGCTGTGCTCAGGATGAGGGGTGTAGAAGAAAATTTCATACTCACAAGCTGCTGGTGAAAATCTGTTAGAGTTCTTTATTGATCTCAAAGCGCAAATGAGAGAGAGCAAGACCTGGAGAACATGCAAATTTCCAGGCTGGTTTGTCAGAGCAGAAATTACATAGGTATTTTATAGATACCGGTTCAAGCAGATAGGGTGAAAACAGACATGACGCTAACCACCCTTTAACCACCCTTGGTGGTTATTTATGCATATTTCAGGGCTGCATAAGGCACCAATAGAGCCCTGCAACATGCATAAATAACCACCAAAGGTAGTTAAAGGGTGGTTAGCATCATGTCTGTTTTCACCCATAGATACAGGGTGTTAATCAAAAATAACATTATACAAAGTGAAAGGTTACAGTAATTGTTTACATAGTTAGCAAGTATGTTCTCAAAACAATATAGTCAACCTGTTTATTATATAAAGAGTTTAACAATTTAATTAGCCCAACACAGCTGCAAGGCCGTTATTTTTTATTTATCAAGGGAAAGTACAGTGTGAGCTGCTTCTCAAACTATGTTCTGTAAAACATCCTAAGCTACCAAAATGATTATATTTTCTTAAGCAGGCTAAAGTTTATTTCATTAGAAGATGGTTCTGTTACCCAGCATCCATCTGTTTTCCACTTTTACTTTGATTCTGTTTGGTTCTTAATCCATACGAGTTTTATTATAAAAATTCTTCCACAGGGGGAAAGGAGGGTTCATATCATGGATCTTTGCCATGGATCTGCTCCAGGTTCTTCAGTATGTGTCTTCATTTCTGTTGCCTTCCCTTTGACATTATTCCTTCAGTTCTTGAGGGTAGGAACTGGATCCAGACATCATATCCAAGAATTGAAAAGGGGTCACGTAAAAAACAGTCATGGGCCAGAGGTTCTCCACTCCTGTTTTAGTTTATAGGTGTTAACACCTGGGCTGGGAGCAGTCCAGAGCCTCCCTTTGTGGTCCCATGCAGCAGCCACCTGCTGCCGGGGACAGCGAGATCACCCCAAGTTGTCATATGGCCTCGGGGACAGCATGATTGTTCACATTATTTCCCAATTGCCTGGCGGCATCCCTACCTGCTCTTGCTGATTTGGTGTCTGATGTGATCTTCCGGACCCAGAAACTGGTGGTCCTGGGGGATTTTAACATCCACACTGACACCAATCTTGGAGGAGCGAGGCATGAGTTCATGGCCTCCATGACAACCATGGGCCTGTCCCAAATCCTCTGTGGCCCCACACATGAGGAGGGAAATACATTGGATTTGGTTTTATGCACCAGCCTTGAGGCGGGGGGTCAGTTAGTAAAAGTTAGGGGGATGGAGCCCTTGTCATGGTCTGACCATTACCTCCTTAAGGCATGCATCCTGGCACATGTCAGCCCCCAACGGGGTGCAGGACTTATTAGATCAGTCCGCCTCCAGAGACTTATGGAACCGGATCGGTTCCGGAATGCTCTGGGGGAGTTTCCCTGGACCTTGACACTTGCTCTGTCGATGATCTCGTAGCTTTCTGGAACACCTTGTTGGCCAAGACCATTGACAGAGTGGCTCCCAGGTGTCCACTGCCCTCCCAAGTCTCCTGCAGGTCTCCTTGGTTTACTGAGGGCCTGCGGTGTTTGAAGCAGGAGAGCAGGTGGTTGGAGCGTCGGTGGCACTGGACTCACAATGAGTATGATCGATCGCAGCATAAGAGTAGTTTAAAGGCCTATGCTGTGGCAGTGCAGGCAGCAAAGAAGCAGTTCTTTGCTGCCCTTATTGCATCTGCAAAGTCACGTCCAGCGGAGCTTTTCCGGGTGGTGAAAGGTTTGGTCAGTCTTGCCTGTCTCCACCTGGACCTGGAGCAATCCAGTGACCACTGTGACCAGTTTATCGAGTACTTTGTAGATAAGATCACTCGCAGCCGTCAAGATTTCGGTTCCACAGTTATTGCAGAGGATCATCTTGGGGCTATGGATGCCCCGTCCTGTCCTGTTTTGTGGAATCAGTTTCAGATGGTATTGCCTGCCGATGTGGAGTCCTTGTTGGGATCTCTTCATGCCACCACTTGTGAATAAGATCCTTGCCCGTCCTGGCTGGTGAAAGCCAGCCAGGAGACGCTACGGCCATTGCTGGGTGGAGTGGTTAGTGCCTCCTTTCGGAAGGGCAGGATGCCTGAATGCCTGAAGGAGGCTGTGGTTAGGCCCCTGCTCAAGAAACCATCTCTTGATGCTGATTTTCCTGCCAGTTATTAGCCAGTCTCTAACCTTCCCTTTTAGGGAAGGTTATTGAAAGGGCTGTGGCATGGCAGCTCCAAAAACACCTGGGCCACACCAGTTTCCTTGACCCCTCTTGGTCCAGGTTTCAGCCTGGGTATGGTACAGAGACTGCATTGGTGGCCTTGGTTGATGATCTCCATCTGGCGTTGGACCAGGGTCATCAGACCTTACTGGTCGTGCTAGACCTTTCGGCTGCGTTCGACACCGTCAATCATGAGGTGTTGGTGACTCACCTGCGGGACCATGCCAGGATTGGCGAGACGGTCTTGGACTGCTTTCTTTCATTCCTGGCCAGAAGAACTCACTGGGTGGTCTTGTGGGAGTGTACGTCTTCCCCCCGGGACCTCACGTGTGGAGTCCCACAGGGTGCTATTCTGTCCCCCCTCTTATTTAACATATATATGCAGCCGTTAGGGGAGATCGTGAGAAGGTTTCAGGGCAAGCAGTGGCATCAGTATGCTGATGGCACTCAGCTCTACCTCTCTTTTTCCATCGACCCATGCCATTCAGTCTCTTTATTTTCCCAGTGCCTGTTGGCTGTGGGGGCTTGGATGAGGTTGAGCCATCTGCAGCTGAATCCTGACAAGATGGAGGTGATGTTGGTGGGTAAGGGCTTGGGGGGCCTGGGAGTGGTTGAATCTCCTCTTGTGGGGGGTCACCCTCCCATGGTCTCGCAGGTACGGAGTCTGGGTGTGCTGCTCGATTAACGGCTCAGCCTGGAATCTCTGGTTGCGGCTGTGGCGGGGAGTGCGCTTCGGCAGTTACATCTTGTCCGGCGGCTTCGGACGTATCTCTCAGACTCTGACCTTGCCACTGTCATCCATGCCTTCATCACCTTGAGGCTGAATTACTGCAAGAAGCTGGTCCAGAGGCTGCAGCTAGTGCAGAATGCCGTGGCCCATCTCCTTACTGGGGCAGGCCGCAAGGAGCACATGATACCTGTGCTCCGGGCATTGCACTGGCTGCCTATAAAGCACCGGGCTAGGTTCAAGGTGCTGGTTTTGACCTTCAAATCCCTGCCTATCTGCGGGATCGCCTCACTCCCCATGTGCCCATGCGACCACTGAGATTGTCCATGAGGGTCTTTTTGGAGGTTCCCCGGGTGAGACGGGTGGCCACTGATGTGAGATGTGAGATCTTTTTTGGTGGCTGCCCCCATGCTGTGGAATTTGCTCCTGGAGGAGGCTTGGTTGGCCCCCCCACCCTCTTGTCGTTTCGACATTTGTGTAAGACCTGGATGTTCTGCCAGGCTTTTGGCAAGGGGTAGGGAGGGGGGGTAGGGTTTTGGATGAAGGGTGAGTTTTATGATTTGTTTTAAAATTTGTTTTTTTATTGTTCAATTTTGTGTGTGTTTTTCACCACCCGGAGCTGCCTTTGGGCAGGAGGGGCGGCATACAAGTTTTAAATAAATATCGGGAGAAATCCCACCAGGCTGGAACATAAGTATAGTAGTCCCCATCCATAAGAAGGGGGACAAACTTGACCCTGCGAACTATAGGCCTATAAGCCTGATAGACGTTATGGCTAAAGTGTTTGCAAGGATTTTGCTGAGCAAGCTGGAGTGCTGGGTAGAGGGAAATCATCTACTTGCTGAGGAACAGGCTGGCTTTAGGGCCAAAAGATCTGTTTTGAACCACTGTTTTGTCTTAGACCATATTGTGACTAAATATGCCCACTTAAGGAAAGGGGCGATATACGCCCTATTTGTAGACATGAAGGCTGCATTTGACAGCATAGACAGGGCCATTCTGTGACGCAAACTATTGGATTATAATATAGATCCCCAGCTACTTTACTTGATCTGCCTTTTATATACTAACACTTCTCTCAGGATCCAGGTAAATGCTCAGGGGGATACGACAGGACCTATTCCCGCCACATTGGGTGTTAAGCAAGGGTGCATTTTGGCCCCCTTGCTGTTCACCCTATTCATTAATGATCTAGTGGGCAAGCTCGCTGGGCAGGAGGGCCATCCGCCTCTAGTTAACGGCCACCCAGTTTCCATACTTCTGAATGCGGATGACATGACCATCCTATCAACAACCAGGGTTGGCATGAGGCGCCAAACTGCCAAAGTTAGAGAGTACTGCTGGGATAATCATTTGGTCATAAAAAGGGACAAGACTAAGGTTGTGCCCTTCTCAAGAAGGGCCAAGCAGTATGCCTGGAAAATGGGCTCACACAGCATAGATCAGGTGGTTTCATTTAGGTACTTGGGAATATGGTATAAGAACAATGGAAATTGGAAAAAACATTTGGAAGCAGTAAAACTGAAGGGTGCCCAAACGGTAGCCAGATTATTGAAATTCTGGAGCTCCAATGGGGGTAAGAAAATGAAGCCCCTACTCAAGCTATTTGAGGAAAAATTGATCCCCCAGCTCCTGTTTGGAGTAGAAATTTGGGGCTTGGGCAGTCGCGATATACTGGAATCACTCCAGAATGAGACTCTGAGGATAGGGCTGGGTGTGCCTCGAGGCACCCCCATTGTCCTGATGCGAGCAGAGTGTGGAATTGCCCCCCTCGAAGATAAGATACGGCTGGCCCAATTAGGCTATTGGTTGAAGATTAGAAAAATGTCACTCAATCGTCTTCCTTTTCTTTGCCTTCAAGAACAAGAAAACCCCCTGGTCTCCTATAGATGGTATTCCTCTATAGAACAAGATCTGGCACATTTGGGTTTTTCTAGGCAAAATTTTCTAAATGACACCATAGCCCAGGCAAAACCCCTTGTACGAGGTAGGATCAACAATGGAAGACTACAGAATGACAGTGTCGGAATCCGAGAACAACAAATTGCTCCTTGGTATCCACTGTTAAAGCGGGGAACTGGATGCAAGAAGTATCTCTCAGACATCAATAATTTTAAAGTCAGAAGGGCCATGACACTTGCGAGGCTAAATATGATGCCCACCGCAGTAGCTGAAGGTAGATATCAGGGCATCCTGACTGAGTTGGGATTCTGTCACTGTGGGCAACTGGTAATCGAAGATCTGCCGCATTATTTATTGAATTGCCCTAAAACAACAGAGATCCGAAGTAAGTTTTTCATCCCCTGGTTTGTGGGTAAGGATCACTGGGACCATTAAAGGAGGCTACAGTATATTCTTGCTAACCAGAACATGACGGTAGCTCAGCAAGCTGCTGTAGGGGTATTCCAACTGGAACTGTTTAGAAAGCTACAGTTGGCATCCACTTAATAATTCAGAATGGATCAGGTTTCTGTTTTGGGGTACTGGAACCTTGTGGAATTTCCCTGGCTAGAGACACTGCTGGGCAATGCACTCAGTTAGTTTGTTTGGAGGTTTCCCCTCCCTCTCGCCGTTGTGGGTAGTGCTGGGAGGTGGGCATCCAGGAATTTCCCTAACATGTATGGCCCAAGGTGGTGGTTTGGGAATTAGTCCCCCTGTTTTACTCTATGATCGCTCCTATTCGTGGATAGTGTTGCGCAGGGGACAAGAGTGATGTCAAAATCCCCGGGACAGGCAAGCTATTCTATTACTAACTCTCTGGGAATTGTATGCATAGGTTTATAGTCTCTAAACTCCGTCATAGGAGTGTTCTACCTGCTGTTTACCACCATATAGGGGTCAAGTGTACTGCCACAAATCCCGAGAAGGGCAAGGTATTATATAAGTATTGTACAGGGGTCAAGTATGCCGCTACAAGCCCCGAGAAGGGTAAGGTGTTATAAAAGGGTTGTACAGGGGTCAAGTGTGCTGCCACAAGCCCTGAGAAGGGCAAGGTATTTCTTAGCTCTTCCAGTGGACCGTTTTACAGAACAATGAGGCTGTTTTTTCAAACAACCGTTTTAATAGTGTAAGTGTTGATATGGGTCAAGTCGTTACAAGCCTTAGGAACGGTAAGACTCTCCACTGTCCCTGCAGATTTGCAGGTATAGGCTTGCTTGGACTAAGTCTTCTTTTGCTCTTGAACCATTATGAATATGTTCTATGGATGAGGCATTTCTGCAGGGTACAAGTGTGAGGGCTAGGTATCAGAGTTTCTGTAGGCCAATAACAACTATTATTGAATTTTAACTTTGTGACCCTTCTGAATTTTATGTGTTATTTATTGTATTTTATTCTTGCTTCTTTTTCTCTTTTGTTGTATTTATATTTTATTTATTTTTGTTACGGCCTAAGGCTAAACAAATAAACTACTATTATTATTAAATAAATAAATAAATAAATAAATAAATTCTCCTCCTCCCCCCCCCACCAGCTCTCAGCTGAGGGGGGCACACTAGCGCTCGCTCTGATGGAAATGGGGGGCACAGTCAGGGATGGCTTCTTCTTTGACCATAACCCCCCCTAGAAAAATCCTGCCAGGAAAGGAGTGGGGACCAAAAGCAGTGTGTGGCCCTGTCGGAAGAGCCACACACTGCTTTTGATCTCCACTGTTTTTGATCCCCATCTGGCGGCCATCATTCAGACAGGGAGGTGAATCCGAGGTTACCGGGGGCCAATGTGGGGCAGTGTGTCATTTATTAACACCCCATCTGTTAAAGTTTTCTAACAACCAGCTTCTTTTCTCTGTTGACTTCATGGTGATACAACCCATCATTCTGTGGCTAAAGAAAAGACTCGGATCCTGAAATCTCCTCTCTGCAGAGGCAGCTGAATCCCGGAGAATGGTTCTCTTCCTACTCCCCCCCCCCCCCAGGAGCAGGGCTAGGGAGGGAATCCAAGGCAGATGCAGTGCAGACTTTTTCCCATTCCCTCCCTCCCCTCCCTGATGCCAGTTCCATGTTGGAATCACCCAGTCAAAGTGTGGCAAACAACCACCCTGTATCTGCATTTCCCTCTCCCGGCCACCTGACAGCTGAGTGGGGAGTGGTCTGCGCTGGCTCTGATGGACCATGGGTCAGAAGACTTCATCCCTGGACAATACCCCACTTTTCCATCAGAGCCAGCACTAGAGCATCAATCTCAGCTAACAGCCATCTGGGAGAGGGAAGTGCAGATTGTGCCTCCGAGAGTTTCTGGGGACATCTGTGCTCCCCTTTCCAGGGTGGCTGTCATCTGAGAGGGGCATGCTAGCCACACCTCTATGGTGCTGGTGGACCAGGGTTGCGAGGGACCCTAACAAACAAGACCTGGCCCCATGATTCCCCTTTTCCCTGATTTGTCCAGGTTAACCTGCACGACAGGCTCTGCATTTCCAGGAATAAGAGGAGATGGAGCTGCCCTGGCGTAACCCCAGGCCAGCCCTGGCACAAACATCTGGTGGCCATCATTCAGACAGGGAGGTGAATCTACTCCTGCTGCCTGAACCTCCTCTCTGCCAACTCCTCCCTCGACCCTCTCCAGTCCGGCTTCCGCCCCCTCCACTCTACTGAAACTGCCCTGGCCAAGATCACCAATGATCTACTTGTCGCTAAATCGAAGCGCCACTACTCCGTTCTTGTCCTCCTTGACCTCTCTGCTGCCTTTGACACTGTCGACCACTCGCTCCTCTTGGACTCGCTTTACTCTTTGGGCTTCCGTGGCTCTGTCTTTGACTGGTTCTCCTCCTACCTCTCTGACCGCTCCTTTAATGTCTCCCTCCCCGAGTCGACCTCCCCCTCCCTTCCCCTCTCGGTTGGGGTTCCCCAAGGTTCTGTCCTTGGCCCTCTCCTCTTCTCTATCTACACCCTGTCCCTTGGCGAAATTATTGCCTCCCACGGATTCCAATACCATCTCTATGCTGATGACACCCAACTCTATCTCTCTACCCCCTCTCTCTCCTCCTCTATCCGCTCACGCCTCGTCGACTGCCTCTCTGATATCTCCGCCTGGATGTCCCGACGCCAACTCAAACTGAACATGGCCAAGACTGAACTCCTCATTTTTCCTCCATCCCCCTCCTCTCCCTCTGACCTGACCATCTGCATTGATGGGGTCACCATCCGTCCTGTTCTCCGTGCCCGCAGCTTGGGCTTCATTTTTGACACGCACCTCTCCTTTAAACCTTACATTGACTCTGTGGCCAAATCCTGCCGATTCGCTCTCCTCAACATTGCCCGCATACGCCCCTTTCTATCTATCTCCTCGGCCAAAATCCTTGTTCATGCCATGGTTATCTCTCGCCTCGACTACTGCAACCTCCTCCTTGCTGGCCTCCCTCGCTCCCACCTGTCCCCCCTTGTGGCGATCCAAAACTCTGCCGCCAAGGTCATTCACTCTGCCCGTCGCTTCGACCATGTGACGCCTCTCCTCCTCTCCCTTCACTGGCTCCCCCTTCCGGAACGTATCCTGTTCAAACTCCTGGTTTTCACGTTCAAATCGCTCCATGACCAAGCTCCCCCTTACCTCTCGGACCTAATCGCCCTACGCGCTCCTGCGCGCGCTCTCCGCTCTTCCGCTGTCCCCTCCCTCGCTCTCCCTCGCTTCTCCTGCTCGCCCAACCGCCTTCGTCCCTTCTCCCTCGCTGCCCCGCATGCCTGGAACTCCCTCCCTGCCGACGTCCGCCTCGCCTCCTCCCTCCGCTCCTTCAAATCCCTCCTCAAGACCCACCTTTTCCATGCTGCCTTTCCCAATGCCCTCTAGTCTTTCCCCTTGCTCTTACTGTCAGCCCTCCTCTGCTGACTGCTGCTACCGACCACCTTGTAACCAAGCCAAGTACACGCACCTGAGACTTCGCATCCGCCTGAATGTTTGTTTGTCTTCTCCCATGTCTCTCCCGCTGTCCCCTCTCCTTGTCTCCCCCTCCTTGTCTTTTAGATTGTAAGCCACAGGTAGGGACCGCAGCTGATTATATGTTCTGTACAGCGCCAGGTTGTTACTGGCGCTTTATAAATGTTTAATAATAATAATAAATAAATAATCCGAGGTTACCGGGGGCCAATGTGGAGCAGTGTGTCATTTATTAACACCCCATCTGTTAAAGTTTTCTAACAACCAGCTTCTTTTCTCTGTTGACCTCATGGTGATACAACCCATCATTCTGTGGCTAAAGAAAAGACTGGCATTGTGCAACTTCAGTATTAGGAGTTCTGAGCCCCCTCCCACCCCCATCCTCAAAGATTTTTTTTACTATCTGTTTAGCTAGACGTTTACAAGGAATTTACTCTTCATTCATCACAGCAGTACCCTGAGGTAGAATTTTGTTTTAAAGTGTATTAGGAACCTAGGCCACTTCTACATAAGCAGCTAGATACAGCGCGTTCTTCAATGCGCTTCCTGAAAAGCCCCATGGGGTGAAGTTAGATGCACCGGAAGTAACCGGCCTCCATAGGAATTATCGCTTACACGGTCTTTTTGAAGATGCATTTTGGAAGCCTCAATATCGGGGTTTCCAAAATGCTCCTTCAAAAAGACCGTGTGAGCGGCAATTCCTATGGCGGCTGGCTTCTTCCAGTGTGCCTAAACGCACTCCGCGGGGCTTTTCAGGAAGGTTGTTGAAGAAAGCGCTGCATCCGGCCACTCATATAAAAGCAGCCCTAAATCCCATTGAGCATCAATGGGACAAATGTTTGTGTGGACTATCTATAACATTAAGTCAGGAGTTAATCAATCTTTGGATTGGAGCAGCCATGGAAATAGCTCTATCATGAAAACTAACAGGGAGGAAGTCTTTTCTTGTCTGCAATGGATGAGATTTCCAAAGGCAAAATGAATACTTGGGCCCCTAACTTCTATTGACTTTCAGTGTATGTTCAGTACCAGCTAGTGCTGAAATGACTGTTTTTACACAAGTGCCTCCCCACCCATCACCCATCCATGATGCATGTTGCAGGGCTGCATAGGGTGCTAATGTAGCCCTGCAACATGCATGATTGGTGGGTAATGAGTGGGGAGGCGCTTGTCTAAAAACTTGTCTAAAAACAACCCATGTTATTTCAACTTTGCAAAGATAATTTGCATATTTTCTCCAAGTATGAATATCCTAATTAGTCTTCCATACTGTTGTGATTTTCATATTATCATCTGTTTGTTTTTCTTTGTTTCAGTATTTCAGCATTTGCTACGTGGGATCACCAAAGCGAATGAAGTAATGAACGTGAAATACCAAAAATGAAAGTGACCGATATTCTGAGCACAACGTTACCAAAATGAAGATTCAAAACCATAAACAAAATGGGAAGGGAATACCACCTCACACAGCCATAATTATTTATTAATATTATTATTATCAAGCATTTATATAGCACAAGCAGTGTACCTGGCACTTTACAAAGTAATGGTACAGACATTAAGATACATACAAGATGCGAGGTCCCAGGTGCATGTGCTTGCCTTGATTACATCGAGAATGATGGCTGGCTGGTCCATGTGGTGAGGATATGAGTACACAGACCTCAGGTAACAGATTGTACTGGATGGTAGGTATCAGCAGGAGTTAGGAGAGGGGAGCGAGGAGTCAGGGAGGGCAGAACAGAAGAGGTGGGTCTTGAGGAGGGATCTGAAGGTACGAAGGGAGGGGGCGATGTGGGCAGGGAGGGAGTTCCAGGCATGGAGGGCAGCTAAGGAGAAAGGACAAAGACAGTGAGGGGAGCAGGGGAGGCATTGGGGGGTGAGAGAAGAGACAGAGGAGGGGCAGAGTTCGTGGACTGGAGTATGGAGGGAAATTAGCACAGAGAGGTAGGGGGGAGCAAGGTTTTGAAGAGTTTTATAGGTGAAGACTAGGAGCTTGTGCAGGATTCTTTCAGGAAGGGGGAGCCAGTGAAGAGAGGAGAGGAGGGGCTGCAC
>QEPC01008004.1:611875-665522 GCA_003113815.1 Sphenodon punctatus
CTTTGCTAAGCTAAACACAGGGCATGTGTAATACTAGTGCAGCTAATGCAGGAATGAAGAAGCCTTACTGTAGGATGCATAGCAAGGGACAGAGTGATTTTTTTTGGTTGGGGGCCACTGAGCACTGAAACGGAGTGATTTGGGGAGTCAGAGCACTGAAATGAGGGCCAGTACCCCCACCAGTGGCAGTCTCCCCCCTGCCAACCCCCCATAACCTCCTGCTCACCCCTGCCAGGCTGCTGAGGATCTGAGTCTGGGGACTCAGCTCCGATAGGCCCCAGATCTGGTACACTCTGCCCACCCCAAGCCACGCCCTCAAGCCACGCCCCCTTAGCCCATTTCCAGCGCGCCGGCGGCAAAGCCGCCGGCACAGGGCCACTAACACTATATTTTCCCGGGCCACTTTGATTTCCCAATCCGCCCCTGAGATGTTCCCACTGAAAATCGGGATTATTTCTTATTTCTGATTAAAAATGATCATGTAGATAGTTACTCCATAATAATAAACCTGAATTAGTGGATCAGGATTAAAAAATAATTCTGATTAATTGTGATCGTGTAAACACAGCCAGTATAAGTGAGTTTTATGCCATGTCCCTTTGTGGTCAAATCTTGACCCCTAATTCTGTCCTCTAACATTCCAGCAAAGCCATCCCATCAAGGGATGTAGTGGGAGTCCTTGGATAACATAAAGCCACTACAGCCAGATCTATGCCACCTGTTCTCATTTTTCCAGGCATAAGGGGCACTTCTGAGGCAAGAGAGAAAATCCCTGGCTTGTGAGGTGGTCACTAGAGCTGCTCTAGCCAGCAGGATTTAGTGCAAGCAAAGGGCTTCTCTAAGTTACAAGGAGGTTCGGTTTGGCTCTGCTTATGCTGGGGATCAGAAAGACTGGAACAGTTGCTTTCCCACTTCACCCTTAGTCCTGTGCCATGCACAGCATGACCATTCACAGGCTACCCTCACTGCTCAATGTCAGAAACATCTTCACTACTCTCTTGGCCAGGGTTTTCTAAACCAAGGGACAGCGGGCATGAAATATATTGGGGATGGAACACAAGAAAAATGCAGCTGACAAGCCCCTAGCTCCATTCTGGGTACGGTATGGGGAATTTCCAAAATGGCAGCAGCTTGGTCCACTTCTATAATGTCAATTGTAACCAGTGTCGGAGCCTCCAATCGAAATTCATATTCAAGTTTGTACTAGTACCGTTTTGGAATTCTCCCATGCTTAGCTGCTCTGCTAGAGGAATTTGAATAGCAACATTAACAGCAGCAGGAGAATGGGATTGCAGAGTAAGAGGGGTAAGGGGTGGGGGATAAATCCAGAAACAAAAGAAAGGGAGCATGGTTTAAAGACTTTTAAGAACCACTACTCTAGGGAACTGTTGGACAAATGATTCAGTCAAAACAAACCCATTCTCACTTTGTGTCTATGTAACTCAGTATATAACACAATCCTGAAGTCTTGACTCTATATTTTACTCTGTTCTTATTCAAGAAAATCCTTCCCATGAGATCAAACCCAGAATCCTCTATAGCACAGTTAGGTTTGTTTTTTTCAGTAGTCTGTTTACCCTACACAAAGTAGTAAACATTTTGATGTTTACCACAGACTTTGTGAGTCATGCAGAACCCGACTGTTGTGGCATACATGAAGTTCAAAATTAGAGTTATTTAGTCTATAGGGGGAAACCATTCAGCGGAAACTACACAGTATGTCCAGACATTGTGGAACAAATATGACAGCCATTCACCCACGCAAAACAACCAACAACAAATGCATAGTTCCATGCAGCAAGAAACTAAACTAATGAAGTTTGGTTTCCTACAAAAGGGGCCTCATCACTCTTTCAGCTGCACCAACTGTAATGAAATGTTGGGCTCCTTCTTATCTTTGGACTCTGCCCCTGTTCCAAATTTGGTTGAAAAAAAATATGAAGGTGTAAGACCCCAATCTCAAGACCCAGCCCTTTGGGGCTCTGGTATGGTGTCTGATCTGCCAGCACCATTGTTTCCACCTATATGTGACCCAGCCTTTTCTCTCATGTCTTCTCCTGGCCTGGTACTGGCCCCACTTGTCCTGTCTGTCTCCTCTGGCCCCTGCCTCCCAGCTTCCCAATTGGCTGCCAGCAAGTATAAAGGCATGCTGGTAGTCAAAGGAAGCTGGGCAGAACAACTCTTCCTCCTGGTTCCTGACCCTGCTGAATTGTGACTCCTTGTCTCCTGGTTCCTCCAATTCCCTGTCTCCTAGCTCTCTGCTCTGCCCTGGTATTGCTCCTTCTGCTTGGCTTGGCTCTGTTCTGCCTGGTCCTAGTTCTCCTCCCTTCTGCCTGCTTGTTGTCTTTCTCCTGTGCCCTGGTTCTCCAGTCCTGACCCCTTGCTAGCAATACTCCCTCTGGGCCCTGTTTTCCTTAGTCCCCTTAGGGCACTTTTAAACGATACAAAAAAGGCAGCTGATCCTTTAATCAGCCGCCTTTCGTTGTTATCATTTAAATGTTTGGCCCGGTTTGATGACAGATCTTTCCCGCATCAAACCGGTCGAGGATTCCTGCCCCTCACTTGCATCCCTGGGAACCGCCGCATTCCCTGGTTTGCAAGTGGGGGGAGGCGGGGGAAAGCCGGCGAAAACTGTCTCCTCCAGGCAGCGCTGACAAACCCCCTCCCCCCTTCCCCCTCTAAAGTTCCCAGCCAATGATTAAATTTAATCACTGGCTGGGGCAGAGAAGACAGCTTCTCCCAAACCCAGCTTTCTCCCAAACCCGCTTTGGAGCCGGCTTCTCCAAAACGCGCTTGGGAGAGCACACATTTAAAAATGCCCTTAGTGCTTGCCTGTTTCCCTTGGGTTCCCTTGGTACTCTGCTGTCAGATCCCCATTTCCCTCATGACCTCTATGACAAGTGTTACTCTCCCTGTGTTGGGAGAATTATTGACGGGGTTCCCTTTTCCTCTGCTCCTACCCCTCTGACAGCTCTGCTGGGTCTGGCCTGTCTCCTCTGGTGCCTACCTTGACTTCCTTCTAAGCTCTGACCCAATTGCCCCCTTACATAGGGATCTAAAGTTATTAAGGTGGTGACAATTTATGTAAGGCAGTGGGTTTTTTTTCTCAGCTATAAAAGGGGACATATCTGCCCTCCAGGTATTCCAACATTATTAAGAGGTACCTCTCTTTTTTACACACACACACACCTGCCCACAAATGGTGATTAGAGTGACTACTAAATTGATTATCTATGGTTAGTATCCACTATCTGCCATTCCAGATAGTTTTGCAGTTATCTGGCCATGAATTGATTACCATGATAGCTAACTGATAAACTGAAGAAACAGATAATACAGCAATGGTTAACACAGGTTTACTGCGTTACCGTTACCGTATAATTGTGTTATTTTATTTTATTTCAGCATTTATATACCGCCCCCTCCTGCCCAATGGCAGGTCAGGACTGTGAACTGTAGTCTGTTACCAATCTGAAACCAGGTCCGGAGGAGGAGGGGATGGAGTAAAGAAGTATGGACAAATGGTAAATGGCAATATGGTAAGTGTTGTGCTGTGGTATTGTGCAGTACTGCAGCAAATCAATAAAATGGGTAACCACTTAAACTGCTGAACAGTAAACAGATACCGCTCAGTAACCGGCCCTTGTCAGAGCTGATATCATGAAATTCAACCCCCCCCTAGTTATTGGACAGTGGTGGATAACCATTTCATCTTGAATAGTAATCATCACATAAGCCTTCTTCCCATAGGAAACCAGTCTAAAATGTTTAAAAGTGTCTGAGTGTATCTGTGATTTCATGATTTAATGGTATTTTGATACTCCTCTCACTTATAGCCATGTGTCTGTTCCCTTCAGTGCAATGTTTGAAATAAGGTATCATTAATAATGAAGTGGGTAGGGTCAGGGTGTGTCTACTATTGTCCTGCACTGGATGGAGCTAGTACTGCTCTACTCTAAGCAATAGATGCTATCCTGCTATTCATTAATGAAGGGGATTATTTAACTTGGGTATTATGATCTGTTTATTTGGAGAAGGAGGCCCTGAGTTCCATCCTTCCTGTTATTATGAAATTCAGAACAGAGTGGCCTAAGAACAACTATGGGTGTTTTCAGACGTTACGGGGCCGCTTGGCCCTGTACCGAAAACAACTCATTCATTCCCCGCCGGGGTCACCCCGTCATGCCATATCAGACATGCCGGGGGGATCCCGGCGGGGAATCTGGGAGGGGGTGGGGCCGCACAGCTCTCCAGAGAGACGGGCGGGTGGCGGGCCCAATGCGGCCGCCGCGGCGGGCCGTAGCAACCGGCCAGACGTTACTTTTTTTTGGTCCCCGCTGGGGATCTTTTTGACCACGCTTCCCGGGACATTCCCCCGGCTAGCCAGAAGCGTGGTTCAAATTGACCCCTTGCGGGTATTGACCGTGGCGAACATCTGGCGGCCGCCAAACAGACGTTCGGGACACAGTGACCACAGGTGGGTATTCATCGTGGTTCACTGTGATCTCGTAACGTCTGAAAATACCCTATGAAGATCCTAGATGGCTTTGACATAGTTAGAATATTTCATTTGGGCTGATTCATAAGACAATGTACTTTTAATTGCACTAAATTTTTTCATAGGTGTTTTTTTTAAATAATTTTTTCATAAATGTTTTCATTTTTAATTGTGTTAACTTTTTTCATCACATAGCTATCAGTCTTTTCCAGAGTGCATTCCAATGGGTAATCCTACTACTGTCACTTATATCAATATAAGTTTGAAGAACGTTACAAGTATATTGTAGATCCTTTCAAGGTGCACTGTCTGAAACTACTAAGGCTTGGTAATGTGGGGTGAGGACAACCTATAAGGAATGTTATTAGTGGTTTAGGTCTCACAGAAACATACTTTACGTGCTTTTGTTTCCTGTCTGTTAAACAAAGTCTTCTCAAACGTTCAGATTAGGAAGGCGAGCAGATATGAAGATAGCATTCGGTGAAGACAGACATAACACTAACTCCACAACATCACACTGCTTTAACATTTCTTATGGATGTTGCAGGGCACCAATACAGCCCTCCAACATGTATAAGAAATGTTAAAATGGTGTTAAAGTGGAGTGAGTGTTATGTCTGTTTTTACTCATTGACTTGACTTGATATTCTATATAGCTTTCTTTTCAAGGGAAGTAAATATTTTATGGGCATATTTTGCTCTAGCTACTAAAACTTCATAGATTATATTGTCTAGTGAGTGTGGTTGCTGTGTTGGTTCCAAATATGAGAAGTATACAAAGTAATTCTGATGGTATCTTTTATTGGACCAACTTCTGTTGGTGAGAATATTCAAGCTTTCAAGCGACACAGAGCCCTTCCTCAGGCATGTAAAAAGTCAGAACTAATGACTGGGCAAATGCAGTGTGTGTGTGTGTGTGTGTGTGTGTGTGTGTGTAATATATATAAAATACATGCACACACAGAGTAAGTAAGCAATCATTGGGACAAGACTTGGAAAAAGTCATTAACATTTCAAACATTTAAATAAAATGAAAGTAAAGAAAAATTATATTATGTTTTTAAAATGCAGATTAGCTATATACATAATGAGAAGCAATGAAGGGAACACAGCAGGTATAGGTAGCAGGCAGTAGGCTGTCTGTTACTTACACATTTCTATAGTGACTTATGAAGCCCAAGTCTTCATCCCTTTGTTTTTGGTATCCAATAGAGTTATGAATTTTAGTTCCCAGACCTGTTGTTGCAAGTTGTGGAACAAATTCCCTATTGTATATCATAGATTGCTTTGGCTGCAATCCCATAACCCCCTTTTCACACTGTGTGCACAATTCCTATGCCCCAGAGAAAGATTTGTACAGAGAATTTTTAAGAAATAAATGCAGACAACCTCACTGTGTAACCAACACTTTGAAAGCACGTTCTCACATGATTCACAATTAATCTGAAGAACTCAACAAATAATCAGCCTTAACAATCCTTTTTAAAAAAAAAAAAAAAGAAATGTAAAGTTACAACATGCAGAGAAGGCATCTCTATTTCGCTCTATATGCTGTCTCCTGAAGCATAAGGACCAACAGGCCTTGGAAGATTGTCTTACCTAGCGTGACAACAGATGCACTTTGTATTTCTATATGAAAGTCTAATCTGTTTTGAAGCTGAAATAAAGAGTGAAGATAAATCTTCAGAAAAGGGTCAGGAAATAGGCCATATCTTGCCTGTCCCCTGCTTTCCTATTGTAACCCTTATGTCAATGGCATCTGTGGCAAGAAGGGCTGGGTTACTATTTATTTATTTATTATACAATTTTAGATCCCGCCCCTTCTGCAAGGCAGTTTGGGGCAGCTTATAATTTAAAACAAAAATATAAAACATATAAAATACAAATATAAAACCTCTTCAGGGGGAAGCCATAAAAATATATACATAAAACAAAAACCCACCAACCCTAGCCCTCAAGCCCCCTCATCCCATTCCTCCCTCCCTCACCCATCCCCTCTACCAAATGCCTGGCGGAAAGTCAGCAGGGCCAGGGCCAGGCAATTCTCCTCCAGGAGGGAGTTCCACAGCTGAGGTGCAGCCACTGAGAACACCTTCTCCATAGTGGCCCTCCAATTTACTCGGGGGACCTCCAAGAAGGTGCCCCCAGTGGACTGCAGGGGCCGATTGAGGACCCAGAGAGTGAAGTGCTCCCACAGACAGGTCAAGCCAAGGTCATGTAGAGCTTTAAAGGTGAGAACCAACTCCTTGAATCAGGCCCGGAAGAAGATAGGCAGCCAGTGCAAAGAACGAAGCACTGGTGTAATGTGTTCCCAGCAACCTGATCCCATAAGGAGCCGGCCGCCGCATTCTGCACCAGCTGCAGCCTCCGGCCCATCACCAGAGGTAGCCCCATGTAGAGCACGTTGCAGTAGTCCAGTCTCAAGGTAACAAAAGCATGAATGATGGTGGCCAGGTCGGAGTCCAAGACATAAGACCAAAGCCGCCGAACCAGATGTAACTGGCGGAAAGCCCCCTTTGCCACCGTCTCCACCTGGACATCCAAGCAGAGCCGGGAATCCAGAGCACCCCTAGACTCTGCACCTTGGAGACCAGTGTGGGACAAACCCTGTCAATGATGGGGGAAGTCACACCCGCTGCTCTCCCTACCAACATTACCTCCGTCTTGTCCGGATTTAGTTTCTGTCAACTCCACCTCATCCAGTTCCCCACAGTTGTTAAACATTGGGAAAGCACAGAGACTGCTGGTCCTGGGTCCGATGAGGTACAGCTGAGTGCCATCAGCATACTGATGACAACTCACTCTGAACTGCCTCACAACTTTGCCTAATGGCTGTATGTACACGTTGAACCAGAGTGAGGACAGAATAGAACCTTGCAGGACACCACACAAGAGGTCACGGGGGGAAGATGACTTATCCCCCAGCACCACCCGTTGGGTCCTACTGGCTAGGTAGGAACGGAACCATTGTAGAACTGTCTCACCCAATCCTGTCCGATCCCGCAAGCGAGTCACCAACAGCCCACGATCAACTGTGCCAAAAGCAGCCAAGAGATCCAATAGGACCAGTAAGATCAAACATCCCTGGTCCAACTCAAACTCAACATGGCTAAAACTGAACTCCTTATCTTCCCCCCTCATCCTTCCTCTCCTTCCTCACTGTCAATAACTATTGATGGAGTCACCATCCTGCCTGTCCCCCAAGCCCGTAGCCTAGGCTTCATCTTTGACTCAGCCCTTTCTTTTAAACCCTACATTGACTCTGTTGCTAAATCCTGTCGCTTCTCCCTCCATAACATTGCTAAGATTCGCCCTTTTCTCTCTGTCTCGTCTGCCAAAACTCTTGTTCATGCTCTGGTCATCTCTCGCCTCGATTACTGTAACCTCCTTCTCACTGGCCTTCCCCGGTCTCACCTTTCTCCCCTCATCTCTGTCCAAAACTCTGCTGCCAGGGTCATCTACCTCGCCAGTCGCTTCGACCATGTGCAGCCCCTCCTCTCTTCGCTTCACTGGCTTCCCCTTCCTGAACGAATCCTGCACAAGCTCCTAGTCTTCACCTATAAAGCTCTTCACAACCTTGCTCCCCCCTACCTCTCTGCACTTATCGCCCTCCATACTCCAGCCCGTGCACTTCGCTCCTCCTCTGTCCCTTCTCTCACCCTTCCACGCCTTCCCTGCTCCCCTAAGCGCCTTCGTCCCTTCTCACTTGCTGCCCCCCATGCCTGGAACTCCCTCCCTGTCCACATCCGCCTTGCCCCCTCCCTTCATACCTTCAAATCTCTCCTTAAAACTCACCTCTTTCGCTCTGCTCTGTCTGACTCTTTATCCTGCTGAGCCACTATTCCTATACCTACGATCGGTTTACCCTTATCCTTGCAACATGGACCTGCCTGCTGTCATTCTCATCGTAACCAAGCCAAGTACGTGCACTTGAGACCTCGCATCTTCATGAATGTTAGACCCCTTGTCTCTCCCTCTGTTCCCCTTCCTAAGTCTCTCCCCCAGCTCCTGTCTCTCAGATTGTAAGCCCTAGGGGCAGGGACCGTGTCTATTTTATTACTTTGTAAAGTTCCAGGTACACTGCTGGCGCTATATAAATGTTTGTTAATAATAATAATAATAATCTCCCAGTGCAGGTCATCGACCAAGGCCACAAGCGCAGTCTCAGTGCCATAACCTGAGTGGAAGCCAGACTGGGAGGGATCTAGCAAGCTAAGGCCATCAAGATGCTCCTGAAGCTGCTGAGCCACCACCCATTCAATAACCTTCCATAAAAAGGGAAGGTTAGAGACTGGACGATAGCTGGCAACTGAATCAACATCATGCAATGGTTTCTTGAGCAGAAGTCAGACCACCGCCTCCTTCAAACATTACGGCACTCTACCCTTTCAAAGGAAGGCATTGATCACCCCCGCCAGCAATGGCCCTAACATCTCCTGGAAGGCCTTAACCAGCCAGGACGGGCACGGATCCAGTTCACAACAGGTGACCCTAACCACCCCCAGAACATCCACAGCCCCCACTGGCAGCACCTCCTGAAACAGATCCCATTAAACCAGACCAGACGGGGCTTCCACACCTTCTGATTCTCCTCCTTCTGCAGAAACTACAGCACTGAAGTTGTGGTGAATCCAAGTGATCTTATCTGCAAAGTAGTTGACAAACATGTCACATCAGGCCCTGGAAGATTCCATGCCCAGGCAGAGGGAGGCTGGACTGACCAGCCTCCTCACCACCCAGAACAACTCCACTGGATGAGACTTTGCAGCTGCTATGAGGGCAGCAAATAATTCCTTCTTTGCTGCCCTCATGGCCATGGCATAGACCCATAAACTAGCTCTATGCTGCAACCTATCAGCTTCAGCCAGAGAATGGTGCCATCATCACTCTAACTGCCGCCCTTCCTGCTTCAAGCACCGCAGCTCCTCAGTGAACCAAGGTAACCTGTGGTGCTGGAATCGGAGGAGCGGATGCCTCAGAGTCATCTAGTCAATGGCCTCTGCCAGCAAGGTGTTCCAACCCAGAACAAGGTCCTCAACTGAACAACTGTCAAGATCAGAGAGCAATTCCCCCAGAGCAGTCCAGAACAGATTTGGTTCCATTAGTCTCCGGGGGTGAGTCGATTGAATAGGCTGTGCACCTCTGTGGAGGTAATGATCCATACATGACAAGGGCATTGTTGTTGATACCTCCCCCACCAATGGATCCCCTACCTCAAAGCCAATGCAAAACACCAGGTCTAGAGTATGCCCCCCACCATGTGTCGGGCCGATGGCCAGTTGGAACAGACCCATGGTTGCCATGAACTTGTACTCTGCCCCCCCACAAAACCAGAATCGACATGAATATTGAAGTCCCCCAGGACCAAGGTCCTCGGGGAGTTTACCACCACCTCTGACACCAGTTCAGCTAGAGTGGAGGGGACACTGCCGGACAGGAAAGTGCATGGTAGACCAGCAGAAGCCTTAATCTGTCCCCTGCCAAATCGATCACCAGATGAAGAGCCTCAATCCCTGGTATTAATTGGACTGGATACCTCCTCACAGTCCACAACTCCAAAAAAACAATGGCCACCCCCCACCCCCCACCCTCATCCTTCAAGCCTTGGCTGATGTTGCACCGAGTACCCGGCCGGAACAAGGTCCGCCAAAATAGGCCCAGATTCCATGTCCAGTCAGGTCTCCATAAGACATACAAGGTCGGCAGCCTGGTCCAAAATTAAATCATGGACTGTTGATGACTTATTAGCCACTGACCTTACATTCAGCAGCAGGAGCCTTGGCCCAAGGGGCCTCTGATTCCCATCCACCTCCCCATCCACCTGGGCAACAGCTCGAGGAACAGGCACTAAACACCTCGTTACCCTTGCAGATCTACAAACACCCGTGTTGGGACCATATCTTCCCCGCCCCATCATGACTCCAATGACTGTTTCACACACACACATACACACACACACAAACACACACAACCTCCGCTCAGCCTCAGCCCCTGACCCTAGGCTGTTCCGCATCCCCGACAGAGGAGACATCCACCTCCTCCCCTTTTCCCACCCCCTCCACTACCTACTCTTACTGTGTAGCTCCTCCAGTCTCCCCCTCTCACAGATGGGCACATGAAGGTCTTTGTATAGGGGTCAACCCCCAGCCCTCTCACAAAGGGGACAGATCCCCCCCACCCTTACCCAATGCCACCTTCCTCCCCCACTCTCACTGGAGGGGCAGGACATCCCAACCCACCCACCCACCCAATTCACCACCCCAAAAATAATAACATCCCTCCAACCCACCCAACAACCCAGTTAAAACCCCACCAGAACACCCCCCAAAACAATAACCTCCCCCTGCCCAAGACTCCACCAACACACCATTAGCTGTCCCTCCTGAATCTATCCAACCCCAAAACCTTCTAACATGTACACACACACACACACCATGCCCCGCCAGCCACCTAAGGGCCCTTTATCAGCAATCCTTTGGCACATGGTTTGTGGCGCTTGCCTGCGGTGCTGCCAGGAGGCACGCTGCTTTTCAGCAGTTCCCCTGGGCCAAAAGGGTGGGGAAGGGATCCCTGTCCCCACCCACTCTCCCTCAAACCACAGGGAGTGGCCATAACAGTTTTAAGGTGTTGGCACAACTAAACACACTGGACTCGAGCCCCCACCCAAATCTGGGACAAAGCAGGGCTTGCAACATTTATTTTTCATAAGTGTTTCTTTAAAATGTGCACAGGTGGCAGCCCTAGGTGGTGCGGCTGTACCAGGGATTGTGGGCCCCATAAGCCTGGGTCCCACAGTCCCTGGTGCAGCCACATCCCCCTGTTGTTGGGAAGCAGGGAGGGCAGGAGGACCCCATCCCGTCTTTTTCACCTGGACCTATTCCAGTCTAGACACACCCCTATCCATACACATTCAAGTCTTCCTAGGGTTGCCACCTGTGCTGGTTTTTTACCTGACACTCCCAGAGGCCAAAATGGAAGTGTCAGTTAAAAAACAACCGGAGGTGGGAACCCTAAGTCTTCCAGTTTCAAGCCCCCTTCCAGGGCCTTATTTGTGCCAGGACTAGATTTTGTAGAGAGCCAGTGTGGGGTAGTGGATAAGGTGCTGGACTTGGATCTAGGAAGCCAGGGTTTGAATTCTGCCCTAGCAATAAACTCAGTGGCTTTAGGCAAGTCTCAGCCTCAGTTCCCTAACTGTAAAAAAAATGGGAATACATGTCTGTCTGTCTCCCCTCACCCTTGTCCATCTTAGATTGTAAGCCCACTGGGCAGGGACCTGTCTCTGACAATCTGTACCGGCCCCTGGTGGGAGCAGGATGGCCGGGAGGGCGGGGGGGAGGGGGGGGGTTGTGTTGGGGGGGGGAGGGCTATTGGGCGAACAGCCAAGTTGGAGGGGCCGGGATTAGGTGGACAGAGGGGAGGGCATGGCTATTGGTGTCGTACTGGGGCGAGGACGGTATGGTCCATGGGGTGGGAAGGCACGTGCCCCTAGGGGTCCAAGGTGCCTAAGGAGTGTGCAGGTTATCACCCCCCCGCTGAGGGAGAGGGAGGTGCCGGGTTCAGGGTTCGCACGTGGGGGGTTGATGTTGTTAAATGAGAGGTCCATAGTGAACAAGGCCCCAATTATCCATGATTTAATCTCGGATGGGGCTGTGGACCTCGCATGTATTACAACCTGGCTGGATGATCTGGCCAGTCCAACTTTGGCGGATCTTGTTCCGGCCGGGTATGCTGTGCAGCATCAGCCCCACACGGGCAGGTGGGGAGGTGGTGTGGCTATTGTTTTTAGGGAGGACTGGCCTGTTAGGAGGTATCCAGTTTGGGAGATTATGGGTGTAGAGGTCCTACACGTGGTGTTCGATTTGGCTGGGGGCAAGCTAGGGGTGCTGCTGGTGTACCGGGCCCCTTCATGCCCGGCGGCATCCCTTACCGCTCTAGCGGAGCTGGCCTCGGAGGTGGTGTTGGGCTCCCCCAGGACTTTGGTTCTGGGGGACTTCAACGTCCACGCCGATGCCGGCCTTGTTGGGGCGGAGCGGGAGTTCATGGCCGCCATGGCAACTATGAACTTGTCCCAGGAGGTGATCTGCCCGACCCACGTGGGGGGACATATCCTCGACCTGATCTTCGGCTCTGGCCTTGAGGCGGGGGGTCCGGTTGTGGGGGAGGTGACAGCGGTGCCCTTGTCGTGGACGGACCATTACCTCCTTCAGGCCGGTCTTTTAGCGCGCCCCCTCCAGAAGGGGAAGGGACCAGTTAGGATGGTCCGCCCTCGGAGGCTGATGGAACCCCAGCGGTTCCAGGAGGTCCTGAGGGAGCTTACCCTGGATGTGGACGGTCACTCTGTGGATGAGCTGGTCCGGCATTGGAACATCTTGCTGGAGGAGGCCATTGACAGGGTGGCTCCGAGGCGCCTTCTGCCTCGGTCTCGTCACCGCAGGACCCCTTGGTTTACTGAGGGGCTGCGGTGTATGAAGCGTGTGGGCAGGAGGCTAGAGCGACGCTGGCGTCGGACTCGGTCTGTCTCCGATCGTCTTCTCCATAGGGCCCATTTGCGGTCCTATGTGGAGGCTGTGAGGACGGCGAGGAAGGAATTCCTCGCCGTCCTCATAGCGTCTGCGAAGTCGCGTCCAGCGGAGCTGTTTCGGGTGGTGCGGGGGCTGGTTAGTCCGGCCTCCCTCCGCCTGGATGGGGACTTGTCCCGGGCCCGCTGTGAGGAGTTTGTCATCTACTTCGCAGACAAGATCGCTCGGATTCAGGCCGATTTCGACGCTGGGTTGATAGCAGTAGGGGAAGAGCGCGGGGGGGCGGAGGGTCCGTCTGGTCCATCTTTATGGGGTGAGTTTCAGGAAGTGACGCCGGCCGATGTGGTGGATGTCCTGGGGTCTGTGAGGGCCACGTGTTGTCAACTAGATCCGTGCCCGTCCTGGTTAATAAAAGCTTCCGGGGAGACGTTGGGGACGGTGCTGGCGAGGGTGGTGAATGCGTCCCTTCGGCAGGGGAGGTTGTCGCCTTGCTTAAAAGAGGCTGTGGTGCGCCCCCTGCTGAAAAAACCATCGTTGGACGTAGACGCGCTCGCCAGCTACCGACCTGTCTCTAACCTTCCCTTTTTAGGGAAGGTTATTGAGCGGGCAGTGGCGCTCCAGCTCCAGGGTCATCTAGATAATATCGGGCTCCTTGACCCTTTTCAATCTGGGTTCCGCCCCGGCTATGGCACCGAGACGGCGTTGGTGGCCTTGGTGGACGACCTCCGCCGGGAGATGGATGCGGGATGTTCGACATTTCTCATCCTGCTCGATCTCTCGGCCGCTTTTGACACCGTGGACCATGGGCTGCTGTTGAGACGACTGCGTGACCGGGGGGGTCTGGACGGGACTGTTCTTGAATGGTTCCGTTCATTCCTCTCGGGGAGGAGCCAGCGGGTGGTGTTGGGGGAGGAAACATCGAGCCCCCGCGCCTTACCGTGTGGCGTTCCGCAGGGATCGATCTTGTCTCCATTATTATTTAACATCTATATGCAGCCCTTGGGGGAGGTCGTGAGAGGGTTCGGGGTGCGATGTCACCAGTATGCTGATGATACTCAGCTGTACCTCTCGTTTTCTACTGACCCAGACCCTGCTGTCTCGGTGCTATCCCAATGTTTGGAGGCCGTGGCGGATTGGATGCGGCGGAGCAGACTGAAGCTCAACCCAGATAAGACGGAGGTGATGGTGGTGGGGAGGGCGAAGGGGGTGGTGGCCCCCCTGGTTGGGGGGGTTTGCCCCCCTGTAGCTCAGCAGGTCCGGAGTCTGGGGGTCATATTGGACGCAGACCTTCGTCTGGAGCGGCAGGTGGAGGCAGTCGCTAAGGCTGCTTTCCGCCAGCTATATCTAGTACGTAGACTGCGTCCGTTTGTCTCCAGCCTGGACCTGGCCTCCCTCATCCATGCCTTCATCACCTCGAGGCTCGACTACTTTAACGCGCTCTACGTGGGGCTTCCCTTGTTCTTGGTTCGGAGGCTGCAGCTACTGCAGAATGCAGCGGCTCGTCTCCTTACGGGGACGGGCCATCGGGAGCATATTACACCTGTGCTCCGAGCTCTGTACTGGCTGCCGATAGCGTGCCGAGCCAAGTTCAAGGTTTTTGTGATGATCTATAAAGCCCTACAAGGTCTGGGCCCCTCATACCTCAGGGACCGCCTCACCCTCCGTGCCCCAGATCGTCTTCTGCGGTCTGCTGGGGGTGCCTTCCTGGAGGTCCCCCGTGTCAAGTGGGGGGCCACAATGGAGAGGGCATTCTCAGTAGTTAGGCCACGGCTTTGGAACTCCCTTCCGGAGGAAGCTCGCCTGGCCCCATGCCTGTTAACATTCCGGTGAAGTTGTATGACCTGGCTCTTCGCCCAGGCCTTTGGGAGGGAGGGTGGGTAGGGAGGGGTATTTTAGCTCCCCCACCTACCTGTTATATTGGAACTTAGTCCTGTTTTAATATTTTATAGTATTTATGAGAATTTTAATGTTTTATTGTATTTTAATGTGTTGGAAGCTGCCCCGGGCTGCATGGCAGGAGGGGCGGGGTATACATTTTTAAAATAAATAAATAAATAAATATTGATGACACCTCCCCCCAAACTCCCTGACAACCTGCCCCAAAGACTGCATGTACACATTGAACAAGAGAGGGGATAAGATGGAACCCTACGGAACCCCACACGTGAGGCCCCAGGGGAAAGATGAAAACACCCCCAGGACCACAGACTGGGTTCTTCCAGGCAGGAAAGAGTGGAACCATTCAAGAACAGTCCATCTAATCCCCACCCAGTCCCACAGCCAACTCACCAACAACTCATGATCAACGGTATCAAATGCAGACAAGAGATCTAACAGGATCAACAGGGTTGAGCGACCCTGGTCCAACTCACGGGAGAGGTCGTCGACCACGACCAAAAGTGCTGTCTCCATGCCATAACCTGGACAAAAGCCCGACTGCAAGGGATCAAGAAAATTGACCCGGTCCAAATGCCCCTGAAGCTGCCGAGCCACCACCCATTCAATAAGCTTCCCTAAAAAGGGATGGTTAGAGACTAGCCGATAACTGGCCAGGATGTCAACGTCCAAAGATGGCTTCTGGAGCAGGGGCCACACTACCATCTCCTTGAGGCAGTCCAGCACCCTGCCCTCCCTAAGGGAGGCATTGACTATCCCCATCAGCAATGACCCCAATGTCTCCCGGTTAGCCTTAACTAGCCAGAATAGGCATGGATCTAATTCACAATAGGTGGCTCGCACAGTCCCAGGAACATCCCCCGCATCTGAGGGCAACACAGCCTGAAACTCATCCCATGAAACAGGAAAAGACGGGGCTTCTACTGCCTCTGACCTGTTCTCTGCTAAAAAAGTTGCATGAAAACCCTGGTGGATTTGAGCGATTTTATCCACAAAGAAGTTCACAAACAAATCACAGCATGCATTTGATGATTCTAAGTACAGGTGGAGGGAGGCCGGACTGACCAGTCCCTTCACCAGCTGGAACATCTCAGCCGGGCGGGACTTAGCAGACGCAATGAGGGCAGCAAAGAAAACTTTCTTTGCTGTCTGCACCGCAATGGCATAGGTACATAACCAGACTCTACGTCGCAATCGGTCAACTTCAGCATGCGAGTGACGCCACCGTCACTCTAACCGCCATCCTTCATGCTTCATCCACTGTAGTTCGTCCGTGTACCACGGGGAGCTGTGTTGTTGGTGCTTTGAGAGCAGACGCCTGAGGACCACACGGTCAATGGCCTTTGTCAGCACGGAATTTCACATAGAAGGCCATTGAGTGAGCAGCCATCATGGTCAGAGGAAACATCCCCTAGAGCTATATGGAACTTTTCTGGTACCATAAGCCTTCGGGGGCGAACCAACCTATCTGGTTCCGCACCCTCCCGGGGACCGACATCCACCAGGATACCCGCCTGGAGGAGATAATGAGCCGCCCATGACAAGGGAACTGTTGACACCTCCCCCACTAACAGATCCCCCCACCTCAAGGTCTGTGCAAAATATCATGTCTAGGGTATGTCCTCCAATATGTGTGGGGCCCACTACTCTCTGAAACAGGCCCATGGTTGCCATGGCAGCCATGAAATCACACTCTGCCCCTCCAAGACTAGCGTCAGCATGAATATTGAAGTCCCCCAGAACTATTGCCCTGGGGGACCACAAGACCACCTCTAACACCAGTTCGGACAGTGCGGGCAGGGAGGCTGCTGTACACGTCTATCAGCAGTATCCTCACTCTGTCTCTGGCCAAATCCAACACCAGATGAAGAGCCTCCACACCCATTATAGGTTGCACAGGAAATCTCCTCATGGATCAGGCATCCTTATAAATAATGGCTACTCCCCTCTCCCCCTGGCCCTCCAGCCGCAGCTGATGCTGCATGGAGTACCCGGCTAGAACAAGGTCAGTTAATATAGGCCCCAATTCAGTGTCCAGCCAGGTCACCGTAACCCATGTGAGGTCGGCCGCCTGGTCCAGGATCACTTCCTGGACCATAGTTGATTTATTAGCCACCGACCTCGCATTTACCAGCATCAAACCAAGGCCCAGGGTCCTCTGATCCCCAATCACCTCACCGCCTGTCTGGGGGCCAATGAGCGGGAGAGATATACAACATCTGTCTCGAACCTGCCTTCCAGAAGGACCATAATTCCCCTGGTCCAGCATGATCCCTATGGCTGTAGACCACCAGCACCCCCGGTCCACTCCCTTGACCCCCCTCCGGAGGCCACTCTGCCAGCCCCCTGAAGGAGATCCCCACACCCCGCCTCCCCATCCTTCTCTGCCACCGGAGAATCACCCCCCCATCCCAAACGCTGCACCCCTCCCTCACACCAAGGGGGTCAGCCCTTCCCTCCCTAACTCAATCCCCCTGCCCCCTCCCACATAAAGAAAACAACCCATCCCCACATCCCATCCCTCTTTAAAATACAGGGGGGGAAAACCACCAATGTCAATGGCCCTCCCGGTCCTGCTAAGGGCCACACCTAAGGGCCCTTTAGTGCAGTCATTAAAATCCGGTCATGCGCCCTGGCCCTGCTCCCCTCCTTCAACAGGGGGAGGAGGCTGATAGTATGTAGGGGCACGTGATGACACAAGTCCTGGGGGGCGAGCCCCCCCCACAACCCCCGGTGAGCTGGGTCTGACAGCGGCAGGCAGCAGGCAGCAGCAGGTGTAGAGTAGGAACCCTCAGAGCAAGGCAGCAGGTATGTTCTCCCGTTGCCACGTCTGACCCACGAACAACCCACAAATGGCCAATGCCCTTTGGGCTGGCACCCAAGGACTGGCACCCTCTGGGGCCACCCCTTGTATAAATACCTGTAGAGGAGGAGGAAGGGGGGGAACAGGTGTCAATAATCAAACCCCCCCCAGGCAGCACACACCCCTCCAGGCAGTGTACACACAGCCCCTGCAGCAAGTAGGAGTGGGAAGGGAAACTGGTGGAGTTGGGGTGAGGGTTGGGGGTAGCTAGGGTTGCCGCCTTTTGCAGTTTGACCTTATGACTCCCATTTTCGTCTATGGGAGTCTCAGGGTCAAATTACAAAAGGTGGCAACCTTAGAGGTAGTAATATATCTCCTCAACCGTCCCCTTCAAATACTTCCCAGTACTTCCAGGGCCAAGGGACAGGACTCCTGGGTAGGCTTGATCCCTGGCAACTAAAACACTTCACAGCTTCCACTCTTGGTCTGGACTTCTTGGCCAGGATAAGTTTGAGACAAGCTCTTTTCCTGAAGCTCCTAGCCCCTTCCTGAGCTTCACACTCAGGCTGCATTCCCATCTGCATGTCAGGGCAGGATTCGCCTTGACGTGCACGAGAGAAGCCACAGCAGATCCCCGTTTGCAGTGGCTCTTTTCCTGTCACCCGACTTCTCCCCGCTGCTACGTCTTCCCTTGCTGCTCCCTCTGACGCCACCGCAGATGGGAATACAGCCTCATTGTCCTGAGCTAGTCAGTAGCTCTCTTTCCCATGTTGCCAGCTGAAGAGACTTAGAAACTAGTACTGGACTACTGAGACTTCCAGAGGGCTCAGGCCCTGTAAGAACTTACAGCAGACCATTGTCTAGTCCTGACTCTACAAGGTCTTAGGGGGATCTGTTAGAGGTTCATTTTGTTCCCTATAAAATGAGCAAAAAACAACACAAGCCTGTTGGATTCCTCTTTCCCCTGTAGTCTTTGACTTTGGGAGTTAATTGCATGCTTTGCATGTGTTTCTATTAGCCTCTTAGCAAATATATTTTTGGTTCCTTCTTGTTCTGCAGAGCTGCTGCCTCTAATCTCAGTCCATTAGAGCATCAGTAAGTGGCTACCGTGCATCCTCACATTCATATGGCAATTATCGCAATAATCTCTCATTTCTCCTCTCTCTCTCTCCATTAGAACATTAATGGTAGGCAATTGTATATCTTCTCCTTTAGGAGACTAATGTGGTTGTAATATCCCTCTGTATCAAGTACACCAGTGAGCGCATAGCATTTGTGCTTTGGATGTTCTGCCTCCAAAAGGAGGGAGCATTTACTAGTTGCTTAACTTTTAACTGATGATTTACAGTAATACACCCAAATTGTTCCCTGCTTAAGTGGGGATGGGGAGTGGGGAGAAAAGGGCAGGGGGGGAGAAATAATACATCAATTTCTTCTTTTTTCCTTATATGCTTTGCCTTGCTTAGTTTCTATGCGAGAGGAGTAAATGCTTCTAAGGAAAATGTTCCACTGCGGTAATTTAGCAAAAGAAAACATATTAATAACTAAAGGAAAGAAGGTTGTTAATTTAATTTCTTCACAAAGAGACTCGGGGTGGTGCTTTGCCATATGATCAGTGTTTACTGTGAAACTAATGTTATGTATTCAAGAACCACTGATGCCTTATGGGGAAAACTGAAACCATCACAACTTTCTATTATATTTTCTGTTTTTCTTTTGTCCATTTGCAGCCCATCATTTATACTATCACAGGTACCTTTAACCCCGCCACGTCCCATTCCAGGCACCCTCTCAATGACTCACCCACCCACCCCTTTTAATTGGATTTGCCCCTCCCTACATCCTCTACACTATCATCTCACAATCACAGACACCTTACTCCCTTCCACTCCCCTTTCCAGGCACCTTCTCAATGACTTGCCCCATAATACCACACCTACTCCCTTATAAATGCATACTTCTCCCTCCACCCCTCACTGTCCTTACCCTCCCATGATGTAATGCTCCCCAGTCTCTGCATATAACCCCCGTGCCTCGCTTTGCTCAGTGTACAGCTTGGATTTCTGACTTGCCTGACAAAGGATCCTGTGAGGTCCGAAAGCTTGCAAACCTCCACCAACCCAAGTTGGTCCAATAAAAGATATCTCTACACTGCTTTGTCTCTACGATCTATTTTTGGGACCAACACGGCAAAACTCTGTTTCTTTTTTCTCTCATTTTTGTTACTTAAGGGCATGACTTTAAGATTTTTATGGCAACGTATACATGCAACCTTTGGGCGAGGTTGTCAGAGGGTTTGGTGTGCAGTGTCATCAATATGCTGATGACACCCAACTTTACCTCTCATTTTCAACTGACCCAGGCCCAGTAGTCTCTGTTCTTACCCGGTGTTTGGCAGCTGTGGCGGACTGGATGAGGGCAAGCTGTCTGAAGCTGAATCCCAACAGTATGGAGGTGATGCTGGTGGGAGGGACAGAGGGAGTGGGTTGGTGGCACCTGTCATTGATGTGGTCCGCCCTTAGTTACTCATGATCGTAGTCTGGGGGGTGTTCCTTGATTCATGGCTCCACCTGGATGTCTAGGTGGAGACTGTGGTGAGGAGCGCATTTTGCCAATTACATCTGGTGCATCGGCTTCGGCCATATTGAATCCGACCTAGCCACCATCATCCATGCTTTCATCACCTCAAGTCTGGATTACTGCAATGCGCTCTATGCGGGACTGCTCTTGGTGATGGTCTGGAGATTGCAGCTGGTGCAGAATGGTCTCCTTACGGGGACAGGTTGCCATGAGAGCATTACACTGGTGCTCCAATCTCTGCTCTGATTGTCTATAGTCTTCTGGGCCCAATTCAAGGTGTTGGTTTTGACCTATAAAGCCTAGGGGGGTGCACTTCGATTTGTTATTTCAATAATGAAAATGATTTTTTTTGTTACTACAATAACAAAAACGAAAATGATAATAACAAAATCAATAAAGAATTTTGTGTTTTGTTATTCACCTTTTTATCACCTGGCAGAGCGGCAGTTATTTTTGGAGGGAAAATGTGGACAGAGCAGACATTTCTGAGCCATTTGGGAGGGGGAAAGTGTTGAACTCTTGAACGGGGCCTGTGATTGGAAGGATGAGCAGACAGCAAGGATCTGATGAATGTAATCGCTGGCCAATGAGCAGCGCAAGCAGGTCCCAGCCAGTTGCATGGCACCCTGCGATTGCTGAATGCCTCCTGACTCTTGGAACCAATCATGGGAACTCTGGGGAGAGCACTGGCACACTGCAATACTTTATTATCAGGTCCAGGCTGTTTGACTCTTGTTCTGTGTTAGCTCTTGCTGTGTCAGGATGCATTTACAGAACTCTGGTGCTTGCATTAAAAATCTTCCCCAGCCCTCAGTGTTATACATTATATACCTTACCTTTCCTTATACCCTTTATACATTTTACCTTTTCCCTTCCCCTGTCTGTCTCCCACTCTACATATATATAGAGAGATATAGGTATAGATTAGATATATGTGATTAGATATAAATACGGATAACATAGATTGTTCCTCCTGACCTGATTCCTGTACTGCAGAATCTGGATGGGGAATCAGGGATCAAGAGGGATACCAATAACAGGCAGTCCTGGTGGGAGCCCCATGCCATGGTCTAAGGAATGCTGGTAAACCAGCAGTTTTCCATGAAAATAGAAACCACCCTAAAACTTAATTTAAAAAAACAAAACAAAAAAGCAAACATTATTGATAGAGACAAAAGAACAAGGAGAAAAACAGTATATATGCTTCACCCTCCACTGTGACCGATTTAGGCAGTGGCCTTTTGATACTCTGATAGGACAGGTGTAGAATGGTCTTTTCCCCCACCCCACCCCCCAAAAAAATTCCTTTTCAGTGTGTCATTGTTGATGTGTTCCCCTCCATGTGTGAGGACCTGGCCAACTGCCCCCATTCCACCTCCCAATAAAGGGCATGGAGTTTGCATATATATTTGCAAGCTACAAATATATCTCAGGCAACCCAAGCATAACCCATAGTTCATCTTCAACTTGTACAATTCAGGAGGTATATGAGGAGCAATGCAAGGACACAGTGGCAATGGTGTGGCTGCTGACAGACAGACATAAGAACATCCTCCACATCAGATATCAGTTCCATTAGCTCTCCCATACTCAGAGCACTAGGTAGAGCAGAATCTGAGGTTCAAGAAGGAAGGTTTTTGTTTTGAGATCTCTCTGTTTTTGGACTAAATTATGTTGTTGTTTATTGTTATTTACTAGATAAAAGCTAGTGTTGTAAATAAATATTATTTATAAAAGAGGTTTACTATTTTTCTTATTATTGATGGGCTGGAGAGGGAGGATTCTATTGCTGTGTTAGGAAAGAGAGAGATTGACTTGATGAATGCTACAGAAATAACCAGCTAATGAGTACTGAATGCATACAACAATATGAAAGAAAGATTAACTTCAAGTATATAATTGATAGTAATTCATAGCAAGTATTTTAAAAGCAGAGAAAGGAGTTCTCCCCTTAGATATTAATGTTTGTTTTAGAACAGTTACTTACTGGTTGCGTATTCAAGCTATGCCAGATGACCGCCCGCATAAATTATTTTATTCTGAGCAGAGTTTCTCTAATTGCAGTCGGTTTAAAGATCTTCTCCTGAAGCAGGTGTGTCCCAATCCTTTTTAGCATCATATTATAGGGAAGAGGCCAAAAGTATATTTAGAAATAGGTTAAGAGAGATATATATTCAAAGGGATTTGGAAGCTGTTAAAGGGAATAGGATCACTCCATGACTGTCAATAGGGATGGGCGAACGCGGTTCGGAAGTTTGGAGTTCCGCTCGAACTCAGCCTGTTCGGACGACCGAACGTGAACACGAACATACCGAACAGAACCAAACACCAAACGGCGAAATGGCCGAACAGTTCGGTCAGTTCGGATTGCGTTCGGGTGAGTTCGGGTGGCAAAAAAAGGTTCACTGTAAGGTGACAGGGAGGGGTAGTACTAGTCACTGAGGAGCAGACTTCCAGGCACCAGGGGTGGAGAGGCTTGCAAGAAATGAAACTATCTGCCTCCCCCCTTCCCAACACCTTCTGAGCTAGTCACTGTTCCTGAACAGCAGGCGTTGAGTAGGATTATTAGATTGCTTTAAGTTTCATTTCAGTTTTGTACTGAAATGAAACTTAAACCTTAAACTGAAACCTTGTGTTTGTGATTCCCCCCCATCCCATATAGAGAGAGATAGAGAGATATAGACATAGAGAGATAGATAGATAGGTTAGGGATAGTAGTTGTAGGAGCTAGCTTAGTGATAGAGATAGCGTTAGTGATTTAGTTTTAGTGTTTGTAGGAGTAGGCCTGTGTACATATTAGATAATCCATTTAGTTCATAGCATTTAGAATAGTTAATAGCAGTTAGAGTTAGTGTAGATAGATATATATAATATTAGATAAAAAAATAAAAATAAAAAACCCCATATAAAAGCAAAAAAACAAATAAAAAACAAAAGAAAACCATATAAAACCCAATAAAAAAACCAACCCATATAACAAAAAAAAAAAACCCATAACATTTCCCGAACGCAGCCGAACCGAATGACCAAGCGGCCGAACTCGAACCCGGCGAACTAACCGAACTGCTGAACCGAACAGACAAACCAAATGCAGCCGAACCGAACAGACGAAATGAATGCAGCCGAACCAAACGGCCGAACCCGATCCGTGATCTGTTCGCCCATCCCTAGCGGTCAAATTATAAAGAAACATATAAATTATAAATTTATCTTGAGATTGTCAACAATTCTGAAACACCAAGAGCCTTGGTGCATTTGTGTTTCCAGGCTAT
Organism: Sphenodon punctatus; assembly: GCA_003113815.1. Classification (NCBI taxonomy): domain Eukaryota; kingdom Metazoa; phylum Chordata; class Lepidosauria; order Sphenodontia; family Sphenodontidae; genus Sphenodon; species Sphenodon punctatus. The sequence goes on from QEPC01008004.1 coordinate 635,444, forward strand.
GCCTACAAAGGTGCTACAGGGCAGATGCGAGGGCATTCCTTATAAATTGAGATTATTCCCTTGTGGTTCTAACCAAGTTGAGGATTTAATCCATTATTTGTTTCATTGTAAGTTTCATGCGGAAGTGGAAAACAAATATTTATGCCCTCTTCTTGAGGATAAAGAGTATTGGGAAGTTCAATATCTGTTAAAATATTTGCTGGACAGGAATTCTGGCCTACTTATCATAGCAGTTGCTAAACTGGCGCATGCACTGGCCGCGAATAGGAAAACTGCGGTTATGAACCTTGATCCTTAGAACTCTTGCTCAAAACTGGGAGCGTAGCTTGTTATATTAAGCATGATTGGAATTATTGGAAGTACTCAGTTATATTTGTTAATTTTACATTGTATAAATATTGTATTTTAGTATTACATTGTATAAGGATTTGATTTTATTACATTTTTGTTTCAGCCTTCTGGTTAAGACAATAAAATGTATTATTATAGTAATTTATTCCCCAAACCCGGCACTATCTCTCTCTTAAAAACCATCCGTATATCAAAATACCACCCAAATATATACAAACAACTAAGTAATCAATCATATACATTCAGTCAATCACTGCATACAACTGGCAATATATGATTATTAAACCGAATAACTGTCAAATTGCATTAAATGTGAAATGAAAATAAAATACATAAATTATATTAAATTATTAATATTAATTATTATTAATTAAAAGGATACATGTAGCATAGTCACTTACAGATATTGTTTGGTGGAACATGTGTGGCAACATACACCCCATCCCTTCCACCCTCCCAGAATGGGCAGTTATTGGGGTTGAGGAGATGGATGCCACCTGAGGACCATGTTATGCTGCTGTTCAAAGAACTGACCGTAGGAGTGTTTGTCTAAAAGTACCCTAAGAGTGGGTGAAGCGGTCCTTTGAAGCGGTCCTTTGAAGGGGACCCCTCTGTAGGGTACGCCTTCATAAGTCAGGGAAGGAGCAGATATAGTACAACATAGTGCATGGCCACCTCCTCAACATCAATTTTGGGGTCTGGTCTAAAAATTCCCTTGCGGCAAACAAAGGGGGAGGTGGGCAGAATTTTGGAGTCATGAGATGCCCCTGCGTACCTCATATAGACATCTTGAAACAAACACCTTGTGTCTGTCATGGCCTGAAGCACAATAGAACAGGGCTTCTTTGGGAGCACGGATCTGGATGTGTGTTCCATCTCCTGCAGCCATGCAATGGGAGAATCCTTGGCAATGAAAACCATTCAGGATACCCTCATGCTCACAAAGCCCACCACCCTTTCAAGGAGTACTTCGTTTTTGAGTTCCGAGCTTCCAGAGGCAGGAGGGAGCAGGTTAAAAATGCCAGTATAAATAAATAAAATAAATGAGTGCAAAATGAAGACTACAAACCTCATGAACAAACAGCTGCAGTGCCCACTCTGAACTGTGCTGCTACTCTCCTGTACACAGTTGGTTTGGCTAGTTTCCACAGGGCAATAGCCACACATTTCTCTGGGGATATGGGGGTTCTCAAGTTAGTGTGCACATGTCTCAGGACATGTTGGAGGGCAGACATAAGATGGGGAAATACTTTCTTCCTCATTCTAAAGTATGCGATCCATTGCTCATCTCCATACCCATGTCTATTGATCATATTCTCCCACCAGTCACTGCTTTGCCTCAGCTCTCAGTGCAAGCAATTAGTTGGTAGCATGGAATTAATGGAAGATGCATTATCCCATGGCAAATGTGTGATGCCCATAGCAGCTGCTGCACAGTGCCCTTGCAACCACAGGAAAATCTGGAAGGAGCAAGGGAATTCCTGGAATTAATGGAAGGGGGATAGCATCCAATGGGGTAGAGGTAAATGTAAAGGTGCCAGAGCTCTGACAGAGCCCCTTCCCCTAAACAAATCAGCACCCGCTAAGTCATGTTCAACTATTGATTCTTCCCTTTTGCATTGGGCCCAAGCTCCCTTTCTCTAACCCACTAGGCCCCCAGAGAACCCAGGATTCCTGAGTCCCAGCCCCCTAGACCTAACCTACTAGAATCCACACTCCCTTGCAAGAGAAGCCAAGAGTCCTGGCTCCAAGTATCCTTCCTCTAACCTACTAGGCCCAACTCCCCTCCCAGAGAACCCCCTGCTCTAACACACTAGTTCCTACACCCGTTGTAAAAGGCTGTAGCTGCTTGGGGGGTGGGGGAGTTTTCTTGTTCAACCTATGAGCTTGAGATTAGCTCTCCCATAACCCCCCTCCAGTTCACCCTAGATGGAAGAACATAGTAGTGCTCAGGGTGGGGTGATTAGGGCATTTGGGATACCTACCCATAACAACAGTGTGTAACCATACTGCCATTATGACCTGTGGCTGCATGTCTTCATCTTCCTCCAAGTCATCCTTGAAAGTATTTATTTTATTTATTTATTTAATATTTTCGATATCCTGCCCCTCCTACCTCAAGCAGTTCGGGGTAGCTAACAATATCAAATCAATCATAAAAACAACATTGCAATAAAACATAAATAAGATAACCCCTCTCCCCCCACAACCCATGCCCCCCACACCCCACACCCTCCCCATCTCCTTCTCCAAATGCCTGGTGGAACAATAAGATCTTACATAGCCATTAGAGGGTGAGCAAATTCCAGCAGAAGTGGGTCTTCTCCGGGAGGGAGTTCCACAGCAATGGTTCAGCCACCGAGAACGCCATCCTCAGAGTGGCCATCTGTCGACAATGCGGGACCTCAAAGAGAATGCTCCCGGCAGACTGCAAAGGCTGGCTTATGGCTCGGGGAATGAGGCAGTCCTTCAAACCAATTTTATTGGGTTTATGTTGTAATTTGGTATTTTTTATATTATGTTTAATTTATTGTACACCGCCCCGAGCTGCCATTGGGCAGGTTATAAATTATGAAAAGAAAAGGAAAGAAAAATAAGTGGGACCCAGACCATGTAGGACTTCAAAAGTTAAAACCAGCACCCTGAATCGGGTCCAGAAGACCATTGGCAGTAAGTGCAGTGCACACAGAACTAGAGTTATAGGCTCACACCAGCCTGACCCCATAAGGAGATGGGACACCGCATTCTGCACTAGCTGCAACCTCCAGACCATCACCATAGGCAGCCCCACGTAGAGCACATTACAGTAGTCTAGTCTCGAGATAATGAAAGCATGGATGATGGTGGCAAGGTCAGAATTAAAAATATAGGGCTGGAACCTTTTAACCAGATGTAATTGGTGGAAGGCGCCCGCAGCCACAGCTGTTACCTAGGCATCCAAGTGCAACTGCAGATCTAGGAGCACCCCCAGGCTCTGGAACTGAGACACCAGAGAAGGGCGACCCCCAACTATGATGGGTGTCTCTCCACCTCCAGGTCACTGACCCTACCAAGCAGCATCACCTCTGTGTTGTTGGGATTCAACTTCAATCGACTCGCCCTCATCCAGTTCCTGACTGCTGACAGACACCGGGAAAGCACAGAGACTGGGAATCTGCCGAGCTTGGGTCAGATGAAAACAAGAGGGAGAGCTGATGTCATCAGCATATTGGTGGCACCACACCCCAAATCCCCTGACGATTTCACCCAGCAGCTTCATATACACGTTGAACACGAGAGGGGGACAGATGAGGACCCTGCAGCACTCCACACAGTAGTGAACAGAACCCTTGAAGAACAGTCCCACTCACACCAGACAGGTCTCACAGGCGGGTTGCCAACATACACCTCATGGTCAACTGTATCAAATGCCACTGAAAGATCTAACAGAATCAGCAGGGTTGAATTTCCCCTGTCCAATTCTCGGAGCAGTTCATCAACCAAAGCCACAATTGCAATCTCAGTGCCATAACTTGGGCAAAAGCCAGACTGCAGGGGTCTAGAAAACCAATGCTATTCAGATGCGCTTGGAGCTGCTGAGTCACCACCTGCTCAATAACCTTCCCTAAAAAGGGAAGGTTAGAGACAGGTCGATAGCTGGCAGGGGAAGCCAGTACCTGGTTGAATGCCATAACACCAGCACAGAAAGCTTGCCGCTCCTGAGACTCCATAGCTATGAATGGGAGCAGCAGATACAGTGCTTGGTGCCAACCCCCTCTCCCTCCCCATGATATTGTGATGTTTCTCTCCAAAAATCTGCAGCGAGGGAACACGCTGAATTCCACTGCAGGGCAGTATAAGATAGATTCTTCAGATCACTAGGAAAAAGACAGGGTAAATGTTTCTGAACAGGTACCATGTCACTTTCTTTTCACACACAAGAGGGATGCTAGTAAACAGCACTCGCATGAATGTGATGCATCCTTTTGTGACAGATGGCTGTAACCTGTGAATTTTAGGGTCATCTAAAAATGCCCAATGACTGACACAGAGCAGGAAGAGACTTCATAAGCCATCAAACTGAACCTCTTGCATACAGGAAGAATTAATTTGACCTAATCTATTCCCAACAAATCCAGCCTCTTCTTGAAATCCTACAGTGAAGGAGACTCCAGAACCTCTCAAGACAACTTGTTTCATTACGCAACCCATCATACTGCAAGGAAGTTATGCCTAACACTTAAATCTGCTTTTCTTTTATTTAAGTTCATTGTCCTTCTGTCAATGTCAGTGGAAGAAAGCTCAGACTAAATGTATTCCACAAATTAAGAAAGGTAAGAAGAGGACCAAATGTTTGCCTGTCTGGCTAAATGTTGAGGTAAAGGAGACTATTGGAGCCAAAAGGGCATCCTTTAAAAATGGAAAGTCCCAATGAGGTAAATAGGGAAGAGCATAAGCATTGCCAAAGTAGATGTAAAAAGTTAATAAGGCAGGCCAAAAAGGAATTTGAGGAGCAACTTGCTAAAGATGCTAAAACTAATAATAAAAACTTTTTCAAGTACATCAGAAGCAGGAAATCTGCTAGAAATTCATTTGGGCTGTTAGATGACATGGGGCTGAAAGGGGTGCTTAGGGAGGAAAAGGACATTACAGAGAAGCCGAATGAGTTCTTTGCTTTGATCTTCACTACAGATGATGTTGGGGAGCTACACACCCCTGAACCTTACTATGTAAGTGATAAATTGGAAGAGCTGTCACAAATCAAAGTGACTCTGGAAGAGGTCCTAGAGCAAACTGACAAACTAAATACTAACAAATCAACAGGACCAGATGGTATTCACCCCAGAGTTCTGAAGGAACTCAAATATGAAATTGCAGACCTACTGTTAGTAATTTGTAACCTGTCGCTAAAATCTGCCACTGTACCTGAGGACTGAAGGGTGGCAAATGTAACCCCGATATTTAAAAAGGAATCCAGGGGTGAACCTGGAAACTACAGACCAGTAAGCTTGACGTCTGTACCGAGCAAAATGGTGGAAACTATCTTTAAGAACAGAATCACTGGGCATACTGATAAACATGGCTTAATGGGGAAGAGTCAACATGGATTTAGCAAAGGTAAGTCATGCCTCACTAATCTGTTGGAATTCTTTGAGGGTGTAAATAAGCATGTCGACAAGGGAGACCCGGTAGATATAGTGTACTCAGGATTTCCAGAAAGTATTTGATAAGGTCCCACATAAAAGACTCTTGAGAAAATTAAAAAGTCATGGGATGGGAGGTAGTGTCTTACTATGGATCGGTAACTGGTTAAAGGATAGGAAGCAAAGAGTGGGACTGATGGAGAGATGTAAAAAGTGATGTGCCCCAGGAATCTGTATTGGGACCAGTGCTATTTAGTGTATTATTTAATGATCTGGAAAAGAGAGTTAAGAGTGAGGTGATCCAATTTGCAGATGACGCCAAGTTATTCAAGGAAGTTAAAGCACGAGCAGATTGTGAAGAACTGCAACAGGCTCTTACAAGACTGAGTGTCTGGGGATCTAAATGACAGATGAGATTTAATGTGGACAAGTGCAAAGTGATGCACATAGGGAAAAATAACCCAAACAATGAGTACACGATGCTGGGTACTAAGCTAGGAGTTATCACCCAGGAAAAGGATCTGGGAGTGACTGTGGACAATACACTGAAATCCTCAGCCCAGTGTGCAGCAGCAGTCAAAAAACCAAACAGAAAGTTAGTAGTTATTCATAAAGGGATAGAGACTAAAACTGAGGATGTCCTAATGCCTCTATACAAATCAATGATGCAACCACATCTTGAATATTATGTGCAGTTCTGGTCACCCCATCTCAAAAAAGACATAGCTGAACTAGAAAAGGTACAGAGAAGGGCAACGAGAATGATAAAAGGTATGGAATGGCTTCCGTACAAAGAGAGGCTTGACAAACTGGGTCTCTTCAGCTTAGAGAAGAGAAGACAGAGGGGACATGATAGAGGTTTATAAAATCTCAAGTGGTATGGAACGAGTAGATAGGGAATGGTTATTTACTCTCCCAAATAGTACCAGAACTAGGGGACTCTTCATTAAACTAGCTGCCGGTAGATTTAAAACAAATAAAAGGAAGTACTTTTTCACTCAACGCATAATTAACCTATGAAATTTGTTACCAGAGGACATTGTCAGGGCCAGTAGTATAGCTGGGTTTAAAAAAAGGACTGGATAACTTCTTAGAGAGTAGGTTCATTAATGGATATTATCCAAGTAGCTTACGGAATGAACTTTTTGCTGTCAGGAGCTGGGAGCGAACAACGGGGAATGGATTGCCCACTGTGACTGTTAGTTCTTCTCCCATGCAATCGACATTGGTCACTGTCGGAGGACAGGATGCTGGGCTTAGTGGACCATTGGTCTGACTCAGTATGGCACTACTTATGTTCTTAAGAACAATTAAGAACATTTTCATTTTTAAAACATTATATATTTGATAGCTGATATCCTGTCCCCTCACCCCAACCCCCTTAGTCATGTTCTAAACCTCTCCCTAGGTTAAGAACATAAGTCGTGACATACTGAGTCAGACCAGTGGTACTTCTTTTTATTTATTTTAATTCTGCCAACAGCTAGTTTCATGAAGTGTCCCCTAGTTCTGGTACTATTTGAGAGATTAAATAACCATTCCCTATCTACTTGTTCCACACCACTCAAGATTTTATAAACCTCTAGCTTGTCCCCTCTCAGTCTTCTCTTCTCTAAGCTGAAGAGACCCAGCTTGTCAAGCCTCTCTTTGTACAGAAGCCGTTCCATACCCTTTATCATTCTCGTTGCCCTTCTCTGTACCTTTTCTAGTTCAGCTATGTCTTTTTTGAGATGGGGCAACCAGAACTGCACACAATATCCCAGGTGTGGTCGCACCATCGATTTGTATAGACGCATTATGACATCCTCAGTTTTATTCTCTATCCCTTTGCGAATAACTCCTAACGTTCTGTTTACTTTTTTGACTGCTGCTGCTTCATATTGGACGGAGGATTTCAGTGTATTGTCCACAGTCATTCCCAGATCCTTTTCCTGAGTGGTAACTCCTAGCTTAGTACCCAGCATTGTGTACTCATAGGCCGCTTTTAGACAAGACAAATTTGCGCATGATTGGTGAAAAATGTGCATGTTTTAATGCTTGTTTAAACACCTAAACTGTTTTAAATGCGCGTTTGCCATGATCGTGTAAAAGCCCAAACCGTTTTGAAAGTGTTTTTTAAATAATGCACATTTTTTAAAACCGGTTTTGGCATGCCCCGATCATCAAAGGGGCTCAAAACCGTTTTTTAAAAATGCGCATTATTTAAAAAACACATTCAAAATGGGTTGGGCTTTTACACGATCATGGCAAATGCGCATTTAAAATGGTTTAGGTGTTTAATGAGCATTAAAACACACGCATTTTTCACCAATCATGCGCAAATTTGTCTCGTCTAAAAGCGGCCATAGTTTGTATTATTTTTCCCTATGTGCATACCTATATCTATAGGTTAAACATATCTAGTGTCAGCTGTGAGACTCAGGGGCTGAGTGTCTAACGGTGTTCACAAATGTGATGCTGGCCCAGTAGGGCCCGCTTTGACCCACTTGGGCCAACGTCATGGTGGCTCATTTGTTCAGTGCCCGACAGATGTATGGCAGAACCCTGTACATAACGTGTCCAGATCAAACCGGGCCCTCAGTCTGCACTCAGCCCAGGTGGGCCAGAACCGGCAAATTGGGTGGGAATGTTTGTTCATGGCCCTGGCTCCTCCCAGCCTGAGGGGTTGCCAACAGTGGCCCACCCACCCAGCTACCCAATGATGTGGGGGGACCATCTGCTCTGCTTCCCGCACTGGCCCCACAGTGTGCTGGCTGTGCTTGCCCTCCACGGAGCCCGCACAGGGATTAGACCCTTCACAGCCCCTGTGGCTGCACCCCCTGAGTCTGTATCATAATGAAAGCCTGAGCCTCCTAGGCTGTATCACTTCTGCAGTGTATGTATAAGGTGATTATTTATTCATTGGACCATTTTGTATTTATCCCTATTTGTAACAGCCAGATGAATAAATGATTGCCCTGTACTTTTAAGAAAAACAGCTGATGTGAATAGTCCAAGGTCTCAATGGCAGTTAGGATTTTACAGCTGAAGTCCGTTAGCGTTAGAACCTGGAGTGAGAGGCAGCCAGTAATTGCTTCTGACTGTTCATTGGTCTCTATGTAAATATGTTCTTGCTTACTTAATAGAGATAGCTTTACACTTATAACAGTGACGCTAGGATGCATGTTTCATATAAAGAAATAACTAGAGCACAATAATTTCCTCACTAGAGAGAAGAAAACGAAGGTTTGATCAGATGTAGTTAGGTCGATCTTTCAGTTGTTGTCAGGAGAGCACTCCACCCTTTAAGAAAACTGGAAAGAATCAGCTTACATCAAGTAATTATTACAAGTGTTTGAGTATTTATTTAATGCCCACTTGGGACGCAGATCTCTATTACTTTTTAGCATTTATCCAAGCTATCCTTTCAAAAAAGATTTTTTAATTTCATGAATCTGAATGGAGTTAGGTCTCTTTTTGTAGCTTCCAAATGTTGGCAGGTATGTATCTGCCCACTCCCTCAAACCATGTGATGCTGTCCACAGCAGGAAGCAGCCGAGAGCGCTGCAGAGTGTTTAGGGGTCAGCGCATGGAAATGTTGCTCTTCACTAGCCGCCTTAATATAACAAAATGTGGCATGTGTGCCTAAGCCTATTGTTCCCCAAGTCTGATATAAAACCAGACATCCAGAGCGAGCCATGCTTTGATTCTTAATGTGGGCTCTTAAAGTGAGAGGTGCCAATGGCAGGAGAGTTCTTCTCTGATCTGAGAAAGCTCACACAGGCTTTCCTGCTTGAGGTTGTCTAATTACAGTAGGTGGAGGTACTTCTGAAATCACAACTATAAACTACATTCATTCCTAAGGTTGCAGAAATTTGCAGAAGTGTTGGAAATGATTCTGAATAAAAAAACAATTTACTCCTCTATAAACTGCAACATTCAAACAAGATTAGCCCATCAATTGGCTGAACCCTGAGTCCTTACAGCAGCAGCAACTTGATTCAAGAGCTCTGCCAGGGGAAGAAAAGAGTTGTAAATACAGCAGAAAGGATTGAAAAGAGACAAAGCAAGAAAACAGCTAAGGATTAGACTGTAGCCCCCTTTCTAAAAAAATGTTGTCCAGTTATGGTATCCTGTAAACATTGGATGGGGCAAGCATATCCCTCTTGTGGGTCACTTTGAAAATTAGTACGAGCTCTGTGGGGGAGCTAAAGGGGTTTGATATGAATGGGGAAAGGAAAGAAGGGGCCACGTCATGGGTCTATGCCATGGAGCCATGGCATAGACCCATAGATTCTGGTTTTTAGTGAATCTCCTTGCTGCTTCCTTCCCCCAGAAACATGTTCCTTAAGGGATTTATTTATTTATTTATTTATTTTAATTTTTCTCTTGCCCTTCCCTTAAAAGGCTCAGGGTGGCTCACATAAAAAACATATAAAGCACACATAAAAAATAAATAATGAAATACAGCATATTCTAATACCCCCCAGAACCCCCAACCCACCCAACCCCCCACAATACCCACCCAATACCACATTCCCCCATCTCCCCTCACACCCCTACCCCCCAAGTTCCCAATCCAACAATTCCACCAATCCAATCCAATCCAATCCCTGCTACCAAAAGCCCAACAGAACAAGATGGTCTTACATTGCCTCCAGAAGGTCACCAGGCTTGAACACATGCAGAGACTGCAGAACCTGGATTGGATGAAAAAGAGAGGTAGAGATGGGTGTCATCAGCATACCTCACCCCAAAGTTCCGAATGACTTAATCCAGTGACTGCATATGCATGTTGAACAAGAGAGGGGACAGCATTGAACCCTGCGGGACCCCACAAGGGAGATACCAAGGAGATTATGAGCTACCCAACACCACCCTCTGAGACCTCCTGGTCAAGAAAGAATGGAACCACTTAAGAGTAGTCCCACCCAGTCCCGCCAGGTCTCGCAGGCAAGTCAACAACATCTCATGGTCGAATGGTATCAAAAGCTGCTGAAAGTTCTAATAAATCCCATGCTTGAGGACAGGGACTGAAGATCCCTATCCTGCCAAGATCTAGGAAGTGGAAAGGGACCAAATACAAACAGCTGCAGTGAGAATTTGTCCACAGGTCGATAGGTTCCCCACCCCTACTGTAAACATTAGGGAGGGGATAGTGAAATCTTTATTCCGGTAAAATTCTAAGATGCTTCATTTAAAGTTTTGGGTTATTTTAAGTTCTGTATAACTTGGCTCAGAAGAACTATAAATACATCATGGCTATATGGACTGGGTCCATATACTCATTGGCAGGGATGGCTGAACCACAGCCTCTCCATAGGGAACCCAGAGCATTTGTAAGGTTCAGTGCCTACCACCACTCCTGCAGTGGTGGTGTGACTCTGAGCCACTTCCAACATGAGTCAGTGCCCAAGGCATGAAAGACCCCCAAAATAGAAATGAAAGCTCTTCTGAAATGCAGAGGCTCCTTCCACAGGTGAGCCAATTACCTACTATGTGAATATAGCATGTTCAAAAGAAAAGAAATAACTTTTTTCGATGTTTCAAATAGACTTCTGACATTTCACATTTATCTTGGCATAAAAATTCCTCCTTGTGAGGCAACGGGAGCCTATGCCTATGCTTGGCTTCAAGTTCAAGTTTAATATACGTGGCCCATGGCCATTGCAAAAATAAGAAAATTTGTCACACACAAATACAAAATAAAAATACAGGGACAAATGATCACCCCGAGTATTACACAAGTATTGCACATAAAAGGAAGTAGTATGATATACCTTAAAATTGGAGACTCAAACACAAATATGACCATCCTACATATTACATGCTACAAACACAAAGCCCTACTGCGCACAACTCAAACACTACCAAGAGTTTAAACATAAAATAAAATCGCTGTGATGTTCGTATCAAACAGCAATAGTGAACTAAGTGCCCTGAAAGCCATGACTCTCGTCCTTGATGTATAGAGGAGGCTTAAATTGCAAGAAATTCTTCCTGAAAATTAGCGCTAACATGAGGAATTTTGAAACTCTCATGGAGGTGTCTGGGTCTACATCAGATAGCACCAACATTAAGAGATCGTGCTCAGTTCTGCCGGGATACTGAAACAGGAATGAAGTCAGGAACTCTCTCCGCAAGTCATCATAGATGGCAGGAGAACAGAATGTGGTCAACTGATTTTACTGCGAGATGGTCAAAGGGGCACAGTCTATCTGCAAACTTAATAGAATAGAAACGGCCCTCCAAAACCCTAGTTGGGAGGGCGTTAAAACGGGAACTCATGAACAACAGTTTCCCCCTTGATGACAGTGAAGAAGTTAAGTAAGCAGCCATCTCCCCCGCTGTGGTGTCACAGACAAGTACCCTGTCATGTGGGGGGAAGCCCTAATCCTGGCAGTTTCTTCTTGCCTGGCTATGTCTGCATGTCTAAGGAGGATTTCTCTTTTGGCTACACAAAACTCTTTCCCCTGCCAATAACTATGGGAAAAACCTAACTTGGCCAAGAAGACCTCTATGGCCTTTTTACATTTACCTTTAAATGGGCCCTCCTGCCACAGTTTGGCAAGTCCGTCATCCTACGGTCCTGACATTTTCAACCAGAACCTCATGATGAAAACCCATGCCACCTCTGACCAACTACGTTGTCCCATCTCCACCCTCAGGGCTGCAAAAGGGGTGCCCTTGTGAGACCCTGCAAAAACTGGGCTTGCACCCTGTTCAAGTTAAACTTGGAGAGAGGCATCCATAGTTCAGCACCATAAAGGAACTGGGCACAGGTTTTGCTGTTGAAAACCCCAAGTGCCAAGTCAAACACATTTCTTCCTGTGCCTGCAAACAGCCTCCGAATAGCCAGGGAGGATCCCTTAGCTATATTAGCTGCCCCATTAAAATGAACCTGCCACTCACCTGAGGCCTGAAAGTAAAGGCCAAGATATTTAAAGACCTTTACTTGAAGAATTGGAACGCCATTCATGGGCCACTTGAAAATCTTACTAGACTTATGAAAAAATCATAACTTTAAATTTTCCATAATTCACCACCAGCTTATTATACTCACAGTAATCGGCAAAGGCATTTAGCTGTCTGTTTAAGCCCACCCACGTTTGTGACATGATAACTATGTCGTCCGCGTATAAAAGGCAGCCTATAGAATGGGATGCCAATTTGGGGGGAAAGAACTTTGACTGCTCAAGGAAGGGAACCACATCGTTTATAAAGAGGTGAATAATGTCAAAGCAAGCACACACCCATGTCTAACTCCTGAGGCTACAGGAATTTTCTCACTTACGTGGCCCTGCCTGTTGGTCTTGACCACTAGAACAGAGTCAGAGTATAGCTTTATAAGAGGAATACAAGTCTTCTCTCCATACGCAGGTACTCAAGCTTACCCCACAGGATGACTCTATTTACCAAATCAAAGGTGGCTTTGAGGTGCAAAAAGACCACAAAGAGCTGTCCATTTGCTGTGACATACTTCTCGGCAAGATGCTGCAAAATTAAACAGTGTTCAATGGTTGAACGACCCCTCTGGAATCCGGCCTGTTCCAGATGCAGAATTTTTTCCTCCACCACCCAAGCATTTAGCTTGCCCAGCAGCCATTTGCCATATACTTTGCTAAGAACGCAAAGCAGGCTAATGGGCCGGATCAGTCCAGTTACCCTCTTTGTAGATGGGTGCCACCACAGCTTTCTCCCAGGTAACCGGCATCTGCCTTGTGTTATTAATTGCAGAAAATAAAATGGAAAGGAGGGGGATCCACCAACCCCTAAACTGTTTAAGAAGTTCAATGGGAATACAGTCTGGCCCAGGTGCCTTGCCATTTTAAAAGGTGTTAATTAATGCTTCAACCTCCAACTCATACACTGTGGGCCACACTGGCAATTGATCAAGGCCTACTGGGTGGGAAGACAAGGTTCCTTAGGAGAGTCATCAACATACAAAAGCTGGAAGTGGTGAATCCACACCTGGTAGGACACACTCGCCCCCAGGCAGCTGGGATTCTTCTTAACAGCTCTATTTATTAGGGACCAGAACTTTTTATTGTCCCTACTGTTAGCTGCATCCATCAGCTTACACCAATAATTCTCCCAGTGTCTACGTTTCTTATCTTTGATTAGATTTCTATATTCTGCCTTGGCAGTATAGAATTGGGCAAGCGCAGATGGACAGTCCCCCCTACGATATTTCAAATACCAAGATGCGACCTCTTTTTTTGCACGCTGGCACTCCTAGTCAAACCACACCTGTTGCTTATGACTACCTGATCTGGCCTCCGATCTTACACAGCAATTACGCGTCAGAAAGTCTTGCACACTAAGACTTAGACAGGAGAAGGTCTGGATAACTTCCAGGTCCTCTCCTTGTGCTGTAATAACTATCCTAGCATCAATAAACTGTGGATTAGTTATAAAGGTCTGCATTGCAGTGACGAGAGTATTTCCCCACTTGGGTGTGCAATGCCTATCTTCTGTTGCTGGAGTATACTCATCCAAGGTCCCTCTGACCTCCACTGGCCCAGACATACCCAGAGTAAAAGTCAATGACCGATGATCACTAAACTGACTCCACTGTCTGTATAAAGATCCCAGTACCCTTAAGTTATCTCCATGCCATCCATAATGCAGTTACAATTCCCCCTGCTGTAAATGTTACTTCCCATCTCCGAAATCGACCACTATTCAGAAGAGGAGTCATATCTGCAATGTCCCTGGAACTCACATGCACTCTCATAATGACCTGAATATAGTCAAAATATTTATCCTCATCCAGGGCTTCATATCTCAAGAACCTAAATCTCTTTCTCTTATTTAAATAAAAGACAATAGCTGGAGCCCAGCGCTCTCGAGTATCTTGCAGCCAGACTTTACACAGTAAGGGATTCATACAGGCAGGAATAAAGGCTTTCTTTCCAACACCCTGTTTAAGGCGGACCATATGATCCAGGGAGTTGGTGCAAGGTTCCCCTGCAGAAGGGCTGCTATTCACAGGGAGTTGCCTATGCCTTTCCTGGAGATCATTAAAAGAACTGTCCTCTGGATTTCAATGCCCATTAAGTCGATTAGGCTCGAGTGCTTGCTTAAGGAAATTCTCCTGAGGGACACCCAAGAAAGACTTATCGTGCGGACCAACCTACAGAGATACCCCCACAGCCTCTTTCGGTAATGGCTCCTCTGGAATTAATACGGAGGGAGCATGATGTAAGGAAAGCAGGGGAAATATTCTATTGTCAGAATGAGCATATGGCTCAATAATACAATTAGTGGTTTGAGAGGCTACATCTCGTCTTCGAAGCTCCATTGGAGTAACAGGTTGAGGCATGGAATTGAGTTTGTTAAGTTTGTCAAACTCCAGCCATAACCCTCCCACCAAAACCTTCATTGAGAAAAGCAGGTCATACCAATGATCCAGCTTCTCCTGCAGTGCTTTAAGCCTGGTATCCATATAAATCTCCTGCTGTATTACATACTCATCAAAACTTTTGAGTAGGGCTACAAGACAGAGGTGTACATCTACAAGCTGAATAGAGGGTTCTGAAGAGGGGATTGCCTGCAGAGACTTAGGCACACAATCTTCCAAAAAAGGAGAAGGATTCGCATTGGTAACTTCCATATTGAATCCCGGTGGATGGGAAGGTAAGAAAAAACACTTCAATTTAGATTGCGTCAGGGTAGGGGGCTTCAACAACCTGATTGCTTGCTCTGCTTGGCCAATCTCCATAGCTAGATTAGTATGGCTACGCGCCACATGGGATCTCAACTTCAGAATAGCTACCTAGGTAGTCACTAACCACCCGACTACTTGCAAAAATTGAACACACACTCAGGTTATACTCCCATCCAACTTGAAAAACACAAACCAATATACAATTCTTAACCAAGAAACCAACAGCAGGCACCTCAATAACACTGCCAGTAAACTGCTCTTCTTACGGATATGTCCAGTGGGGCCTCAACAAGCTCTGTTCTGGGTAGCAGCCAAAAAATAAAACAGGGTCCAAATACTGGGGCCACTTTCTTTGCTCCGCCTGTTCCACAGCCTCCTCCACCGCGTCGCTCTGGGCAGTTCAAGGGTGATTCAGTGATCATTCAGTGGAGTGGGTCCTCAGGAATCAGCACTCTCCGGAGCTCCCAAATATTCAGTAAAAAGGGGGGGGGGCACGCCAACACCAACTCAGCCCCGCGAACAGCCCTGACAATAGCCTACACCCTTAGGTGGCGCCCAAGGGCTGGTGTCCAAGGGCTGGTGTCCAAAGGGGTCCCAGTCCCTGAATAAGTACCTGAAAAGGGATAGAGGCAGCCAATGAGCTCTGGGAACACGCAGAGTGATTCTTTCCTCCCCCAACTCCACTCAGCTGCACACGCTTCACCCCTAGCAGGGCCCCAGCCCCTGAATAAGTACCTGGAAAGGGATGGAAGCAGTCAATGAGTTCTGGGAACACGCAGAGTGCTTCTCTCCTTCCTCAACTCCACTCAGCTGCACACACTTCACTCCTTTATGGCTTGATTCAAAGCCACATTATAGAGATCAATAGTAATGTAGGTCTTCATAGACTCTAGTCTGTCTTTGTTTTTTATGGGTGAAGGATGAAGGAAAAATTCTCAAGTCTTAAGATTCCAATTGAAGAAATGGTAAAAATACATTTAACAAAATCTTTTTTGCATGTGTATCTGAAACATGAATGATAAGTTTAGAAGGATAAATGTAAAAGAAAATCTTGATACCTGCTTCCAGAGAACTCCTGAATACAAGTGGGCAGCCGCAGTGGGATTTCTCGGCAGTCCTCCTTTGTGCTGCAAATTTTCCACCTTTCCAGACTCTTTGGCCTGGAAAGAGGCAGGGCCATCCTCAAAGTGAACAAACTCTACCATTCCTTTCCAACGGGGTCCAGCCCCTGCTTTCCTGCATCCCCCCAGATAACCGCTTAGATGTGCAGGTTTTAAACTTTTTATTGTAAGCCGCCCCAAGCTGCCTTGGGAAGGAAGGGTGGGGTAGAAGTTATTAAAATAAAATAATAAATAATAATGTCTGTTGACCTGCTTCCACTTACTCTGGTCCAGATCCGTGACTGTTCAGCTGCCCATCAGGAAGGGGGGGTATGCACTCCTGGCAGCACAGGAGTGGGGCCATGAAGACACACGTCTGCACATCATCCGCCCTCTCCCGGCTCCTTCCCCGACCCAGGCTGCCATCACCCTTGTTTGGTTGCCCAGGTGAACCTTGCCCAGAGTGAAGACCTCACTCTGGTCAGGATCAAAGCATGATGGCACTAGGGATGTGCAAACAAAATGTGGTTCAGATGTTCAGTTCGAAACCCAAGTTTGGGTTCGGTTGTTTGGTTCGGCAGAGTTCAGTTCGGCCGAACATTCGAAAATAGTGCTATCGATACTGATACCAAATTTGAAGATATTTTTTTTGTATCGGTATCATTTGGCCCTGAAACAACCCTTGGTCTCCACCCCTGGTGCCAGGAAGTCTGCTCCTCAGCTACCTCCTCCTTCCAGTCACATTTTTCCCGCCTGAAGTCATGTTTTTCCTGCCCCCAAACTCATCCGAACTCACTCGAACATGACCGTTTTCGAGTGCAAACTGCATTTGCACATCCCTAGATGGCACTCAGAACCATCATGTCTAAAAACACCCATTGTGGTACCTTGTAGCAGGGGCGTAGCTATAATAGGTGCAGTTGCACTGGGGTCCACGAGTCTGGATGGCCCACATGCAGACATAGGGCATGTGCATGTCAGAGTGGAGTGCCATAAACAAGGACCTATTCCCTCTTCTTCACCAGGGCCCATTCCAACTTTGCTATGCCCCTGCCACCTAAAGCTGATGGGAACTAGAATGTGCAGGAATGCACTCTGGGAAAGGGGTCTGGGATATGAGGTCTCTTTTTTACCTAGAAAGGGAGGAACCAAGAAAAATACCTCTGGCAGAGGGTGCATCTTGGAGTGAGAGATAGAGGGTGGCTTTACACATTATGCTTATCTGCGGGACCGCCTCACTCCCCATGTGCCCGTGTGACCCTTGAGATCGTCTGTGGGAGCCTTTTTTGAGGTTCCCCGGGCGAGGCGGGTGGCCACCGATGTTAGATGTTTTTCGGTGGCCGCTCCTGTGCTGTGGAATTCGCTCCCGTAGGAGGCTCGGTTGGCTCCCACTCTCCTGCTGTTCCGGAATGTATGTAAGACCTGGCTGTTCCGTCAGGCTTTTGGCGAGGGCTGGGGTGGGGTGGGGGTGGGTTTTTTCCCCACATATTGTAATTTTAAATTGTTTTTTAAAAAATTATATTTTTATTTAATGTTGTTCACTGCCCCAGGCTACCTGAGGGCAGGAGGGGCAGGATATACATTTTAAATAAATAAATAAATTTTAAAAAATGATGTTAACCACAGGGGAAATCACCTCATGGTACTTACTACAAAGGGTGTTTTCAATTGGACACAGGACTGTCCATCCCTGGAGCGGTGCGAGCGCCACTCCTGCATCCGCCTGCACCCAACCCTGCCTGGGTCTGGATCAGATTGACCTGGCAGGTTCCCTGGCCTGTGGTCTGCCCACGTGGCACCCTATACACACCATAGAGTTGCAGGCTAGAGTGTCTGCAGTGCTATGGTGTTGCCCGGGGCAACAGATAGCTAGAAGTGGAGCAGCAGTGCCGTGCATCAGACAGACCACTGCTCCGCTTTGCTGCGTTGCCATGGGTTTGGCTGACCCGCTCCGCCAGCAGTGCTCTGTGCTGCCCTGGAGCAGGCATAGCCTGCATATCTGGCAGGGTGTCTTTAGGTAGACAGGCAATCTGGGGATGAAGCCGATTGGTGCAGCCTGCTGCGGAACAGCATGTCTGTCTGAAAGCATCCAATGTCATTCCATGGTGGAGCAGCATTGTGATGGGATGGCCCTGAGGGGGCTCTAAGCCCCCGCCAAAGCAAAGGAGGCTAACACACTGAGGATTTCAAATTAAGGAAGAAAATCAACTGTTTAATAAACCATACATAGATAGGGATGAGAATTAGAGAAAACAGAGTCCGGTCTGATCTTTGCTCATCAGATGTACCAGGGAGCTCTGATCCCCACAGACTTTCCACTCCCAGATGGGGCAATGTCCAGCACTCGGTTTATGTTTTCACAGGTGCCAATCCATGCCATAAGGATGACATCTTCAACCTTTCCCCTAGAGACCTTGAAGTTCACAGTAGCTGGTTTTGTACAGTGGAACCCTGCTGTCCTTGGTCACAGCCTTGTAGTTCTGCAATACCCTTAACCTCAGGGCAGTTTCTCCCTTTTCCTGTGTAGTCTTCTTCTACCTTCCCTGTGTACATCACACTCTACAACCAGTTTCCCAAGAGAGCTCACTAACTTACACCTTCTCTCTCCCCTCCTGGTTCCAACTGAACTCCTCATTTTGAACCTCCCCCCAACATTTCATTCCAAGGCCCAGCATGAGCCAACCTTCCCCTTGGTCTTGCAGCATGACTCAGACTCTGTCACAAGCATAAACCAATGTTCTATGCTTATGCTGTCACCATATAGGCCATTTTAACATGAGATGCTACTTCACCGGTCCACTGAATAGATATGTGTGGTAGCGCCCATGTAAAAGTGGGGGTCGGTGGGCATGCGCTCCCATGAACCATATCCCCCCACCTACCTCCATCCATCTCCCCACATGGTGCAACATGAAAAATCATGGGTTGCACCATGCAGGGGCATGGGTGGCCAAGGGGCGGATGGGTGTGTGCACACTGAGTGCACACCAATCTGTCGCCATCTAAACCCTCCCCTCCCCATTGGAAAGGCGCATGCACTGTGCCGAGTGCACATGGCCACACACCCCACGCACGCCTGCCTGTTTAAAAACATCCAAAGACTCTGACCAATAGGGGAACCTAGTGGATGGCAGCATAAGTAGGTGAAACCCAAAGGCCCCACTGGGTGAAATGGCCAAGGCATAAAGCACAGCTGGTGAAGGTGAACAGATGTTGATTCCATGGCGTGCTTTCAGCTGCTCTGCGAGTTTGTTGAGAAATTCCCCATATATATACTGGGGAACAAACCTGTGCTCATTCTATGGGTTGCTTCAGGGTTTGTATGGCCAAATGTAATGCTTGCCCCTGTGTTAGGTAGCTGGAACATTGGCAAGCATTATGTCTAGAGACACCCACATGGTGTTACTGGACATTTGTTTTCAACATCAAATACATTGGGCATTACATCTGTGTGTGGAAACACACATTCTGAAGCATGTTTACCATGGATTGGATTCCAAGAAATCATAGCTGTGGCCAACACACACCTGCGGCTATCATGTAGTTACTGTTATGTCTACACAAGTGTACTACTCCACTTCTGATCTGTGGTAATCCAAGAGCCCGTAGAAGCATATAATCAACAGCTGATAGGAGGAGACTCAGGTAGACATTGGAACACACCACAGCATGACATCAGTGAGTTCAATGCATGGTGGATGTCCCCAGATTTATCATTACATCTGGGAACACTCACAAGGAGGATTTATGGATCCCTCAGTTGAATTGCCCCCGTTCCTTCAACGAAGGAAACTAAACAGGACCACATTGTTATAATGGTGCAATGATGAGAAGTTACTAATATGAAATGTATTTGTAATATGTTAAGCAAACTGGGTGCAAACTCAGACTCAGGGAAAGCTGGATCACATCCAGATGGGCAGGGCAATTAAGGCTTTTTTTTTTTTTTTTTTTGCAGGAAGCACTTGAAGATAAAATTGTGCCATACCTGGCCCACCAAACTGCATGACTTGGGTATAGCTCAACCTCATGGACATATGTAGTCAACTGTCAATAATGGGGGATGGGGGTAAAGGAGTGGGGGCTGGGCAGGGATCCTATAGTGCTTCCAAAAATCTTAGGAACTTTTTGGATTCCAAAAATCATGAATCACCTATGCATATGGTATAAATAGGGTTTCTTGGGTGGGAAAATGCAGGGGCTGTGGGAATTTGTGCTTGAAATGGCAGAAGCAGTTTAGAGTTTGTTGGGGTGGAGGCTGTAGACAGATGTTGGAGGAGCTGTTGGAAAAACTACAAGGAACACTCCCAAACATTCTAATGTGCAGTGGAAACTCAATGATTCTGCACAAGCTGGCCCTCTGGGCCATCACGATGTGGGGCACCATATAGTTAGCTTATGGAAATTGCTGCCCCAAGGGAGAGAGATACTGGAGACATTCCAAAGATCTTTCCCTTGTTTTTTTACAGTCACACACACAATGTTTCTAATAGGCATACCTTATCTACTGCTTGTTCTCTCTTTACAAATTTGCATCTCAGCTGCTCAGAAACCTGTCCCTTTCATGGCTGCCTTTCTCCCCACCCCCCACCATGGAAACTGGCTTTGTAGTTCCCTGCACCATGCTCTCATTTTTTTGTCTTCCTGGTTGACTTGAGACAATGTTTTTTAAAGTGCCTAAATCCCACTGATCTCACTATATCCCACTGATTGTTGAGGAAGCTTGAACACCAAAAGGTCTTTCACCGGTGTGTAACATTACGCACTGCTAAGCCACAGTGAATTCAATTGAATGAATTACAGTGCATAGCATTTTGCAGTGGTATAAATCTTTGCATTGCTGGCGCTGTATAAATGCTCATAATAATAATAATAATAACAACAGTGAGTGAATAGAACTTAAGAGTATTTGAACCTTTTTACCCCTGCTGTCTAGCTCCAATTGACTGTTCAGAGTTGGCCTAGCACCTGAATCAGACATTTCTTGCATGATATCTGCCTTACTCCCATCTCATTGTTCTTTCCCTCACCCTTCCAGCTTGGCTCCACATCCTTGCCAAACTCTGAGATATCCTCCATCTTCCAAGAGGATAAGCCGGGTGCGGCATGTTGACTATTTTCAGAGCAATCTGCACAGCTCCATATGGGAGCAAATGAAAAATCTGTGAAGAATGTCAAAAATAAGTTTAAGTTCCATTTCATTTGCATGTGTTAGGCTGCACTGGTATTTACTGTCTCTAGAAGTTGGCTGTAGCAGTCGGTATTAATAACCGACACATAAATACAGCGTCTTGTAGTTAATGTATTGTTAGTAACTGCCTGTGCTATCTCCACAGAACATGTCTGCCTCATACAAAGATATTTTGATGATAGTTGGGGTCTGCAATCCACAAACCACTTACTCTGGAGTACAGGCTTCAAAGTGGCTACAGCAGAGTAAGTGGTTTAAGGTTCATGGCCAGAGTGCCTAGAAATGCCTTGTGCTTTCCTTTGCAATTATGCAGCTCATCACTTTCTATTATCTACCCTACCTGCTTCCACTTGCCAGCTATGCTCCCCTCTTGTGTCTCCATTTCTTCTAACTGTAGGGAAAAACATACAAAGTCAGGATTCCTCTCTATATTAACCTCTATCATATTTGTATATTAACCTCTATCATATCATACTAGGAATGTGCAACTAACGGTAATGCCATTTTTTGCTCCAATATGAGCCTACATTGTAGACTGGGTCACTATAGTTCTATAAACACAAGAAAATATTCTTGCCCCAATGACTTTACACACAGAGTACAAACCAAGAAACAACAGCAGGATGCAATAACAGGGGAAGGACACAATGAGTACCAGTCAACATAATAAATGGGATCTCAGCACACCATCTCCCTTTTGGTCTAGAATTTAGGTAACATAATGATTCATGACACAGAATATTATTAAGCAGAGGGAATCTAAAAAGGAACAAAAAAGTAGCCTTGAAAACATTTACAGGTAGGGTGTCAGGGGCATGCGTGCCACACATGGAAAACAAGGACGCCTACGCCCGAAGGCACCCCCGCAATCCCCGGACCAACCTCAGAACCTGCAGGAACAAGGAGCCCCGTCAGAGCCTCCCCCGGCAGAAACAGTAGGACCCGGCCCAGAAGGGATGTCCCTGACCAGAAGCAGGCAGGTGGCGCAGGCTCCGGCGTTCCCGGAAGCACCCCCAGTAACCACGGCAGGCCCTGGGCCTGTAGCCACGCCCCCAAGAGTAGCGAGGCGGGAACGGCCGGCCCCAGCCTCACAGGGAACGCCCTCACAGCCGCCCCTAGCAACAGCCAGAGAACAACAGGTAGGAGCCACGCCCCCAGGAGGGAAACAGTGCGTAGGAGTTCCCCCGTCCCTGCAGTGCCGCTCAGAGCTGCTGCGGGCACGTACGAGGGCGGGGCTTGGGTAATAAGAACCAGCGCCGCCTGGGGAACGGCGCTGGTGATTAGCTGAAACTGGCCCCTGTGTGCGTAGCATGAGCCTGAGCTTTATTGACCTTGCCTGGATTTTACCTGTGTGTTTGGACCCTTCTGAGACCCCTGTAGCTACCTGGAATGAGTGACCGTGCGAGAGAAGTGAGTGAGAGAGTGAGTACCCTGCCTTTTTCCTGTGTTGGTGCCCTAATCCTCAGAGGTGAGTGTCCTGCGTCCCCTCTCCCTTCCCCCCTCCTGAGGCCCTTCACCCCCTAGGGTGAGTTCCCCACTCCTCAACCCCTGTGGGTGTGCTAGGTGTGCGAGAGCATGTGGGGCAGCCTTGGGTTCGTGGTCAGCAGCGCCCTATGATGATAGGGGCTCGTTCTCTTTAATTAGAGGTGAGAGCCCAAATACTATCCTGACGGGCATTCTCCCCCTGGACGCTCCCTGCTCTGACCTCGTTCTCCATTGGCAGGGTGAGTGCATGTGCATCCCGTTCCCCTTCCCCGGTAACATAGGGTTACCTCACCCTTCCAGGAATTCAGAGGGGACAGGGCCACATTGGCAGGGGAAGAGTAAAAGGGCTGCCACACCCCTTTCTGATATAACCCCTCCCCTTAAAGTAGCCCTGAATTAAAACAGCTATTCTGTTTTCAAAGAGGTTTCTGCAAAAATGGAACAGCTATTGATTTTTTCAGTTGGAATTCGAATTGGAACATATGTTCTGATCAGAATTCCAACAAAAAAAAAAAGAAAGGAAAAAACAAAACACTGCACATGTGCAATATGGCGGCTTGCTTGCATATGTGCAATGTTACCCTAAATGACAATAATGTTACTGCTGCCATTTTGGATAAGGGTGATGACTATTTTGCGCAATGAGCATGCTCAGTGACTTTTTTTAAAAAAATAAAAAAATTCATCTGAATTCAATTGAAATCAAATGTAATATTGCCAGTTCCAGTTTTTGAGCGAAACACGCAAACTGCCCATCCCTACCTTAAAGACCGTGAGGCATCACGAATGCTCCATAAGGGTGGGGCTACGCAAGACAGACTGTGGGAAAGTTCCTATGGTCGACTCCGTTTTTGATGTGGTTGCTCTTTGCTGCCCCAGAAGCCATGGTTTCTCTAGGTTACCGGGGGCACCCCTTGGATGGTCTGGAGACATCGGGGCTTTCCCTGGATCCTGGAGATTCTGAATCAAAACGCAGTCTCTGGGCAAAACTCAGAGACGTGGCAACCCTACTTATAGGTTGTTTCGTCCATGTAGAAGTTGCAGCATGAGAGCGAGTAGAAATGTGGCTGTTGGGAAGCTTTCCAAATCAATATGAATGAATTTTCTTTGGAGGTTGTCCTGAAGAGCTGTCCGTCTGGATTGAAAACTAAGGGCAATGCTTGTAAATTCAGGACATGATAGAGATGAAATACACCAAATGCATTTCCCCAGAGCCTCCTGCACTCCACCCTGCCACAAATAATGCACTATGTCCTGTTTTCATGAAGCAGTTTACAATTAAACTTGAAGTTCATTTTCCACAGAAACATATTTTGAGCGTTCAAAGTTGCTTCAATGTGTATATCGAGGTTTTTGCAAACTACAGTAATAAGGAAAAAATAAACTAGGCTTATTTTAAGCCACCCTCTAATTAAGCCTACACACCCTTAATGTCAACAGATAAGCGCTAAATAACCTACTAATCATGGCACACAGTGCTGTAGAAAACTATGTGTATATATCTATTATCCAAAAATAACCTATGGGTACTGTGTGTACTGTGCAGCCTCACCCTAGATTCTGATTTCTCCCCAGTGTGTATAAGGATGAACTCCATTAAAGTCAGAGAAGCCAAGCTGGTGTCAATGAGTTCATAATAAGGTCCAGAGCAGGGCGAGCTGAGTTGACATTCATCTATAAAATCCTGAAAATGCCAGTGAAAATGTGAGTTGTGGTTCTTCTGCAAACAAATCTTTTCTGTCATTTTATTATGCTACTATTTTCCTAAACAGAGCCAAGCAAATAATCCAGCCCAGAAGTTTATTAACTCTTGTCTTCTGTTGCAAATTAAACAACATTTTTTGTGGCATGTGGTCGATTTCTACCCCAGGCCTTTGGCATTTAAATTGGTTGAATGTGTAAGCTAGCATGAAATGTGATGGGGTAGATTTCTACCCCAGACCGGAGTACAAATCTACCCCATGGCAAAATGAATTGTGGTATGCTTCTACCCCATGGCCTTTTTGGTCACACACAAAAAACAGACCAGCTTTCCTTTGGGGATATTGTATAGGTGACAATGTCCTAAAAGGACAAAGTTGGAGAGCCACTAACATGCAAGTTTTTGCAAGAGATGTGGACCCAGGGTAGGAATCCACCCCAACACAAAAAATAAGGGGTTTTATGATGGGTTATATTTGAATGTATCATTTATGTTGCACTTTCAGTGTTCAAAGTGCTTGACAACTCTTACCTAGTCCAGTGTCAGAACAATCCTGTGATGTAGATGGAGAACCAGGGCTGAGAGAGGGGACGTTTTTAAATGAGCAAGGCTTGGGGGGCGGGGATCTGTGGCTGCTGAGTGGCACAGCTGTGGAGCAGCCACTCAGGTGGAGTGAGGGGGGAGGATTTAGGCTTACCATACCTCCACTTTAAAAGAGGATTTTTATGAAAACTGCATGATGCAGGGCTGCACTGGAACCAATGAAGCCCTGCACCATGTATTTTTCATAACCTTCCTCTTTTAAAGGGGAGGTATGGTAAACCTAGAGGGTTTCTAATGGGTGGCTCCCACCGTGGCTACCTTGGCAGCTGCCTCATACTCCCCTGCCACCGACCAGGGGGAATTGGGGAACGTATCTGGCTGGCCTTTGAAATTGACATGTGTTGTTTTTTTTTCATCCGACCCATGTCCTGCAGTCTTGGTGGTTACCCAATGCTTGGCTGCTGTCGGGGACTGCATGAGGGTGAGCCAACTGAGGCTGAATCCAGACAAGACTGAAGTGATGATGGTTGTCTGGCCTTGTGACTTGGGGGGAATTGGGACTCCTATCATTGATGGGGTCTGCCCCCCCCCCTTTTGGTCACTCAGGTTCGCAGCCATGGAGGGCTTCTGGATTCCTTGCTGCGTCTGGACTATCAGGTTGCAACAGTGGCCAGGAGCGCTTTTCACCAACTTCATCTGGTGAGGAGGCTGTGGCCTTTTCTCTCTGATTCGGACTTGGTCTCTGTCATCCATGCTTTCATCACCTCCAGGCTGGATTACTGCGATGCACTCTATGTGAGGTTGCCCTTGATGGCTGTTTGGAAGCTACAGTTGGTGCAGAATGTGGCAGCCTGGCTCCTTTCGGGGCAGGGTCACCAAGAGCACATTTCACCAGTGCTTCAAAGTCTGCACTGGCTCCCTATAGCTTTTCAGGCACAATTCACAGTGCTGGTTGTGACCTTTAAAGCCCTAAACAGCCTGGGACGTAGTATGTGTCTGAAAGACTGCCTTTCCTACCATGCTCCATTGTGAACCCTGCAGTCAGCCAGGGGTGCCCTCCTGTGGGTTCCCCCTCTTATTCTTGTTCAATCAATGGGGGTGGGGGGAGGCGCAGGAAGTCGTTCTTAGTTTCTGCCCCAATGCTGTGGAACTCCCTCCCCCTGGAGGTCCATCTGAGTCCAGGCCTGAGCATCTTTCAGAGGCAGTGTAAAACTTTTCTTTTTGTTAAGACATTTGGCAGGTGGGGATAGGGAGAGGGAATAGATGGGAGGTTTTTTGAGAGGTGGAGTGGGTTGGGTATGGGATTGTATTTTAATGTCTTTTAACTGTATTTTATGTTTTTTGTAAGCCGCCCTGAGCCTTCAGGGAATGGCGGGGTATAAATGTTAATAAATAACTGTCCCAGCCATGAGCTCTGGAGAACCAGTCTTTCCTGTGCTCTCAGCCAGTTCTTGTGACTTGCAAATGCAGTGCATAGTGCCTCTGAGCTGGGGATCTGTCTCCTGGTGTGTGTGGCCACCACAGTTCATACAGGTAAGGGATGCATGGGCGCTCATTGCCGCACGCCTTTTTAGCTTGATCCACACGGCGCGCTCTGTATTTTTCAACAGTGCCCCATGAGTGGGTGCTGCATGGCTCATGAGAGCGTGCTCCCCCCTGCTCCACCTTAAAGTGGGTGGTCAGATGAGTGGTCACTGAGTGGCCATATGTGGTAGCATCTCTTTTAAAAGCACCCATAGGGTGCACCATAGGGTGTTTTTAGACAAGGGCCTCTCCAACCATCATGCATGTTGCAGGGCCGCATTGGCACCCTATGAAGCCCAGAAACATGCACGATGGGTGGGGAACTGCTTCTCTAAAACACCCACAGTGACTTTTCTAAGGTCTCCCAGTAAGTGCAGGACAAAGGCCCTTTTTATACCGGTGCGGGGGGGAGGGGGTGCCGTGGTGTGTGGGCAGCATGTGGGAGACCACTATACGGGTACACACCCATCCCCACCCACCTCCACGCATGGAGCAACCACCACTGTCATTGGTTGCTCTGTGCATGGGCAATGGGTGGAGCATGGGAGCACCCCCACCCACTGCAGCAGCAGTTACACAGGCGGCCCTCACCTATGCCCAGACAGCAGATCTGCATGGGTGGGTGGGGAGGCGTCTCATGTGAAAAGGGCCTATGGTGGGATTTAAACCCTGGTTTCCCAGATCTAAGTCCAACACCTTATCCACTAGGCTACACTGGCTCACCCACGCTACTTATTTATATTTTCAGTCTCCTAGACTACTAGCAGCCTATCCTTCCCCATGCTATTCGCAAACCTTCCCTTTCCCTGCTAATATGGACACCATTGCTTGCTCCAGAGTATAAAGGAGCATGACAGAAAGTGGAGAGTGAGCAACCAGAAAGCTTTGAGCTGGCTTCTGCTACAGACCCACCTATGCTTCCTGGGAACCTGGCCTCTGCTTCTGTCCTGCTCCTACCCTGAGCTCACGTCTCCTGGGACCTGGTTTCTGCCTTGTGTTCTCGTTCCAAGACCCAGCTACTGCACAGCCTTCTGCGCTGCTTCTAACCTGCGATCACACCTCCTGGGGCTCGGCTTCTGCCTTGTGTTCTCCTTCCAAGATTCAGCTGTCATACAGCCTTCGGCACTGCTCCTGTCCTATGCACTTAATACTTACCCAGTAACCCAGCGAGCGGGTATACCTACTATACCATTGGCCTGACTTTCCTGTTATTGATTCCTGCCTGGCTTCATGCCCACTGCCTGAAAGCAGTGATATGCACTGGTAATTGACCCCAGCCTAGCTTGCTGACTATGGCTCGGATACCCTTGTGGCAGTCACCTATACTGATTCACTGTCTGTTGAGCAGCCCTGACTTTGAATACAGGAAGCAAATAATCAGACTGTGTTCTGGGTGGCAGAGTAATGAGGTTCCTCTTAAAATAATAATAAAATAATAATAATAATAATTTCAAAAATTGACTTTCTGGTAAAGGACGGTATCTTTTCTTCTCAGCCTTGATCCCTTTGTAAACCCTGCCTTCATTAGATGAGTGAAGCATCTAATCTTTGCTATATTTTGGCAAGGACTTACTCCAGTTAGTGACATTTTTATTTAGGAGGAAAATCTGTTTTAGTAGCTTTTTTTCTCCTGAGGGTGAGTTTAATTAAACTGTTAAATGTCAAGCACCAGCAAGGAGGAGGAAAACCATCTGAGCGGCAGAAAGAATCAAACGTGTTAGTTACAAATGAGTAGGCCAGCAAATGTTTACTTGCTGGAGAGCTTAGGCAGTAAACTTAAAGTTGCTTGTTGCCCTAATAATAATCTAGTCAGCAGCTACCAGAAAGTGAGAAATGCCCTCAGATTTATTACCAGCAGCACTGAGAAGGTCACAGTAAACATGAGACAGTTCTGAGGTAAAGGAAGAGCTTGAGAAATTTAATAATTCATTTTCTACTACCAATAATGTGACAGGGGGTGAAAGGGATGCTTAGGGAGGAAAAGGACATTGCAGAGAAGCTGAATGGGTTCTTTGCTTTGGTCTTCACTACAGTGCATGTAGGGGAAATACCCACGCCAGAATCTTACTTTGTGGGTGATGAATTGGAGGGGTTGTCACAAACTGACGTGACTCTGGAGGAGGTTCTAGAGCAAATTGACAAACTAAATACTAACAAATCACCAGAACCAGATGGTATTCACCCCAGATTTCTGAAGGAACTCAAATATGAAATTGCCTACCTACTGTTAGTAATTTGTAACCTATTGTTAAAATATGCCACTGAACCTGATGATTGGAGGGTGGCAAATGTAACCCCGATATTTAAAAAGGGATCCAGAGGTGATCTTGGAAACTACAGATCAGTAAGCTTGATGAATGTGCTGGGTAAAATGGTGGAAATTATCATTAAGAATAGAATCGCCGGGCATGTTGATAAACATGGTTAAATGGGGAAGAGTCAACATGGATTAAGCAAAGGTAAGTCATGCCTCACTAATCTGTTGGAATTATTTGAGGGTGTTAATAAGCATGTGGACAAGAGAGACCCGGTAGATATAGTGTACCTGGAATTTCCAGAAAACATTTGATAAGGTCCCACATTATTAATTATTATTATTATTATTATCAAGCATTTATATAGCGACAGCAATGTACCTCGTACTTTACAAAGTAATAGAATAGACAGGGTCCCTGCCCTAGGGCTTACAGTCTGAAAGACGGGGAGGGGTGGAGGGAAGGGGAACAGAGGGAGAGACAAGGTCTCATAAAAGACTCTTGAGAAAATTGAAAAGTCATGGAATAGGAGGTAGTGTCTTACTATAGATCGGTAACTGGTTAAAGGATAGGAAGTCAAGAGTAGGACTGAATGGTCAGTTTTCACAATGGAGAGATGTAAAAAGGGGTGTGCCCCAGGGCTCTGTATTGGGACCAGTGCTGTTTAATGTATTCATTAATGATCTGGGAAAGGGCGCTAAAAGTGCGTTGATCAAATTTGCAGATGACAACAAGTTATTCAAGGAAGTTAAAACATGAGCAGACTGTGAAGAACTGCAACAGAATCTTATGAGACTGGGTGCCTGGGCATCTAAATGGCAGATGAGATTTAATGTGGACAAGTGCAAAGTGATGCACGTAGGGGAAAATAACCAAAACTATGAGTACACAATGCTGGGTACTAAGCTAGGAGTTACCACACAGGAAAAGGATCTGGGAGTGATTGTGGACAATACACTGAAATCCTCAGCCCAGCGTGCAGCAGCAATCAAAAAAGCAAACAGAATGTTAGGAGTTATTCGCAAAGGGATAGAGAATAAAACTGAGGATGTCCTAATGCCTCTATACAAATCAATGGTGCGACCGCACCTGGAATATTGTGTGCAGTTCTGGTCACCCCATCTCAAAAAAGATATAGCTGAACTAGAAAAGGTAC
>QEPC01008004.1:674728-697529 GCA_003113815.1 Sphenodon punctatus
GTTTGGGAGAAGTTCTATGCAGAAGTTCAAAGAGACAGATGTTTAAGATCTGGGTGAGTGATTTAGACACACAAAAAGTTCAGGATGTAACAGCAAACATACAGGAGAAATGTGTGTGTAAAAACACCAAGTGTTTACTTCTACTGTACCAACATATGAGCTTGACATCAAATCAGTGATTATCTTTAATTGATGTCTGAACGGAGATATGATACCACTATCTGAATGTTTGCAGCCAGCCTTAATAAAAATGGATGTTAAGAAGAGTACTAATTTGGCTTCTGTCACGTTACTTACACCCCTTTTTTCTGCATGCTCTGGTACTGGAACCTTCTCTGTGTTAAGAAAACAAACAGGATTATTTGGCTCAAGTGTTTCTTTCAACCATGTTTCTGAAGCATTGGCAAATAATTCCAGCTCCAACTTCATATCTTTTAAGTATGGCAAATTCACAGTGGCTTGCAACACTTTTTCTGAGCCAAATTCCAGTTTGCCTTCATATATCAACTTCTTGCTTAGCAACATAATTGTACTGTTCATTTGGTATTGTACAGTTAACTGGACAACAGCATTCTTGTTTTGCTTCAGTCTCTTAAATAAGCTCTTGCTCATGTCAAGATCTCTTGCTTCTGCGTTTTGTACAAATGGAGGTAGCTGTTGATGGTCTCCCACTAGTAGAAATCGATGTGAATAGAAGAGTGGACCCAGACAGACTGACTGGCTAATTTGAATGAATATTTTTTTTTTGCAAGACAAAAAGCCATTGCAATAGAAAGAAATAAAATTTAAAATACAAAAATGCAAACATAGACATACTCATACATATAAAATAGTTAATCATGGCAACCTCCTGGATGTCAGTAGGAGCCAGGCTGGGAACACACATTCCCGCTCAGCTTGCCTGAGCGTGGACTGTGGGCCCGGCTCCTACCCAGCTGAGGTAGGAACAGGGCCCACATCTGGTGGGCCACAAACAGACAGCCCAGCCAGGCTGAACTGGGCCTAACTGGACCAGGGTCATGTATGTTTACACCCATGGTCTATCTACATTACAAATGAAGCACAATGTTGAGTAACCTTGGAGCACTGGGTAACTTTGCAGAGATGTACAGCAGGCATATCATTTGTTTTTGTTACCTTTTTCATGTTTGTTTCAAATTTCTTGTTCATTTGGGCAGGGTGTAGCCCCCTCTATCATTCCTGTGCATTATATTTTTGGTTTAATTTTATTAAAAATGAATTTTTATGAAAAATGAAACCATTTTATTAAAAATGCCAGTGGCATTTTGGAAAAGGGTCACTCATGTGCAGAACAACCCTATGGGCTGCAGCGCAATTAGAAATGTTAGTTGATTAATTGATTAAGTCTTTTTGTCAAGTAATCATTTAATTAATCAATTAAGATGTGCATAAATGTGCATAAATGTACATAAATACACATACATTTGCATAGATTCACCTAATTTGTGTGCGTTGGGTAAACTTGCCTTCCGCTGGAACACGTCCCCTTGAGCTACGGACTCAGAACTATGGACTGTCAGAAGGTCCTGGCAGCTAACCGATTAATTGGGGAACAAATTTCAATTTGTTTTAGACAGATTAATAGATGAATTGGTTCAATTAATTGATTAATGGTTGCAGCCCATATATATATATATATGGGAGAGCTCTAATAGTTAAGGTGTGTTGCACGCTACATTATAAAGTTTCAACATTCTATTTGTTCTAAAATCAGCATGATCAAAGTTAGGATTGTGAAATTTGTTGTGGCATATCACTGGGGTAAACAGTTCATACTATGAAAACATTGACTGACTCTGCAGGATAAAAGAGAAGATATCGCAGTTTGGAAACTGCACTTTCAAGCCTGATTTTTCATTTAATCAGACTGTTTCAATCTGTGCAGGGTAGAGCAGTTGAATGTTCGTAGGGAGAAGGAATTAACCTTTTTTTAAATTAAAGGAGGCTGCCAGGGGGTGCCTTTGGGGTTTTATTTGTAAATCTGATTACTAGTTTTAAAGTTATGGGGTTGTGAAAACCCTATGTTAGCCTATGGAGAGGGGCGGGGCTGCTTTGAAGAGGAGTGTTGCTCACCACCCCTTCTCCTGTCTTTCCCTTCCCTGAGCGAGGCTTGGGGCAATTGTGCCTGGGGGTTTCAGTGCACTGGGGAGAGAGGTCGTGGGGGGGCAACGGAGCAAGGGCAGGGAGTGCTTTGGGTGAGAGGGGGTAAGGGAGTGAAAGTGGGGAGCAATGGAGTGAAGGTAGGGATGCTTTGGGTGGGAGGACAAGGGAGTGAGGGTGGGGGGAGCTTTGAGGGGCAAGGGAGCTGGAACAGAGAGGTGATTTGGGTGTGGGGGTACAAGGG
The DNA here is from genome assembly GCA_003113815.1 of Sphenodon punctatus. NCBI lineage: Eukaryota > Metazoa > Chordata > Lepidosauria > Sphenodontia > Sphenodontidae > Sphenodon > Sphenodon punctatus. The sequence goes on from QEPC01008004.1 coordinate 677,094, forward strand.
CAGGGAGGCAATTTGGGTGTGTGGAGCAAGGGCAGGAGCACTTTGGGTGTGCAGGAGTGAAGGCAAGGGGGCAAGGGAGCCAGGGCAGGGGGCACTTTGGGGGGGGCAAAGGAGTGAGGGCAAGGGGTGCTTTGGGTGTGAGAAGACAAGGGAACAAGGGCAGGGGGCGCGCTGGGTGTGGGGGATGAGGGAGTGAGAGCAGGCAGGTGCTTTGGATGTGGGGGGCAAGGGAGTTTGTATTTAACCAAAAAATTGCCACAGGCAGCTCAGGGCGGCTCACAACAGTGTATCTCAACAATTAAAATAATAAAACATACTACTACACCTGCATCCCTCTCCTCCCCCCCCACAACCTCCTACCCATCTCCCCCACCCAACGCAGCTTGCAGTTTTTATGAAAGGAGGGGAGGTCCGGGGCCAGATGCACCCCCACCGGCAGGGAGTTCCACAGCCTTGGCGCGGCCACCGAGAACAGCCTCCCCTGTGTGGCCCCCCAGAAGACTCGGGGGACCAACAGGACGGCATCCACCAATGACCGCAGGGGCCGGTCCAGTATCTGGGGGGTGAGGTGGTCTCGCAGATAAGGAGGGCCCAGACCATTTAGAGCTTTATAAGTTAAAACTGACACCTTGAATCGGGCTCGGAAGACTATCAGCAGCCAGTGCAGAGAACGGAGCACTGGTGTAATGTGCTCCCAGCAGTCCAGTCGCACCAGGAGACGGGCTGCTGCATCCTGCACCAGCTGCAGCTTCCGGGCCATCACCATGGGTAGCCCCACGTAGAGTGTGTTACCATAGTCTAGTCTAGAGGTGATGAAATCATGAATGATGGTGGCCAGGTCAGAGTCTGACACGTACGGCCTAAGCCGACATATCAGATGTAATTGGCAAAAGGCACCCCTCGCCACAGCCACTACCTGGACATCCAGGCAGAGCTGAGCATCGAGGAGTACCCCCAGACTCCGTACCTGGGGAACCAATGGATGATGGACCCCACCAATGATGGGGGTCATTAACTCCATCGTCTTCCCCACCAGCATCACCTCCGTCTTGTCGGTATTTAGCTTCAGTCGATTAGCCCTCATCAAATCCTGCACAGCCGTCAGACATCGAGTAAGCATGGAGACTGCGGAGTTTGGGTTGATTGAAAAAGAGAGGTATAGCTGAGTGTCATCAGCATACTGGTGGCACCGTACACCAAACCTCCTGATCACCTCGCCAAGAAGCTGCATGTATACGTTGAACAAGAGGAGGGACAACACCAAACCCTGTGGGACACCACATGTGAGGTCTCGGTATGATGAAAAACACTCCCAGAGTACCACTCATTGGGTTCTCCCTGTCAGGAATGAGCAGAACCATTTGAGAACAGTCCCGCCCACCCCTGCAATTCCCGCAGGTGCGCCACCAACATCTCATGATCCATCATATCAAAATTTAGAAGAAGAGTTAAAGCTCTTGCAAATTCAATCATGCACTAAAAAGCATGGAAATTGCAAGTTAAGGCTCCCGCCTTAACATCCGTGACATGTTAGCAGTAAAGACATTGTACAGTCTCACATATTGTGCTCACTTACAATTTAGGCTCCATGCACCCACACTTTGCCTTCATCTTTCAGCCCCAATCCTCTTCCTCTGCATGTTGGGGGCAACACTGAAGCTGGGGTCAGGAGGGTGTGAGCTGGCCTCTCACCCCCTCCATTCCCTCTATTTTTTCATGTTGGTTGGGGAGAATGGGACAGCTGAGTAATGTCTCGCAAACCTCCCTTTTATCCACTAGTCTCCACTGCCCTCCCAAAGCACATTGAAGCTGGGTACAGTTGTATACAAATGTTTAATTTAAACTTTAAGTTGGGTATGCATTGAAATTAATTAAATGGAATGGCCATTGGAAGGAATGGAGGCAGAAGCAAGGCCAATTTCTAAATAAATACTATTGCATTCCAACATCCAATTAAGTGATTGTGCAATTATACAACACAGTTGTATGTTTGGGAGGACATGGGGGAGGCAAGAGGGTGTGAAACAATGAGGAAGGCACCAGATGCAGTACGTTCGATGGTTGGAATGACAAAGAAAAATACAAAGAGTGTGAAGATCAAGTAACTGGGTGGAATGACAGGAGGAATTACAAATAGTTACAATAACAAGGTTCTGAGTGAAATAGCTGATCCAGAAGACTGATGGGATACCAGGGGCAGCAGTCCTATCATTTAACCCATTTACCATAGCTGACACCCTATCAATTGAGTCCCAATAGCCTCCCTCCCTGTTATTCTCCTTCCTCTCCTGTTGTTGGGGGGGGGGGCGTCATTCCACACACACCCTTACTTCTGTTCCATATGACACACAGAGATAAACATTGTATTTCTCCCAGAGCTTTTGAGTTCTCTGTGATGGGAGTGGAGGCTAGAGGGTTGCAGGGGAGAGGAGAACAAACTAGGAACCGGGACTACTGAGTAACTTGTGAAGGGAATGCAGTCTCCTGAATTAGAGTGGAGTGGAGAGGATGGAAGCCAGGAGTTCCAAGTTCTCTGTTAAAGGGTTGGGACCAAGTAAATTAGACTGGGAGAAGGAGCGGGAGTCAGGACTCCTAAGTTCTCTCTTTCTTAAAGAGGAAACAGAGGGGGTGAGGGACCAGCTCACACCCTCCTGACCCCAGCTTCAGTGTTGCCCCCAACCTGCAGAGGAAGAGGATTGGGGCTGAAAGATGAAGGCAAAGTGTGGGAGCATGGAGCCTAAGTTGCAAGCAAGCACAATATGTTAGACTGTACAATGTCTTTATTGCTAACATGGCACGGAAGTTAAGACGGAAGCCTTAACTTGCAATTTCCATGCTTTTTGGTGCATGATTGAATTTGCAAGAGCCTTAACTCTTGTAAACCGGAGGTATTTTGACTATGGAATATTGCAATGAATTCTACTTGCACTGGATCAAAGCTGTGTGTATGTGAGGATTATAACATCGTGAATATTGCCTTATGCGGATACCAGGTATCCAAATGTGGTCAGGCTTTTAGCAGGGAGGGATAAAGTCCAGGAACAGGAGTGCAAGTGGTTTTATGTCAGATGTTCTACAGTTTTATATTTTTCTAGTTATATATATATTTTTGTATATTCTGATGTTGCAAGCCACTCTGAGCCTTTTGGGAAAGGTGGGCTATAAATCCAAATAAGTAAATAAGTAAATAAATAAATACCACGTCATGTTTTGATAGAATAGGTAAAGCACCACTGACCACTGTCAATAGCACGTTAATTATCTATTAGCCTGATAAAGCTGTCTGTAAAAGCTAAACAAAGAAATGGTATATAATTTTCATATTATATTATATTATTATTATTATTATTATTATTATTATTTTATTACCCTTGTTTGTCCCACACGATCAAAGCACAGACACAGTCCCCAGTGGTTTAAGCATCCAAATGATAAGGAATGGATGATCAGGACTCATTTCCCATACAATCCACAGCCTAGCTGGTCAAGACAATTTCCTTATGACAAAGAATGAACTAATTAGGTGACTAATTTAATCAGTTTACAAACTTAACCTGTTTGTAAACTGATTAAATTATTCACCTAATTAGTTCATTCTTTGTCATAAGGAAATTGTCTTGACCAGCTAGGCTGTGGATTGTATGGGAAATGACACTGAATATACTGTTGTTACTAACTGAACAAGATCTAGTGGATACATGGCAAAAAGGCTAGAGATGAAGAATTAAAAATGAAACAAACCTCTCTAAAGCAGGCGAGAGTAAATCTAATGGGTACTTTAATTACTATTTGTATACGATTTGCTAACAAACATATGCAAATTGCATTTTCTCCAGTATTTATTCAGTTGAAGACTTGCTGTCTGACTGATCTAACAGAAACCCACAAAACCAGGGGTGAAAAGGTTGGATGAAAATGAAACTAGTAAAGAAAAACAAGTCCCCATTGCCATGCGACCCCACCCGACACGGGTGGTAGCTCGCTGGCGGCAGTTGTTGTCCCTCCCCCCCCTTCTTTGGACGGGCAGAAAGGAGAAAGGACGGATAGGGCAGGGGTGCATGGCAGCGCAGGAAGCGGCACAAGGCGATGTCTTCTGGGAGGTGAGACTTCACGGCCGCCATCTTGGCTCAGGCATGGATCCTGCCATTCCATGCCTGGGTAGCATCGAGCGAGCACCCTCCCACCCTCCCTGTGTGCGCTGTGGGTCAAAGTGGCCATTGACCTTGGGTTCAAGGCTGGGAAAGAATTTGGTCACCAGGCTGATTGGCACTGGGCCTGGTAGGTGTTTTGCCTTCCTCACAGTGAGAGGTTCGGATTGGCTACAGGTGGGAAGGGTAGACGCTAAAGTTAATTTTGTCACACTGCAAGGGTCCAGCAATGTAGTTAGGTAAGAAGTTAGGAATAGTCTGCTGACAGGTCATCTCCTTAAGAGGTGGGGTCTGAGTGAAGGCTAGAGCTGGTCCGGTCGGCGTCACTCTGGACCCAGGACGGGGGGGGGGGCAAGCCCAGGACCCTAGGACAGAGGCGATCCAGGGCTTAAGGGATCTGCCCTCACTTCCTTCTTTGGGTCACAGTAGGCAAGGGCCTCCTGATCCGGCTGGGGGCGACCGGACAGGTGTGACATTGCAGCAGACATAATAACGTTGCAGTACTGAGGAACATCAGACTGCTTAAGTTTACTCTAGTTTAGTGAGTTAATAGTTAAAGTTAATAGGACCTGGAGGGGAAGAGCCCCCTCCTCACCCGACTAGTTTAAAAAAGTTTGGTGCAGCCTAGTTTACCCCATACAGTGGTGCTTGTGTCTTCCTATCTGGGGTGGGGGACAATTGTTTTCTATTCTTAGCTATGGGTTTGAATACAATCCATATTGGCAAAGAGAGAAATCTGTGAGCATCAGATGACTTACTGTCTGTCTAGTCATGGGGCTGGTATGAAACAAGTTCGCAGACTGAGTCCAGTTCCAAGCAGATGACTGCTCTATGTACATCACAAAAAACCCCAACAAAACCCACCCCACTCTGTCACAACATGGAATTCATATTTATTTGTAATCTTCACAAAGAAAGAACAAATGCTTGGCAATACCAAATACTACTGGCATCTGGAGCTCTTATCTGTTGATATTACAGGACACACAAGCAGCACAATATGACAGCCAAGGTCTCTAAGGTAATCTATTTCAGACCAAAGACTTCTCATTCACAGCTGAGCATTGCTTTCTTGCCCACTTATGATTAGTGGCATCACTTGGGTTTCAATATCTGACTATCTTTTGACTTAGGAATCTATTAGCTTCAGAAGTATACTCTTCACAAAAATGGACAAAAGTGTTTTTGTGCACAAAAACTGAGATTTGGACATTGCGTGTGTTTTCAGGCATGACAATAGCACAGAATTCCAAACTTTGCCACACGTGAAAATCTGTGCTGCCATCATACCTGAAATGACTGCCAGATGTTGGCCCAGGCTGCAGCACAGGCCGTTGTGGTGCTTAACAGAGGCTGTTCCTCGGTATGGCCCAGGCTAAGCATTGTCACGGCCTGTGCAACGGACGGCAAACTGGGATAAAGCGCACCATCACATTTGATGGCTTGCTCACACTGACACTGGCCTGGGTCCGCAGTGTTTCCGGGTAGTGATTGCGGCCTCATAGGCCACTGTGGCTGCCCGTCAGAGAGGGGGCAGGCCACTCTAAGCAAAGCGCAGGTGGGGCCATGAAGACGCATGTCTGCGCATCACCCTGCCCTCTCCCCGCCCACTCCCTCGCCCAGCCGCCATCATGTTTGTTCGATGGCCAGGTCAAATCCAGGCAGGATTAAAGCGTGGTGACACTCAACACAGTCAAGTCTAAAAACACTAATAGGCCATTTATACATGGACATCCCCACCCCCTGCTGGGTGTACGGAAAGGTGTTTGAAGCATTGGGGGACCCATGTAAATGGCGCAGCGGTGGGTGGAGGGATGGGTGTGCGATGGGTGTCTGTGCGAACAGTGTGGGCGGTGGGTAGGAGTGCGTGTGCACTTCTGACACACACCCATCTCCACCCATCACCCACACACAGAGCCAACCAGAAAAATGGAGGAGTCTCCTTAGGTGGTGGTGGGTGTGAACCTATGCGAACATGCGCACACGCACTGCGCCAGCACACCCATCCGCCCACCCACTGCTGCCCGTGTAAAAAGATCCTCTGTTTATGAAAAATTATGAATGTGATGTAGAGCAAGATGTAACTGAACAGTCAGAGTGAAAACAAGGAGAATGGAGGCAGGGGCATGAAGGGAACATGTCAACCTTCCCACCCCCATAGAGTTTAGGAAGGAATTTGCTTAATTTTGGCACTATTTCGGCTCATGTGGGAGAGAGAGAGAGTGCACGAGAGAGTGAGCGCGAGCATGCACAGGGGAGAGTGTGACCTTGAATCTTGCTGCTTCTACGCCTCACCCTTTTTCCTTTCATCCAACACCCTTCCCTGCAAGATCATAAACTACCAGGAACTGATAAATACAGCTACAAAGTGAAGTGTGAAGAGGGGAGAATGTAGTAGAAGGATTGGGGGGATGGGGATGCCTCACCTCTTTGTACTGTTATTTCTCCACTGCAATTAGCAATTTCTGAGGAGAAAATGTCAACATTTTACATTAGGCAAACTAAAAGAAATTCCCCAAAATGGAGGAGGAAAAGCCCTTTTCCTTTTTTCTTCACCTTCTGTAGTAAGTTGTCTGTTATTTGAAGGCAGTAAACACTTTGGTATCATCCTGGTTTATATTAACCACTGTAGTACATACTCCTGGGGAAAATAAGTGTGCACCCATAAAGAAGTGTTTCTTATCTCTTGGTGCCTGGGACATCCCCACCCCACCCTGCGAGTCTGGCGCCAAGCATTTATGGACTCGTTTTCTGCCTTATCACTCTTCTCCTCTGTCACTCACCAACACACTGGCCACACTTTAAACGGATGTGTACTCAGACAGGGCATCTCGAAGGGGGTTATTTGACCCCACAAACAACTCAGCCCATCACACTGAACTAATCAACAAAGATTTCATCATCCTGGGCCACTCCATTGCAGAGATCTGAGCCAATGGGATGGCAGGTCGTGGATAGGCAGGTTTGGTAGAAGGGGGTCATGTGACCCCTCAAACAACTCAGCCCACCACCCCCGACCAATCAGAGAGGTGTTTGGAATTTAGGGCCATCCTAGGGGTCTCTGTCAAGGTTCCCCACTGGGTGCTGCATAAGCAATCATATATGAGAGAGGGACCATTTTGTGAAGCAGGGTATGCGTTTCTGAATAATACGCCGATCAGAGAGGCCTTTGCTACAGCTTACATGCAAAAAATGAAATGACTTCCCTTGGTTACACTACCCCTGTGAGACCTTTGGAGGTTACTAATCCACCAGCCCTGGTGAGGCATTTATACAGAAAATGCTATATTTTAAGTTTAGAGGACAAGAACAGCCCTCTGGCTAAGGGTCTTTTTACAACTCCTGTACATCATAAGGAAACCTGTTTGGAGATGAAGGACTTTGAGGAGGTCCCGGTATGGTCAGAGGGGCCTGAAGATAGGGTTTCTCCAATCAATGCGGCAGAGCCAGATCAAGAGCCACAAGTTTTTTTTTTTTTTAAAAAGAGCTTTTTTCAGGGTTGGGGTAAAAGGAGAATCTATGTGGGAATGACTGTCACAAAGGAGTATTTTTTAAAAAGCTGTAACACACTGTTTTTTGTTTTTTAATGGTTACAGGAATTGTTTGAGAGCTCTGCAGCTGCTGTTGGAGAGGGTGAAAACGAAGTGGAGGGGCTGACCTGTTTTTGTCCCGTGAGGAAAGATGACAGCAAAGAGCCACATATCACCCTGCAGAGATATGGCATAAGTTCTAAACCTGGTTAGCATTGTAAAATGATGCACAGCTATTTTTAAAACAAAACTACACTCCAAAACATACTCCTTCTCAAAAGGAGAACTGATCCATGCTCTTTCATTTTGTGTAGTTTATGTTTGTAAACTAAACAACCTTACTTGGATCAGATGAGAAATCCACAGCAATGAAGTGACAAGTAAATGATTTTACATAGTCAAATTAAAACATCACATAAGGGTGTGATGTGGAGGAATGTCAATACTAATCAGTTAGAGTAAATCATAAGCATCCTCAAAAGTATTTGTGATGGACAATAGAGGGACCCACTTCCTCATATTCATCTTTGCTGATCCACATTTGCTGGAAGGTGGACAGAGAAGCCGGGATAGACCCAGCAATCCCCACAGAAAATGTATTTAGGACTAGGGGTTATTATTATTATTATTATTATTATTATTATTATTATTATTATTTATTATTTATTATTGTTATTATGCATTACCTTAGAACTTAAATGCTCCATTTCTATAGGGATATTACCATAGTAGCTAGCTAGGCAGTGTACAAATGCTCCTGCGTAAATTACTCCATGGTAAAGAGCCCTAGAGTAATTTTTCTGCCTCAGTCTTTTAGTGTATTTGAAGGATCAAGTGAGACCTGGCTCTCAGAAACCTACTTTGTTGATAAATAAATCAATTTTGTTAGGCTGTCTGCGAAATCTTGTGATAGGTTTGGCATTAACTTTAAATAATCACTTGCTTAGAGCAAGTAAAACTTATAGCTCACAAATGGAAGATAAAACTATTCCCTCAACTATCGTGGGTTCACCAACACATGGTAAATGATGGTTAAGGGAAAAGCAAGTTTATAACTCGGATTATAACACTTAGAATTAAAACAAGACTAAAGTTACAAAGCAAGTTCTATTGCAGCTGATTTTCAGTCAGAAAGCTCATCACACCTGGATGAACACTACCTGCTTAAAGTCACCAGAACTGCTGGCTCAAAACAATTTACCAGCAGCTAATCTGAGTGCCACCAGAATCAAGGAGAAGAATGAAATTTCCTGGGAAATGGGCAGGAATGAGTAAAACAACTTTTGAAAAACATTTCTCTTAACTGCTTTTCTTTCTCTCCCACCACCCTTTTAAAACAAGTTCTTCAGGTAGACTTCATAAAGATAACATGAAACTGGCATGTAGCTGTATTAGCCCCCCTCCTGTCCAGAAAGCATGGTTAGGTTTTGCAAGGATTCGAGATCACCAGTCATTTACAAAAATATGTGAGGTACTCTGGTGCTAGGGTAATGAGGTGCTAACGTAATGCCTCCGAATTCATGATTTTAGATAAAGCTAGAGCATAAGATACACACTAGGAAAGGAATTACACTAAGGACCTTCCTATAATTAAAATGGCCTGCCCCAAACCAGATTGCATTTGGCAGGAATAAATGTCAGTTCAGCTAACAGTACAGGTCAAAAGTGAAAGATAACTCTGCTCTTAGCTTGGTCCTCTTATATTAAAAGCTTAAAATAAATAAGAACTGTAAAGAGACACCTGGTAGAAAGCTGTGGTATAGGGAACTTTAACTCACAGGGTATTTTCAGACGTTACGTGGACAATGTCAACAACAGTCAATTCCCTGTGGTGTCTTGGACCACGTAATGTCTGTTGGGGGGAACGGATGTTCCCCCCCAGATGTTACCACGGCGGGGAATCACATTCACCACCCGAGCGGCTGAAGCAGCAGGACCGGTGGCCGTCGCGTGGTGAAGGCGATTCCCTGCCGTGGTGACCCCCGCCATCACATCTGGACGGCAGCCACAGCCCGGAATCCCCACAGGGATTCTGGCCCGTGGCCATAGCAGGCGAGCGCTGTGGTGGCATTGGCCGTGGCGGCCGCCTATCCCCCCAGAGGGCGGGCGGTGAGGAGCGTGGAGGGGGCAGGGCCGTGCAGCCGCACATTGCGCCCCATGGCCCCACCCCCTCCCCGATTCCCCACCAGGATCCCCCGGCACGTCTGTTAGGGCGTTACGGGTCATTCCACTGGGGGATGGATTCATTGATTTCGTGACGGTGCCAATTGGCCCTGTCACGTCTGAAAACACCCACAGTCCCCCTATCTTACCCGCACACTGAAGAAGGGGTAGTTTTCTTTTTAAAAGTCTCAGCACTCGTATATAACACACTTCTGCTGCAGCCGCAGGCCTGCTCCATGCTTCGAACTTTCATCACACCTTCTATTTAAGATTTGGGTTGTGGGGGGGATACTGTAGAGATAATAAACACCTCTATTAAAACATGCCCATCAGACACAAGAAGCAGTTAGAAAATTTTAAAACAGCCCCATTAGACTCCCTAGCTCTCTTACTGACCAGAGAGAAAGCACTGTTTAGCAAAAAAAAAAAACACAGGGTATTTTCAGAAGTTACGAGATCACAGTGAACCACGGTCAATACCTACATGGGGCCAAAGTGCCCTAAACGTCTGTTAGGTGGCTACCAGATGTTCGCCATGGTCGATTCCCACATGGGGTCAATTTCAACCACACTTCTGGAGCTCCTCGCCGGACCATCTCCGAAAGCGTGGTCAAAGAGATTCCCGGCGGGAACCAACAAAAAGTAACGTCTGGCTGGCAACCACGGCCCAGAATCCCCGGCGGGATTGGACGTGCCGGAGTGATCCCGGCGGGGAATCATTTGGGTGATTCCAGGATGGGGCGAATGCCACCCAGTCTTGTCTGAAATCACCCACACCAGCATTTAGAAACAAAAAAACAAAAAAAATACCTTCATCAGAAAAGTTTTGGAGAGAGAAATAGATTTCCTAAAGCATGCAGCTTCGCCAGAGACTAAAAGAAATATAAAACCCTTAAAGTCACAAGTACATATTGGGGACAGAAAACTAATATAAACATTACCTGGAATCTCTAGAGAGAGAGAAAAGCCTCCCCCCCCCACCCTACATTCTTTTCCACCCAAATCAGCATGGGCACCTAAGGATTTACAAGGAAAGCATCCATAAATAAATATTTTTATAAGCAGAACCCCAGTACTCTTATCTTTAAAAAATAAAAAGATACCCAGTCTCATGGTGTATTGAATCAGTGGGTGTTTTCAGACGTGATGGGGTGACTTCGCCCCATCCCAAAAACAACCCAGAGATTCCCTGCCGTAATCACCCAGGCATGGCAAACAGACATGCCGGGGATCCCGGCGGGGAATCAGGGAGGGGGCGGGGCCGCGCGATGCAACGTGCAGCCCCACAGCCCCACCCCCTCCACGCTGCCTTGCCGCCCGCCCTCTGGGGAGATGGGCGGGCGGCGAGGCATATGCCGCCGCAGCGTCTGGCGGGTTCACCACGGCCTGGAATCCCGCCGGGGATTCCGGGTCATGATAGCTGACCAGACGTTACTTTTTATTGATGCCCGCCTGGAATCACTTTCACCACGCTTCCGGGGATTCTTGCACTGGGAGCCCGGGAAGTGTGGTTGAAATTGACCCCATGTGGGTACTCAGCATGGTGAACATCTGGCGGCCGCCGAACAGACGTGCAGGGCACAGTGACCACGTGTGGGTATTCACTGTGGTTCACTGTGATCTCATCACGTCTGAAAATACCCAGTGTGGTTAGGCATAGGGCAGAGGGGTTTGAAGTGTAAGTCAGAGAGGATAGCCATTATATAGAGTAGTGTAGCACCTAAAAATATATTAAAAAAAAAATCTAGAAAAATCCTTTTACCTCTACAGTGCTGGCAATCTGGACATAGGGTGAATTCAGACATGACGGGACGGCATTCGCCCCGTCACAGAAACAATCCTTAGATTCCCCACCGGGATCACTCCAGCATGACCAACAGACATGCCGGGGGATTCCGGCGGGGAATCGGGGAAGGGGCGGGGCCTTGCGGTGCAACATGCGGCCGCTCGCCCCCGCCCCCCCACGCTCCCCCACCGCCCTCCCTCTGGGGAGACGGGTGGGTGCCACGGACAATACGGCCGCACCGCCCCCCCCCCCGAAATGACCATGGCCCGGAATTGCTGCGGGGATTCTGGGCCGTGATCGTTGTCCAGACGTAACGGGCCCCTTCATCCCCACCGGGAATCTCATTCACCACGCGATCAGTGCCTGCCCCGCCGGCCCAGCTGATCATGTGATGAATGAGATTCCCAGAGGGGCTTGAGCATGGCTAACATCTGGGGGGGAACTTCCGGTTCCCCAACAGACGTTACGAGGGCATTCCCCACCACAGGGAATTGACTGCGGTTGAGCGTGATCTCATAACGTCTGAAAATACCCATAGTTTCCCCCATTTTGCAGAGAATGGTGACTTCAGCTTGGGAAATGCGGGCTTTTTATACCCTTTTCTTACCAAAGTTTGAATATATACCAAGCTTTATTTTACCTCCCTCCAAGGTGCTGGGTCAGAAAAAGGTTATAGACAGGGGTGCTGAGTTATTTGCGTATCCAACCCTTTCTAGGCAGGACATTCTAGCATTTAGAAATTCACTAGGAAGCAGCATCCCTCCATGTTTAACTTAGCAGTTACTGATCCAAAAGGAACTTGGATTTTCCAAACCATTTTTTCCCATTACCCTGCTAACATTTTCTCTGTTTTTAGAATAGTTTTCATGCGAAAGCACAGAGGATTTTACTTTCATTCCCCTGAGATGAAGTAGGGCTCGCCACCTATTTTTTATTTTTTAACCCTGGTTACTGAGACTAGTGGGAGGGCAGGAAATGCCTACTTAACTGTAGCCTGTCAGTGTTTACAGAGATACCTGATAAGATATTTATTTATTTTTATTTATTTTCATTATTTATACCCTGCCTCTCCTGCCTAGGCAGCTCAAGGTGGCTTTAAAAAGTTAAAATAATTAAAAATATTCATAAAATACATAAAAGGGAGGCATAAAAATAAGAAAATAAAAACCCCATCCTCCCCTTCTGCCCTTCACCCACCTCCCTCACCAAAGGCCTGGCGGAAAAGCCAGGTCTTGCACTGTCGTCGATACGTGACTGGCGACTCATCTGCTTCTTCAGTAGTCATGTTAACATTCAACTGAGAGGGAGACAGAATGCTTCCACCCAGCCCCACCCAGGCCCTTCTCAAATCAGAGCAGGTGCATGGGAGAATGGGTGGGTGGCACAGTGGGTGGGCAGTGCATGGGGGGGGGTTGTTCCCACAGACCCCCACTCACCTCCACCCATTCCCATGCACAGAGCATCCGGCATTGGTGCCCGTTGCTCTGTGTGTGGGTGATGTGTGGAGGTGGGTGGAGATGGGTGTTATGCGGGAGCATGTATGCACCCCCATCTACCGACTGCAGTGTTCCCATGGACGCCTACCCATCCCCCTGCACCTGCTGCGGCATTCAAACAGACACCCCACCCCACCGAACACGTAGACAAGGGGGTAGGGGCATCAGTTTGAAAAGGGCCATAGAACAGCAAGAGGAGCATGGATAGTTTAAGCCACTTTTTCCTTTACCCTAACTATAGAGTGTGGTGGAGTCAGGAAAAGGTTATTTAAGGAGGTGCAAAACTTCCAGGCAGTTCATTCTAGCACTTGAAAAATGCGGGCTTTCTTCCCCCCTTTTATTCTGGCTACTGAGGATAGAGGGGTCAGTGTAGTGTCCCCTGACTGGGACACGGGGAACTCAGCTGGGTCTTGTGTCTGGAGCTGTGAGCTGAACTCGGGTGGGGGACTAAGCGGAGGCCCCAATGTACTCACAGAAACCACTTGTAGTAACAACAGACCTCTTTATTAGGCTCCTGGGCCTCCCGGTTGCAGGGGCTCATACACAGGCTTTCCAGCAGGGCCACAGCCAGAGAGCTCCACACAGCTCTCTGGCCAGCACAAGACTGAGAGAGCAAGGGGAGCAGGGAGGGGCGATCACTCCCACTAGTTGTTCCCACAGGTAGGCTTCTGGCCCCTCCGTGGTGGGATGTGCTCAAGGCACACATCACCACAGTCAGGAAGAGGTTAGTGACAGAGGTACTAATCTTGTCCTACCGAAGTTTAAATATCTACAAGCCTTTTTTAAAAAATTTTTTTACCCTATCTCTAGCAGGTTGTGCTACTAAGACAGCTCTAGGTGCTGGGTTTAGAAAGGGGTTATTTGACAGGGGTGCAAAACTTCCAGACTGTACATTCTAAGTGTTTTAAAAATTTAAAGCTTGTAAGTAAACTGCTTAGGTGATGATATATACAGTTCTGAAGATATTGATTTCAATTCTATACATGAAGATAGGAATGTATTGTTTCAGGAGCATATGAGTTTGAAGTCTTTATGACTTCTATGAAAGAGCATGTTTTGGAGTGCAGTTTTGTTTTAGAATGCATCATTTTACAATGTTAACCAGGTTGAGAACTTATGTCATTAGGAGACTTGATCAAGTAAGTTTGCTTGCTGTTCAAAAATTGAGTGAACACAAGTAAATTGGTTGCTGCAGCAAACTCTATAAGTGTTACTGAGTGTTATTGTGTGTTTGTGTGTGTGGAAGTGGTTAAATAATATGCTAAATGGGTGTTGCTAATGCTCCTTGCTGAATTGTGTACAGTAACTTGTAAATGCTGCCTACTATTGCACAGTAGCTAACTTTCTTGCTATGGGGTGATTTCACTGCTCTCTCCTCAGAAAAATAAATATAATTCCTAAAGGGTTCAGAACCATTTTGAAGCACCTTAAGGAGGATAGCATGTGCTCTTGGCAGCCCACAACATCTTGGTTGTAATTCGCCTTATACAGAAAGCAGAGTTGGGGGAAACTCACCTCCTCAGCTTTAATCTTTGGGACTTGAAGCATTACTTACAAAAAGTAATGTAAAGTTTTTCACTACTGTCCCTTATACTTTTTCCCTTTGTTCCCAGAGTGTAAGATTTAAGTGAGGCAATAACAGTGTAACAGAGTGTAATTAGCAGTGTGTGCAAATATATCCATTTGCATGGCAAATGCAACTATTTAGCATGGCAACTATTTCGAGTATTAACTATTTGTAGTATTTACCACTAGTAACAGATTACAAAATGAAATCCCAGTGATAGCATTCTGTTGTGTGTGTACATTCAGCTTCCTGTGTACATCTGAACCAAAGGAAGAAAAGCATTTTTTCTTTTAAAAAGAACATGAAATATATCAAGTCCTCAGCCTGAAAAGGGGGATTCACCCCCTCCAAAATTTCCAGCCTCTACTGGTGTGTAATAGACCTCTTTTAACAGCGCCTTGTCTGCAGACATGTTTCTAACATTACCAGCTAAAAACAGAAATGACAACAAAGGATGTTTCAAACAAAGTTTTTATTCTTCTGACTTTAGATGTTCCTTCTTGCAGCTGCCCAGTTGATCATCTCTTCTTGAGCATGGAAAAAAACCAGGAGTCACCGGAAACATTTGCCCCTACACACGTTCCCAAATTCAGATCTTCCAAAGCCTTTTAACCTATTGAATTTTTAAAAAAACAAAACCCTAAAGATACATCAGTGCATCTCTGCTTTTCTTTTTACCCAGCCCTGAATGTCTGTGACTTACCAGTGGATCTTCTGTTGGATGCTGGCTTGAATAGCTATAGACTCATACACAGATTCCTCAACAGGTGGCTGGGTACTTTTCATCATGGTTTCAGCTATTTTCTTCTGGTTCATGCTTGTCTTATCATGTTCAAGGGAGTACTTGGATCAAACCAAGCCATAGGGGTTACATCACCGAGGTAAGGAATTGACGTTTTACATTGGTGTTGGTGGCTCAGAAATGCCGCTTTTAGACAAGACAAATTTTGTGCATGATTGGTGAAAAATGTGCATGTTTTAATGGTCGTTTAAACACCTAAACCGTTTTAAATTCACATTTGCCATGATCGTGTAAAAGCCAAAATCATTTTGAATGTGGTTTTGTCTGATTCCAAACCAGTTTTGAGTTCCTTTGATGATTGGGGGATGCCAAAACCGGTTTTAAAAAATGCTCATTATTTAAATGCGCATTTACAAAACCACATTAAAAGTGTCTCATCTAAAAGCACCTTATGTGTCTCACCACGGGTAGTGGATTAGCAAGATTCTAAGGTCTTACAGGTGTAGCATCACCAAGGGAAGCCATTTTGTGGGTTTTTTGCATGTAAGCTGTAGCAAAGGCCTCTCTGATCTGCGCAGTGTTGAGAAACATATACCCCCATCTCACAAAATGGCCCTTTGTTCATATACAATTGTTCATATATGAGCCTTCACCATGCAGATATCAACTGCTTGCGCTAGGGTCAGATCCTGTTTCTCAAGGAGCCTTTCTTTCAGCTTGCTGTCTGAAATACTAAAGACAATTTTATCATTCATCATTAGATCTGCAGAAGCTCCAAATTCACAGTGTTGGGACTTGTCCCTGAGTGCGGTGACAAAGGAGTCAATGCCTGCTGCTTCATCGTAGGGAAGCTGCCAGAAATGAAACTGCTCAAAAACGCTGCACTCAGGGCTCTGCTGAGGAAGGACATTGTCTGGCAGTGGGGACCTGAACAACAAGTGGCTCTGGACAAACTCAAGCATGCCATCACTACAGTCCCAGTCCTGCGCTATTTTGACCCAGCAGAGCAGTTGGAAATCCAGGCCGATGCATCCAAGGATGGCTTAGAAGCGTGCCTCTCTCAGGAGAGACCAATTGCATATGCATCCTGAGGCAGAGCAAAACTATGCACAGATGAAAAAGGAGTTCCTGGCAATCATCTTCGCAATGTCAAAATTACATCAGTACGTATTCGGTGCCAATGTGAAGGTCCAGTCACAAGCTGCTTGAGGCGATCTTTACCAAGCCCATTGGCAAGGCCCCAGCGAGACTGCAGAGAGGATGCTCCTGCAATTACAGAAGTACGATATTGGGATTGTTTACACAAAGAGCAAAGACATGTTTATAGCCGATACCCTCTCAAGGGTGACGACAGGCATTCTCTCCACTGAGACAGATCTCCTGACAGAGGAAAAGGTGATCTATGGCTTGTCCAGCACAGAACCTCTCAGCGATCTCATGCTCAGGCAGCTCCAGGATTACACTGCCAGGGACGCAGAACTGCAAGGCCTGAAATCCCTTCACATCAATGGATGACCCTGCAGACACAAACAGGTTAAGCCTTATCTTAAGCCCTACTGACCCCTCAGAGACAACATCAGAATTGAAGATGATTTGCTGATGATAGGCTCCAAAATCATCATTCCACGGGGTGCAAGGCACAACATGCTAAAGCTGATACATCCTCCACACCAAGGAATTCAAATATCCAAAGCTCAAGCCAGGGCACTGATGTACTGGCTTAATATGAATGCAACAAGAGAGCAATGGGTTGAAAACTGCAGGCCATGCCAAGAACTCCTGCTTGCCAATCAAAAAGAACCAATGATCCCTCACGAGATTCCAGAATTGCCATGGCTGAAGATAGTGGCTGACATCTTCGAGTTGTGGGGGCACGCATACTTGGTGATTGTTAACTACTTTTCAAAGTTACCCAAAGTCCTCCACCCAACAGACAAGACTGCCACAACCACAATAGCAAAAATGAAAACAACATTTTCATGCCATGGGATACCGAGGGAAATCTTCTGCAATCACATGCCATTCACCAGTCAGACAATGAAACAATTCGCTAATGAATGGGGCATTAGTCTGACCCATTCGAGCCTTGAATACCCTCAGTCCAACAGCCAAGTAGAGTGCACTCTGGTTGACCAGCTGGATGACCCTCCACTCACCCCCACCCTGCTATGCAAAACCCAAAAGGGGGAACCGTGGTCCAGGCAGAAGATCCTGGACTTCATATGCATGTGGGGCACTGAAAAGGTCCAGTACAACCTCGTGTAACTACAAGACCAAACAAGTCTATGAAGTTATCACCCAGGAGATCCGTCTGTGCCATGTGCACAATGGAGTTCCAGGATCTGCTGGTTTGGTTCGTCTGCATGGATGGGGACATTGTGGCCTCCTGCATCCACGGCACCACCTTCACCTGGATAAAGGATCCTGGTGGTATAAGCAATTAACTTATAAATGTATGTCTGATTGTAACAACTTTGTAGTCCAACCAGTGTACATGGAATTTGGCAGGGAACAGACGGACTTCAGATTATTGCCTTTGATATTTTATATCAGGACCTCAAGTCCTTTGCCTGCTGCATGCATTGGGTGACATCCCTATTGTACCCAACAGCTGCATCTCCTGGGTGATGACTTCATAGACTTGTTCACAACAACTTCAGGATCAATTCTTCCAAATATAGGAAAGATGTGATAAAGATTCCCAATTTTATGAATCTGCACAGCATATGCAGACAATGAGCCTATGCCAGGGATTCTGTTATGTGTCACTGTGGTATAAGATCTATTTGTGATGTCAATTGGTCAGCGTAAATGTCAACCAAATATCCTCATTCTGTGACCACCCAAAATTCTCTCCCCCACTTGTTACTGGAAAGTTGGAAGCATCTGTTTAGGAAAGAGTCAATAGAGATTCTCTTATGTCCTCTGTCACAGTGCTGCAGAATGTGATTGTGATGATAATTTGCCAGCCTGGATGTGTAAACCATGTCTCCTGATTTCTGAGATGCTATCCGCAAAGTCCAAGTTATGTCCCTTCTATGTCCGCCTGCGGGCCACCCTCTATGCCCGCCTCAAAGCCACTACCAATTGGTCCTGTAAAGCTGGAAGCATGCAGTAATTGGCCAGTGAATGTGTCTGTCAGTCTGTTGGGTTTCTCCACATCCTCCCTCCAACAGCCTCCCTCCCCCTGCCATGCCAGGTGCCTGCCTCTGACTGGCATTACATGTGCTGCTATTTATCTGAATAATGGTCTTCAAGGGGAAAACTTCAATTGCTTATAAAATTGGTGCCCATTATCAAATTGTACTTTTAACTGGCAGAAATGACAGGGAAGGTGTGGGATACATTCTTGACAAATGTCTTGTAAACAGGATGAAATATAAAAATGTTACAGCGAGAAATGCATTTTCAACTTAATGGCTTATAACATCAGGACCCTTTATCCAATCTTTCTGAGATTTGGCAGGTGTGGTAGTCTTGTTGAGGGACATATTTTTTCCAGGTTCCATGCACATTGGATAAAGATAAAGAAGTTCTAGCCAGGAATATGTATGCAGCTTTTCTAAAAATCACAACATTCAATTGTTTATAAAATTGATTTACTTTATCCAATCTTTCCAACATTTGGCACACAAAGTACCCTCTGTTGTGGGTACTATTTCCCTAAGGTTGATCGAATTGAATAAGAAACAAAAAAGTTATAGCCCAAAATGCATTTTTCAGTTTTTTACCATTATTTCGACAGTGAAAATTCATGTTTTTGTTTTCATTATGTCGTTTTCTTTTTTACAATAATAAAAAAAAAATGAAAAATTTCATTTTCATTATCATAATAACAAAAATGAATTTCACATCCCTAGTATGTAAACAATAAAAACATTCTACAATGTCAGATATTGTACTTGCTTACAAGTTAGACACAAGCCACACACAGGTCGCCTTATAATTTCACGCAAAAACCAATTCATCTCTAGGATATCGAAACAACAAAGCTGGGGACAGAAGAGGGTCACCTGCGCCTTAACTGTTGTGCAATATGTTACATATTGCACAGTGAGAGTAATTGCTTTTGGTTACCCATTACTTATCATGTAACAACACTTTGCTCACAAAATGTCATTTGGAGAACTGTGAAATTCTCATTTGGAGATGATAAGACATGATACTCTGCACCTACAAAGGATGATACTGGGGCTGAAGGACAATGAAAAGGCAGTTCACCACTAGTGGCAGCTCATGTACTATTACACCTTCACCTCCAGACCCAACATCAATCCATTCCCTAGAAAACATCCACTGTCCATTTCCCAACTAATACAGTTGCAGGGGATACCCAAGCGGGATTTCAGAGTTAGAGAATATTGAATGGGGCTACGGAACAATTACCCCAGACATGACATGATTGTTAGAATATGTGCTTGTTGCATGAATTGAATACCTTAGTAGTGCAGCTGAAACGGTAAGAGTACTTCACTAGTAAGAGTGATGGCAACCGTGGGTGATTTCAGACGTTACGGGGCCCATTGGCCCCGTACCAAAATCACCACATTCATTCCCCGCCGGGGTCACCCCATCACGCCGTAACAGACGTGCCGGGAGGATCCCGGTGGGGAATCTGGGAGGGGGCGGGGCCACGCGGAGCAATGTGCGGCTGCACAGCCCCGCCCCTCCATGCTCCTGCTGCCCGCCCTCTGGGGAGACGGACGGGCGGTGGGGCCAATGCGGCCGCCGCGTCGGGCCGGATTTGCCACGGCCCGGGATCCCACCGGGGATCCCGGGCCATAGAAGCCGGACAGACGTTACTTTTGTTTGGTCCCCGCTTGGGATCTCTTTGACCACGCTTCCCGGGACATTGAGTGATTTCAGACATTACGATATCACAGTGAACCACGCTCAATTCCACGTGGTGGCTGTGATCGTGTAACGTCTGGTGGGGGAAACGGATGTTTCCCCCCAGATGTTACCACGGCATGGGATTGCATTCAACACGTGAGCGGCTGAAGC
>QEPC01008004.1:703298-730580 GCA_003113815.1 Sphenodon punctatus
CCGGAGCGCCAAAGGTAGGCGATCCCTAGGTGGGGAGGTAGGGTGATCCCTGGGGTGAGGGGGTGTTAAACCACCCCCACCCCAGGGATCACCCTAGTACCACAGTACCTACCTGTTGGTGTGGGCTCTGGGTCGCCAGCGGCATCCCGGAGCTCGCACTAGCAGGGACTTCGGGAATTTATTTATTTTTAAAAATCCAGGCTGGGCATGGTGGGTGGGGGGTATCTCCCCTTCTACCCGCGCAGCCTGGACTGTGCAGGGAAAGTGTTTGGGGGGTTTTTTTATTTCTTTTTTTACATTGCAGCCATTCATTTCAATGGCCACAATGTAAAAAATCCGGCACAGGGATCCGGTTCCAGTACCCCCAAATACCGAAGTAATCCGATACTTCTGGTACACCAAAATACCGGCAGTATCGGATACCAGATGATCCGAACTTCCCACCCCTACGATTTATATATGGGTCATTTTGAAGAATCACATGTCTTTGACAGCTCAAATATATTTTTCCAGGACATTATAGTCTGGTAGAGATTTATCGACAATATCTTTTTTTTTTATGGAAAGGGTACATTTCCTCCCTTCATAATTTTCACCAGTGGATTAACTCCATAAATGATCATATTAGTTTCACAATATTTTGATTCATATGAGATTCATTTTCTAGAGGGTTACCATTAAGAAGAATAATGTTGGCATACATACATGTTTATATAGAAAACCTACTGATAAAAACACCTATTTGAGGTATGATAGCTCCCATCCTTTTCATATTAGAAGGAATTTACCATATGGTCAATTTTTGAGGTTCAGAAGGAACTATACTTTGTCGACGCACCCCCCCAAAGAAGACGAGGACACCTTAACTGGGTTTAAACGGCCGCACTCTATTGATAACCAAGAAAAGGGGGAAGGGGTAGTCCTCCCCCTTCCCTCTTTAAACTGGAGTCCTATCCATCTCCTCTTCCTAACTGTTACCCATACCACAGAAGGTTCCCCCGCCCCAACACCCCGCACTAGCCGGTCTACCAGTCGCCCTTCTTTCCATCTCTTCGGGTTAAACCTGAGGGGAATCCTCCTGTGCCCTAACTTCCCAACTTTATTAACTTACCCCCTTACCCCGACCACCGGGTTTTCCGTGGGTCGGAGCGGGTTGCTCGTAACTACCCCTTTGACCCTCAGGGTGGGTTTAAACAACAACAAGGGTGAGGACACCGTAACCTACTGTTTGGTACATGGTCCGCCCAGCGGGTCCGGCCGTTCACCTCTCACCCTTGGGCTGACCATACAGTGGACCACACTGAGCGGCTGTGCATGGTCTATGCCCATCTCTTAAGGAGATGTTTGTATTCAATCCTATGCTACCAACTACAATTCAACTGTATTCAATCCTATGCTACCAACTACAAAGTTTTAACAACTGGCCTGAAGTCAGCCTATCGCCACAAGAACCACCAGCTCTGCTTGGCTGATTCACCACCAACCATCCATTCCAGGATTTCTTTTAGGCTGCACTTCAGGGCCCCAAGTTATAAATTGTATGCGACAGATGGACCCCATCACTCCAGTATAATTGATCTCTGTCATAACTGATTTCCTTCTGACAGATGACGACCCCTCCTGCCCTTTTCAGCCAAGCCCCTATTTCACCGTTTGCCCTTTTTCTGGCCCGATCTACTCTGCCCGGGTGTTGAGCATTAGTCCACACTCTTTGCTGTAACATATCACACCATACCAGCGTGCACCCTTGCAACCGTTCCCAAACCATACCCAAATCGGCCTTTGCTCTCTTCATCAGCCACAGTCCTGTACACCTGGGGAGATTGTTCTCCCCTAGATGAACCACCATCACCGCTGGTGCTGGGAATTTCTCTTTAGCCATGGTCCTGTCTCTTATACACATCTAGATGTGTATAAGAGACAGCATGTCAATGGTGTACTGTCCCTGTAGAGAAACAATGGGCCCTCCGCCCTCGGGTGGGATGCTAAATACTGCTTCATTGCCTCCACTGGGCACGTATGGGGATCATTTGAAGGGCAAAGCCTGACAAACCATCCCCGACCCTTCTGGTCGGTCTTTGACCTTCGTAAATGCAAAAGTAGGGTCTTTTCTTGCCAGCTCATGTCGTGGATTTGCAGGGTCACCCCCGACCTGTCCGCTCTGGACTGAGGGACTTACTCACTGATACGAAATGCCCCTAATAGTGCTATACGGAATACAGCCATGAAAAGCACTACTTCGCTGCTTGAGCAGCACAGTCTGTAACGCCTGACTAATTCTATGAAGCAGCTGGGGGTTAATGGGGGCCCTGGAGTCCGGTGTTTTGGGTGTAGACCTGGCCCAGCTCTCCTTCAAATGGCTAATTAAAAAGCCATTATCGGGGGAGGGGTAACCAGCCAATCAGCTCATAAAAGAAATGACCGCTACTTTTCCAGATATCGTCCCAGGAGCCAAACCTTGTTGCCTGAGCTGAAGCTCAAACTTCAGCATATGTCCCTCAGGGATGGGGAAACCTAGTTCCCAACCTTTCCCTGACCTGTATTCCTGGAATTCTTTGAAAGCAGATTCATAGGCCCACCTGGTTCTGGGTGCGAGGGATCCCTGTACTGCCTTGTATAAGTTTACAATCCAAGGCTCCACATGTCCCTTGGGAAAGGCTCAGGGTCCTCCCTGGCATCTGGTGCTAGCTGGTGAAAACAGTCTGTCTGAAATCGAGAAAGGGCATCAGCTATGCCATTATCAATCCCGCGAACATGTCTCACCACAAACAAAATTTTTGCCCGTATGCACTTGAGAACAAAGTGCCACATTACCCTTTCCAATCTCAAGGACAGCTTGTTAATGATAGGAATGACAGCCATGCTATCACACCAGAATAAGACCTTCCGATTGGCAAATTCCACCTCCCACAGTTCTACTGCCACCACTATGGGGAAGAACTCCAGGAATGTTAAGTCTCAGGTTAGGCCCTATGCCTCCCATGCCTCCAGCCATGGGTCTGAGCACCATTTGCCTCTGAAGTAGACCCCATAGCCATGGCTTCCTGCCATGTCCGAGTGAATTTGGAGCTCCGCCTCCAAGAGGAGTCGCTGCCGCCAGAAACTCACTCCATTATAGCCTTGGCGGAAGGCCTCCCAGGTTGCCAGGTCCTCCCGCATCACCCTGGTCACTCGGATATGGTGGTGCGAGGGCCGGTCGCTCCCTGTTTGGGTGTATAAATGAGACATGAATTCCCTCCCGGTGCGATGACTCGGCAGGCGAAGTTAAGGCTGCCCATAAGGGACTGCAACTGTCTAATTGTTACCTTTGTGGCACGTCCTACAGCTGCTTCCATTTCCCTAAGGGCTCTGAGCTTGTTGTCTGGCAGTCTGGATGCCGAGCACTCAGTGTCCAGCTCTATGCCAAGATAGGTTAAGCTAGTCATTGGTCTCTCCATTTTGGGGGGCGCCAATGGCATCCCCAGATCTTTGGCTATGTTTTGAAATGCCTGCATTCCCTGTGCACATTTCGATGTCCCCGAAGAGGAAGTCATCCAAGTAGTGCGTGATTGAGCTCTGCCCCACGCATTGACACTCGAGGATGGTGCTAAACCTTTCGAAGGCCACGCATGAGATGGAACATCCCATGGGTATTGCCTTGTCAAAGTAAAAATTACCTCGGAACTGAATACCCAGGAGTTCGAAGTCCTCGGAATGTACCGGTAAAAGTCGAAACACGGACTTGATATTGCACTTCGCGAGGAGGGCTCCCCTGCTGCAGGCACGCACCATTTCAACCGCCGAGTCAAATGTTGCATACCTTGCTGAGTACAGTTCTGGCGGGATCGCATCATTCACCGATTCCCCCTTGGGGTGGGACAAGTGGTGAATCATGCAAAACTCCCCTAGGGTCTTCTTAGGTACTATGCCCAAGGGGGATATACTATGTGTGAGGATAGGCAACTCCTCAAAAAGGCCCTGGATCCTCCCTTCCCTGACTTCTTTATTGAGCTTTTGTTGGACTAGATGCTCATTCCCAATTGCAGACTTCAAATTTCTGGCCCCTGGATGGTAACGGGGGCCCTCAGTCAGGATCCTGAAACTCCACCTGAATCCTTCTACTACATAGTCCGCTGTCTGGTGGTCAGGGTAGCCAAGGGTGGCCACCCGTAATGCTTCATGCTGTACCGGGGTTGGCACCCTTCCCCACTGCTTGGGTGGCTCCCCCCTGGCTGACAGGGGTTTGTATATTGCCTGCCCATCCCGGTTTCTAGATCCATACTACCGGAACCGTGTGCATCCAGAGGCACCGTAATCGCCCGCGCACCGTGTGCACACGTGCTTGAATCTACATTGGGCCTGAAAACACTTGCCTCTGTCGTTAAAATCCCAACATGTTGGCCCTCCTGTTGTCTGCCTTACTCTGCCTCTCTGTCCACCTTCAGACTGCTGCATGCCCCCCGTTCGGGGACAGCACATGACCGCTGTCCGACCGCGGGGCATATCTGGAGCAGCTGATGCATTCCAGCCAAATGTCATGGGCGTGCAAGTCCCAGCGAAGGCGCGGATTATTGGCTGCCCTATGACGAAAGGATTCATCGTAGCACAGCCATGCTCCTGGACCTCCTGTATCAAAAGCTCGGCGTATGATATCCGAGTACTTGATTAAATCTAGTCTGCGCTTGGGGAACTTGACAAGGGTCACACCCATGTAGATGGTGTAGGCAGCTGTCCAATTGGACCAGGTGCACTCCGCCTTTGGCCTTTTAAATTTCTCCTTCTCCTTCCTCTCCTCTTTGTCGTTGGGGTCGGGAATGGGACTACTGAAGAGGAGAGCAAATATATCAATATATTCCCCACTCCAGATCTTTTCCCTAGTGGCCTGCAGCAAATACTCGCCAAGGGGAGCTGACACATCCACGTACCCCCCCGACAAGGGGCGGGGTTCCTCTTTGTGACCACATCACCACTTCGCCAAGCCTGTGCAGAACCTATCTGCTCCCCATACCTGCGCAGCCGAATTGTACCCATAGGTCAGACATTGTCTGCAGACACCCCCCCATGACAGCATGTGCCCGGCCCACTGGGGTAAACCCCCATTCGCAACCCGACTCGTGCTGGCTCCGACCCCAATCCCCCTGCGCACATGTGCCTGCCGAGAGTTCTTCTTCCTGCCCCCTGATGGGCCCTGCCCCCCACTGGTCAGCATCCTCCTCCCACGAGCCATCATCGACCTGCTCACCTTCCGGCGGCTCGAGCTCACGCCAAGGCCTGGGACCTCCGGGCCCCCGGTGTCTCCACTGGGCCACCTCTAAGCTTTCCATCAGTGCCTGCATGCCTTGTTGGAGAGCGTCGATCTGTGCCTGGTAATTGGGCAGGGATTCCTCCCTCCATCTGCTGGGCCCTGGTTCCTTGTCCCTGTAATGAGATGGGAGGTCCCGCCACCGTCCACTCCCCTGGCGATGCGTACCCTCCCCATTGGACGAGGAGGAAGCCCCCACCACATTGGTCACCGTGGCCGCCTGCTCACCACCCTCACCACTGGCGGTCTGCTCACGGCCCCCTTCCAGCTCCTCTATGCGGGCCTGATAGCTGGCTATCTGAGCCTGCATGGCTTGGAGGACTGCCTCCTGCGTGGCACTGCCTTGCTGCCCCCTTTTTCCTTTAGCCCTGGTGGGGGGAGCCCCTGCAGCCCTCTTATTTGTGGCCTTCTTTTGGCCCTTCCACATGCGAGGGGCCATATTGACACCTTACTGCTGTAAACCTTACCCTGTAGCTCTGTTCAAAGGTTCCTCCACTCAAAGGCCCCTGTGCCTGCCACTTGGGGTGGTCCGCATGCCCTCTGAAAGATTTGGCCTTTCTCTATTCTACTCAACCAAGGCCACATCACAGGAGATAAGAAACCATGAGCTTGGGAATCCTGGGCAAGCAGCCTCACCACTACACCACCAAGGCTTGCTTAGTGAGATCCCTTAGAAAACAGTGGTGGGGGGAATCTCTGAAGCCTTTTGCCTCCCCGTTTGCTGGGGGCACTGAGAAGGAGAGTCAACCCTGCTGAGCCACCACCCAGTCTTCTGTTCACACAATCCAAGGAGGGGGGAGGGAGCTTAGTGCACTGCTTGAGAGAGTGGGGATCTCCCTCTCTTAGTTTTCTGGGGGGGCTGGGGCTTGGGGGAGTCAGTCCTCCTGAGCGCAACCCCGGCCTCCCACCTCATGCCCCTGCTGAGGGGTAGGGAGGAGGGATGCTGGCCACAGGCCTCCTAGTCCTTCCTACTGCATGGGGGTAGGGGGCAAGGCCTCACTACTCCCCTGACTCCCATCCACTGATGAGGGGGGGTGAGCAGCCTGGATAAGACCCACTGCCTACGCATGGCCTGGGAAAGATTTCCATCCCTCCAGAGCAGAACGCTCGAAATGAACCCCTGGGGGGGGTACGATTCCACCCCACTCCCAACCCAGCCCCAGGTCTGTGGGTGCCGCCTCTTGCTGGCGGCCTAAGGGCCGCTCCTTCCTACTGGCGAATGCGCTCTGCACTCTCCGGGTGTGTATATGTGTGAGTACAATCCCCCCGCCTTGCTCGCCACCCAGCACTGTCTTGTGGGGGGGGGAAGAGCATCCCACTCTGCAACTGGAGGCTCGCGGCCTAGTCCCTGCCACGCCACCTCACTGCACAACCTCACTCCCTGCCCATGCCCAGCCAAATGCAGCACGATCCAGGGAGCCTAAAATGGCGCCCGGAACTCCCGCCTCTCGCAAGAGTCCCGGCCGCTTTGTTTCTGGTTGCTGGGCAACCACAGCTTCCCCCAACCCTCATGGCGGCTGCTCCTACCCCTCCTCACCTCCTTTGTTCCTAGGAGGGAGGGGCGCTGCCAAACCCCCGCCGTGGCGAACGCGGAGGGGAATTGGAAGCAGATTTTCATAGGGAGGTAGACGTATTAAGGAGACACCTACAACAGAAAGGATATCCTTAGAGAGTGATACAGTCAGGATATCAAAGAGCCTATGCTAAGTCTAGAGCTGAGCTTTTAACATCTAATAAGAAATGGACTGGTTTGGTGTGTGTTGTTTGACTTCTAATGATTCCAGTTCCTCCATTAGACAGAGTATCTTGAGACACTGGAACATACTGGATGTTTAATGTCTGTCTTTCAACAGTGACCTCTTTTTGCTTACAAAAGAACCAAAAATATCACAGATTACTTGGTTCATGCTACATCAGGCCAAGATTTGAAAGTATCATAACAAACCACTGCACATAGTATATCCAAGGGTCATTTTCCCCATGGTGCAGGGGTTTGTTGTAAACAAACCTTCAGAATACAGTTCTTTACAAATCCTAGAAATGAGAAGAAGATTTATCTTTATGATTTCACCACATGTGCTTCCACACATGTAATTTATATTATTCAGTGCCCATATAAGAATTTTTATGTGGGTAAAGCCACCAGAAAGTTGAAATGTAGAATTAGTGAGCAAAAAAGTAGCATCAAGAACAAGAGGATTATTGAACCACTAGTTAATCATTTCTTAACTTTGGGGCATAATTTATTTATTTATTTAACTATTTTTCTACCCCGGCCCCTCCTGCTCACAGAGCAGCTCAGGGCGGCTTACAAAATGCTTAAACATAACAATAAAAACACACATAAAATATCATTAAAATATTAAAATGATAATAAGAACTAAAAGGGCAGAATTCCCCTTCCCCAACCCACCGCACCCTACCCATCTCTCTCTCCAAAGGACCAGCAGAACAGCCAGGTCTTACACTGTCTTTGGAAAGAGGGAAGGTCTGGGGCCAGGTGGGCCTCCATTGGGAGGGAGTTCCACAGTCTAGGAGCGGTCACCAAGAATGCCCTTCCCATTGTTGCCATCCGGGCAACCTTCGAGTCGGGTGTCCCCAGCCAACCGCAGGGGCCGCAATGCAATCCGAGGCCTGAATCGGTTCCACAGGTAAGCCTGACCCAGGCTGTTTAGGGCTTTATAGGTTATTACCAGCACCTTGAATTGGGCCCGGAAGATAATAGGCAGCCAGTGAAGAGAAAGGAGCAACGGTGTAATGTGCTCCCGGCCACCCATCCCTGTTAAGAGATGGGCCGCCGCATTCTGCACCAGCTGCAACCTCCAGACCATCCTCAAGGGCAGTCCCATGTAGAGTTCATTACAGTAGTCTAGTCTAGAGGTAATAAAGGCATGGATGATAGTGACTAGATCCAGGACCGAAACATACAGCCGCAGTCATCATACCAGATGTAACTGGCGAAATGCTCCCCTCGCCACAGCCTGTGAGTAGAGGATCACCCCCAGACTGCGTACCTGTGTGAGCATAGGGGGGCAGACCTCATCAATGATGGGGGCCGCCCCCAGCTCTACCCACCAACATCGCCTGCATCTTGTCGGGATTCAACTTCAGATGGCTCACCCTCATCCAGTCCCCCACAGCTGCCAAGCACTGGGTGAGCACCGAGACTGCCGGGTCTGGGTCTGCAGAAAAAGAGAGGTAGAAATGCCTCTGATTTTGTGTTTTGGGCAGTTGAGACTGTAGACTACAAGATGAGGGACAGGGATTCCACCCTCTTGAGAAAAGAGGCACAGTGGATCTTCGGATTAAACACTGTGGCTCCTGTTGGCTTTAATGAGGAATTGGACTACAGCTGTTTTCTCTGATGGTTTCAGGCACAGCTTGAGTTACTTAGACTTTAAGTGAGCCTGCAGGCTACATAAGAGAGAAGACCTTTTGTTGTGGTGCTTTGAATACAACGTAGGGATTGAAAAGGGTGTTAGAGAAGGCCTTTGGGCTTATGGTGGAGGTAAGCTAAACTGTTTTTTATATTATTGATATTTATATGTTATTTAAAAAGGGAGGGTGCCTATTATCTTGGTCCCATGTTCCATTCATTTTTTAGCTGTAGTAAGGTGTGTTTAATTTTCATTGGTGGGATTTTCCCTTTGCTCATCAGATAAGGACAATATGCAATAAGAGAGCAGTATTACATTTAGAGTATTACTTTGATGTAGACTAATTCAGATTATTGCTTTTAGAGTAAGGTTTATCCTTTTTTCATTTTAGAAAATAGAATTATACTATATACTCAGTGTTATGAAGTATTATATTTGTATTTTCACCAGATTGGTTGAGCTTTTTCGAATACTTTCTGTTTATTTTTCTAGCAGAGTGTATCGTGACTCCCCAAGAACATTATTCTGCATACAGCAGAGTATATTGTGACTCCTTTAGAATATCATTCTGCATACAACAGGCTGAATATATATTTTATTATTATATTATGTTCTTACACAGACCTAGATTGTTGCATTGGCCAGAAAATGCTAATGATTTGGTGGCTGATGTTATAGACATGTTGTTATAACCTTGTTCATCTGTTTGTATTGTAGATTTTACTATATACCCCTGAGGAAGGGCATTGTTGCCTGAAACACGTAGGGTGATTTTTGAGTTGTATAGTGTTGTATTTGCAATTTGTTGCTCCTTTTTATATACATACATTTTTGAAAATACTCAATTGTATTTGTAATTATTTTATTATAGGACCTTCACATGTTTTCCCTAGTACCCAATTGTTCTGTTTGGTTGCTGTTTGTCTTTGTGTTACTTTTGTTCCCTTGTTTATGTGGTGAATGCACTATTCCCCTTTTTATGCTACAAGATCTTGGGTAATTGTAAAAGCCACATTTAGTAGCTCTTACAATGACCCAAGATCTCGCAGCATAAAAGGGGAATAGTACATTCACACATTACAAAAATTGTGGAATCATAATACCCATGATTATCTCAAGTTATTATAATGGCCTGTTTTGTAAGGTGTGAAAGCAGCCTTAGTTTTTCAATTTGTTCTAAAACCTCTTCCATAGCCACATTGATGTGTGACAGTTCTTCTGATTCATAACCTACAAAATAGTTCTGGTGTGGGTATCTCCCCAACATTCTCTGCAGTGAAGACTGAAGTAAAGAATTCACTAAGCTTCTTTGCAATGTCCTTATCCTTCTTGAGCTCCCCTTTCACTTCTGGCCATCTTTTTTTTTTTTTTAACTTTTTATTTTATTAAATTCTTTAATACATTATGCAAAAGTGGTTATATATCACTTAAAATATCCCAACCTACAACACTCTTCAATTTACTAGGTATTACATATGTTTAAAGATATCTATCAAATAAAATTGTTCTATCATTTTGTGTGATTTCTTCATTTTCAATTGCCGCAATAATGCTGAACCAAGTCACCTCAAAGTTCTTTTCCTTCCCTTTCAAGATAGCCATCAATTTGTCCATTGTAAACAAGTACCAAATGCGAGCAATCCATTCTTGAAGTGGTAGGTCATCTAACGGCCCAACTGACTCTCTAAAAAGTTTTTTGCTTCTGCTGTAAGTGAAAAAGTTAATAGTTTTTGTATCTTTAGCAAGTCTCTCTTCAAATTTCCTTTTAGCCTTCCTTATTCACGTTTTGGCAATGCTTCCACTCTTTCCTGTTCTTCATTAGGACTAGCTATCCATTTCTTAAAGGACACAATTTTGGCTCTAATAGCCTTCTTCATTTTTGGAGGCAGATGTTTGGTCCTCTTGCTACCTTTTAAATTTGTGGAATAAAATTAATCTGGACTTCCAAGATGGTGTTTTTAAATAGACTCCACACTTCTTGCAGACATCTTGCAACTGTGACTTTTAGTTTTCCTCTAACTGACTTCCTCATTTTTTCATAGTTCCCCCTTTTAAAGTTAAATATTACTGAGGTAGTGTTATTTGTTGTTCTCACTCTTGTAAGTATGTTGAATTTGATTATATTATGATCACTATTGCCAAGCCACTCCACCACCATTACCCCTTGCACCAAGTCCTGTACTCCAATTAGAACAAGGTCCACAGTAGCGCCTTCTCTCATTGATTCCATAATTAGCTGCTTCAAGAAGCAGTCATTTATGGCATCTAGAAATTTTACCTCCACAAATGCCCTGAGGAATCATTTATCCAGTCAATAGTAGGGTAATTCAAATCACCCATTATTTTTGTGCTTCGTGTTGGATTGTGCAACAGGCACAAGTAAAAGCCCATTGCAAGCCCTGCAAACTTAATATGGGGCTTGTCCAGTAGGGGAAGGATCAGGGGATGAAACCGTTTCCCCCCCCTCCTTGTCTCCTCTCTTCTCCTCTCTCTGTCCTCCATCTTGTCCCATGCAGTCTGTACAGTATGGAAGCATGTCTTCTGAGTTCTTAGTAAAGTTCTGTTTTGAAGAAACTTCTGCTGTGTGTTATTCAACAGAAAGCTAACTCTACAATAGGTTATGGGCCCAGGACATCTTCAAGGCAATTTTGAAGACTAGAAGCAGCCCAGAAGGAGTGCAGACTGTGAAAGAAAACTCCCAGACAGAGAGGCCTACTGACTGTGAGTAAGAAGGCCTAAATCCCAGAAGGGGAAAGGGAGGGAAGCAAGTATGGCAAGCAGCTCAGAGCTCAGACTTTCAGTAGGAAAGCTGAACAATGTAAACTACCAATTGTGGAAGTTTAAAGTGGAAATGCTGCTGTCTAAAGATGATCTATGGGAGGTGATTACCACGAACAGACCAGCAGCAAATCACGAGGAATGGGATAAAAAGGACAGGTTAGCAAAGGCTACAATAAGTTTATTGGTAGAAGATGACCAGCTAATCCATATAAGAAGTGAGACCACAGCAAGAGGCATGTGGATTGCATTGCAAAACTTGCATGAGAGAACTAGCCTGAATAGCAAACTGTTTCTACTGAGGAAACTATACAAAATGAGGCTTGGCAAAGAAAGTGAAATGCAGGAGCATATAAATGCCATGTTGGAAGTAGTGGCACAGCTGCGCGGCATTGGAGAAGATATAAAGGACAGCCATGTGGTAGCCCTACTCCTCTGCAGCCTGCCTGAATCTTACAGTGCCCTCATCAATGCCCTGGAGACAAGGCCAGAGGCTGAACTGAAGCTGGAATTTGTTAAAGGTAGACTTGCGGATGAATTCCAGCGCAGAAAGGAGAACCTGCAGAATGATCTAAAGCAGGGTAATGAGACTGCACTGAAAACCTCAGACAAAGCTCCTAAGAGGGAAACCAGAGTATGCTTCAGATGCAAAAAGGAGGGACATTTAAAGAAAGACTGCTATATATGGAAAGCAGAACAGCAGAAACTGTCTCCACGAACACCTAAGCAGAGGGCTAAAGTCACAAACAGCAACACAGTCGCTCAACAATGGAGTGGGTGCTTCAGAGCAACGCAAGACAGCTCATCCCAAAATTGGTGTGTAGACTCCGGGGCAACGAGCCACATGACTAGCGATAAAGGATTCTTCACAGGACTGGATCTGAGCAGTAAAGAAAGGATCTACCTTGCAGATGGGAGAAGCATCAACGCGGAAGGAATTGGACAAGGATTCCTGTACTGCAACCAGTCACAGGGAGGCACACTGACCATACCCATGAAAGATGTGCTCTATGTGCCCAACTTAGAAGGGGGACTCCTGTCCGTGAGGCGCCTGGCAGCGAGGGGGCTCACCATCCGTTTCCAGGGAGACGAATGCACAATTCAAAGTGGGACAAAAGTACTGGCCAGAGCCACTGCAGATGAGCACCTGTACCGTCTGAGCACAGCGAAAGAACAGGCGAAGCTCACTGCGCACAAGCCACACGATGACTGCATCCACCTGTGGCATAGACGCATGGGACATAGACACCCAGACAGCATCAAGGAAATGCACAGACAGCAGTTGACCAAAGACCTTAAGGTATCAACGTGTCCCGTGATCATGAAATGCGACTGTTGCATCAAAGCCAAAGCCACGAGGGCTACGCTTCCTAAGAAGAGTCAGAATAGAGCCACGAAACCGCTTGATCTTGTACACAGCGACGTCTGCGGCCCAATGAAGGTTCCCACGCCAGGAGGCAACCGGTATATGGTAACTTTCATTGACGACTATTCAAGGTACACGATCACGTACGTCATGAAGAGTAAAGATGAAGTATTCGACAAACTTCAGGACTATGTGACCATGACGAGCAACAAGTTCCAGCGCAGACCAAAGACACTGCGGACTGACAATGGAGGTGAGTTCACAGGAAAGGAAGTAGAGGACTTCCTGAGACTCCATGGAATTGAGCACCAAAAGACAGTGCCATATACACCCGAGCAGAACGGAACAGCTGAAAGGAAAAACAGAACGCTAACCGAAATGGTTAGATGCATGTTAACAGACTCTGGACTACCAGAAAGATACTGGGGCGAAGCAGCAGTTGCTGCTACCTACCTACAAAATCGGCTGTATTCTAGAACAGTGAGGAAAACTCCATATGAACTGTGGCATGGTCAAAAACCTAGTGTGGGCCACATCAGAGTATTTGGAAGTAAGACTTACGTATATATCCCAGAGGAGAAACGTACCAAGCTGCAAAACAGAGCAGTGGAAGGCATCCTCGTAGGATACAGTGAGCATTCCAAAGGCTACAGGATCCTGGATCCACGCACAGACAGAATAACCATTAGTAACAGTGTGACCTTTGTGGAAAACTCAAGCGACAGTGTGATGACTCTCCAAGGTCCAGGCGAAGGAGAACAATCAACCACGGACGAAACCACTGAAAGGGAGCAATCCTCTGAACAAATAGTCGAAATCGGCACAAAGGTAACAGAAGTGCAGGAACAGACACAGCCGGCTGCTGATGCTGAGCCAAGGCAGTCGACGAGGTCTAACAAAGGCATTCCCCCCACTCGTCTGTCCTACAAAGTCAGCACCAGTAAATTGTCAGAGCCAGCATCCTGGGAGGACATCTCGCAGATGTCAGAAGGGGAAGCAGAAAAATGGGTAAGAGCGGCTGAAGAAGAAGTAAAGTCCATGCAGGACAACGCGACGTGGACACTTACTCCACTGCCCGCAGGGAGAAAGACTATAGGTTGTAAATGGACATTTAAAATAAAGTACAATGCGCAGGGAAATATTGAACGGTACAAGGCCCGACTTGTCGTGAAAGGATACTCCCAGAAGTACGGAGAAGACTACGATGAAACATTTGCACCTGTAGTTAAGCACACTACAATCAGAACATTGTTAAGTATAGCTGCCGGAAGAGGAATGCAAGTCAAGCATATGGACGTGAAAACAGCGTTCCTAAATGGTGAGTTGAAGGAAGATATTTACATGGACCAACCACCGGGGTTTGCAGACGTTGAAAGGCCGGATCTTGTATGCAAACTGCACAAAAGCATATATGGGCTTAAGCAGGCCGCCAGAGCGTGGAACACTAAAATAAACAAGGTGCTCATGAGGGAAAATTTTACCAGGAGCAAAGCAGATCCCTGCTTATACACAAAGAGACTAAGGGGCAGGTGGATCTTTGTATTAATTTATGTCGATGACCTTATCGTATGCTTTGAGCAAGAAGGGGACGAGTGCGAAACAATGAGAGCTCTAAATCAGGACTTTGAAACTAAGGACCTGGGTAACATAACGCACTACCTTGGAATACAAATTGAAAGAGAAGATGACGGAAGCTATCTTCTCAACCAAAGACAGGCAATAGAAGAGATGATAGAAAGTTTCGGCATGGGGGGTGCGAAGGCAGCAAATACCCCTATGGAAACCAGCTACCCAAAGGAGATCAAAGAACCGAGCTTATTGCTGCCAGACAATAAGCAATACAGAAAGGCGATAGGAAAGCTCTTGTACATTGCCACAATCACAAGGCCTGACATTGCGGTGGCAATAGGTATACTGTGTAGACAAGTCTCAGCCCCAACCCAAAGGGATTGGAACGCAGTGAAGAGGGTCTTACGGTACCTGAAAGGGACTGTGCACCTCAAGCTACGGCTCCCAGCAACTTCCGTGTCAGACCTGATAGGGTACGTGGACGCAGATTGGGCTGGAGACCATTCGGACCAAAAATCTACCAGTGGGTACCTATTTTTGCTTGGTGGAGGACCCATCAGCTGGTGCAGTAGGAAACAAGCCTCTGTGACACTTTCCTCGACGGAGGCAGAGTACGTGGCAGCGGCACACGCCAGCCAAGAAGTTATCTGGTTGCGACAGCTTCTGAATGATCTGGGGCAAAAATTGGACAGACCCACGCCGATCCTGGAAGACAACCAAGGATGTATAGCGCTGGCGCAAACAGAAAGAATCAACCCCAGAACCAAGCACATTGATGTAAAATACCATTTCCTGAAAGACTCACAGGAACAAGGACTCATAGATCTGCAATACTGTCCTACAGAGGATATGACAGCGGATGTGTTCACGAAGCCACTAGCAGGGGAACGCCATCGCAAGCTATTAAGAAGAATGAACCTAGTGGGTTTGACTAGTGACTGTTGAGAAGGGGTGTTGGATTGTGCAACAGTCACAAGTAAAAGCCCGTTGCAAGCCCTGCAAGCTTAATATGGGGCTTGTCCAGTAGGGGGAGGGTCAGGGGATGAAATAGGTTTTTTTTCCTCCTTGTCTCCTCTCTTCTCCTCTCTCTGTCCTCCATCTTGTCCCATGCAGTCTGTACAGTATGGAAGCATGTCTTCTGAGCTCTTAGTAAAGTTCTGTTTTGAAGAAACTTCTGCTCTGTGTTATTCAACAGAAAGCTAACTCTACAATATTTCCAACTTCAGTAACCTGTCTAATCTTTGCTAGCATTTCATAGTCTCATTGTTATACACTTATAACTTATAGTTATACACTTATAACTATACTATCAACCCCTGTCAATGGGTTGATAGTATAGTCTCACTGTTATACACTTGCCATTACACATGAAATTTCTATCCATAGGAGATTCCAGAGTACAGTTCACTTCCTGTAAAATTTGAATCCTGCCTGACTCAGTGCTGCCACTCCACCACGAGCTCAATCTACTTTCCTTTCGATGCACTGTGTAACCTGGTATTACAGTGTCCCATTGGTTATCCTCATTCCACTAGGGTTCTGAGATTCCTGTTATGTCTAGATCTTCATTTAGCGCTATACACTCTAATTCTCTCATCTTACTTTTTAGACTTTTAGCATTAGCATATAGACACCTTAATGTATTCTTTTTATTCTTATTCTGCTCATTATAAGTAACTGTTTCAGTTATTTGGGGATCATTTAAGTTTGACTGTTCTGCACAGATTTCCATCTGAAGCTCTCTCAGCTTTTTTCCTATCATCTATATCAGGATACTCTAATTGCCCTGAATTAACGGCATCCTTTGGAGATGCTTCGGCCTGAACCATGCACTCCTCAGTGCATGTCGGCTTTCCCCCTTCTAAATTACCCCATAGTTAATTTACAATATAGACAAGGCCTAAGATCACGGATGTGTTTTATTGGGCAACCTTTGTAGTAATTAATGAGCAGAATGCATTTGCAGACTGTCAGCGTCTGCCACATCCCTTTTTTCCCCACGCACTGTTGTCTCATCTCGGCATGGAGGATTTGGGCTATGGAAAAGCAGGAAGAAGCTACTGTTATGAGTATGAGTGAGTAGCTATTGGATGAACTTGTGACATTACACACAGCTCCCTCTTCTTTGCCTTCTTAGTAGTTGTGGATAGGAGATAAAAGGCTGTGCTGAACACCGACAAGATTGTTTTTTCCCTGCTAAAATATATTTTCCACATGCCTCTATTGTGTGTGAATTCCATCCTACTTTTATAGACTCAAGTGTTTGGATGAACAACCAAATGTTTCAGTGATTATCTGTGGTGAATTCAGACTCTGGCTCTTTTGAGGTTTTCACACAGGCATTTCTTAAACTCTCTCAAACAAAAAAAAGGACCAAATACAGGAGGACACTCATCAGTTACCATCCTATGGGTGTTTTTAGACAAGCACCTGCCCACCCATCATCCACCCATCATGCGTATTCCAGGGCTGAATAGGGCGCCAATGTAGCCTGCCAACATGGGCCTTTTTTA
The DNA here is from genome assembly GCA_003113815.1 of Sphenodon punctatus. Taxonomy (NCBI): domain Eukaryota; kingdom Metazoa; phylum Chordata; class Lepidosauria; order Sphenodontia; family Sphenodontidae; genus Sphenodon; species Sphenodon punctatus. The sequence continues at coordinate 720,183 of QEPC01008004.1, forward strand.
AACAGGCCACAGCTGCAGGGGCGGTCAGTGTGCACAAGGCAACGTTGGTGGTGCGGGGTGGAGGTTGTGCACATGGGTGTACACAATCCCCCCCCACATCCCCATGCATGGAGCAACTGCCATTTTGGCCAATTTCTCTGTGCATGGGCGATGGGTGGAGGTTGGTGGACATGCACACACATACACCCTCTGTGGCATTCACGATGCGTGGGCATGTGTGGGTGTGTCTCATTTGAAAAGGGCCATGGATGATGGGTGGGGAGGTGCTTGTCTAAAAACACGATATGAGAGGGTGAGTAAATGGTGGGGCACCCAGAAGCGGCTGCCTGAGAGCATGTCCATGTAGCTCCCTCAAAAACAAGAGAAGCTACACTGCCATTTTCACTGCTGCTGCTGGATCTTCCTGGGGGCTGAGGGAGCAGGGGCAATGTACCATGAGACACTATTGCATCTGCCAGAACCCAAGTCAGAGCTCCGACATGAGGAAAGTGGGGTTGGGGGAAGCCATACTGTCCTGTCCCTAGGATTGCGGGAAGCCATCATCAATGCCATGATCCACACTGACACCGAACTTGGAGGAGCCAGGCATGAGTTCATGGCCTCCATGACAACCATGGGCCCTGTCTCTTATACACATCTAGATGTGTATAAGAGACAGGTCATGGTCTGACCATTACCTCCTTAAGGCGTGCATCCTGGCGCATGTTATCCCCCAGCAGGGTGCAGGACCTATTAGATTGGTCCGCCCCCGGAGACTTATGGAACCAGATCAGTTCCAGAATGCTCTGGGGGGGGAGTTTCCCCTGGACCTTGACACCCGCTCTGTTGATAATTTCGTAGCCTTCTGGAACACCTTGTTGGCTGAGACCATTGACAGAGTGGCTCCCAGGTGTCCGCTGCCCTCGCGAGTCTCCCATAGGTCTCCTTGGTTTACTGAGGGCCTGCAGAGTTTGAAGTGGGAGAGCAGGTGGTTAGAGCGATGGTGGCACCGGACTCGCATCCAGTATGATTGATCGCAGCATAAGAGCAGTTTAAAGGCCTATGCTGTGGCGGTTCAGGCAGCAAAGAAGCAGTTCTTTGCTGCCCTTATTGAATCTGCAAAGTCACATCCAGCAGAGTTTTTCCGGGTGGTGAAAGGTTTGGTCAGTCCTGCCTGTATCTGCCTGGACCTGGAGCAATCCAGTGACCGCTGTGACCGGTTTATCGAGTACTTTGTAGATAAGATCGCTCGCATCCACCATGATTTCGGTTCCGCAGTTATTGCAGAGGATCATCTTGGAGCTATGGATGCCCCGTCCTGTCCTGTTTTGTGGGAGCAGTTTCAGATGGTGGCGCCTGCCTATGTGGAGTCCTTGCTGGGATCTATTCATGCCACTACTTGTGAGCAAGATCCATGCCTGTCCTGGCTGGTGAAAGCTAGCCAGGACATGTTACGGCCGTTGCTAGCTGGGGTGGTTAGTGTCTCCCTTCAGGAGGGCAGGGTGCCTGACTGCCTAAAATGGGCTGTGGTTAGACCCCTGCTCAAGAAACCATCTCTTGACGCTGATGCTCCTGCCAGTAATCGGCTGGTCTCTAACCTTCCCTTTTTAGGGAAGGTTATTGAATGGGCTGTGGCATGGCAACTCCAGGAACATCTGGCCCGCACCGGTTACCTTGATCCCTCCCAGTCTGGGTTTCAGTCTGGGTATGGTACGGAGACGGCCTTGGTGGCCTTGGTTGATGATCTCCATCTGGCGTTGGACCAGGGCTGTCAGACCTTACTGGTCCTGCTAGAACTTTCGGCTGCGTTCAACACAGTCGATCATGAGATGTTGATGACTCGCCTGCAGGACTGTGCTGGAATTGGCGGGATGGTCTTGGACTGGTTTCGTTCGTTCCTGCCTGGGAGAACTCACCAGGTGGCCTTGGGGGAGTGTACATCTTTCCCCCGGGACCTCACATGTGGAGTCCCGCAGGGTGCCATTCTGTCCCCCCTCTTGTTTAACATCTATATGCAGCCATTAGGGGAGATCATGAGAGGGTTTCAGGTCATGCAGTGTCATCAGTATGCTGATGACACTCAGCTCTACCTCTCCTTTTCCATCTACCCAGGCCATGCAGTCTCCTTATTTTCACAGTGCCTGTCAGCTGTGGGGGTTTGGATGAGGTCGAGCCATCTACAATTGAATCCTGACAAGACGGAGGTGATGTTGGGCGAGGGCTTCGGGGACCTGGGGGTGGTTGAATCTCCTCTTGTTGGGGGGGTTCACCCTCCCATGGTCTCTCAAGTGCGGAGTCTGGGTGTGCTCCTCAATTTGCATCTCAGTCTGGAATCTCAGGTTGTGGCCATGGTCGGGAGTGTGTTTCGGCAGTTACATCTTATCTGGTGGCTTCGGCTGTATCTCTCAGACTCCGACCTCACCACTGTCATTCATGCCTTCATCACCTCGAGGCTGGATTACTTCAATGCACTCTACGTGGGGCTGCCCGAGAAGCTGGTCCAGAGGCTGTAGCTGGTGAAGAATGCTGCTGCCCATCTCCTTACGGGGGCAGGTCTCAGGGACCACATGACACCAGTGCTCCAGGCTCTGCACTGGCTGACTATAAAGTACCGGGCCAGGTTCAAGGTGCTGGTTTTAACCTTTAAAGCCCTTCACGGCCTGGGCCCTGCTTATCTGCGGGACAGCCTCACTCCCCTGTGCCCATGCAACCCTTGAGATCATCCATGGGAGCCTTTTTGGAGGTTCCCCAGGCGAGATGGGTGGCCACCAATGTTAGATCTTTTTCAGTGGCTTCTCCTGTGCTGTGGAATTCACTCCCGGAGGAGGCTCAGTTGGCTCCCACTCTCCTGCTGTTTCGGCATGTATGTAATGCCTGGCTGTTCCATCAGGCTTTTGGTGAGGGATAGGGGTGGGGGTTTCTCCACATTGTATTGTATTTTAAATTGTTTTAAATTGTTTAATATTTTTTTTTTTAAGATTTATTTAAAAAATTACATAAATAAATAAATAAATAAATAAATAAATAAATAAAAATGTAAAGTGTCTTGTGGCTCTCTGTGATACGAAACTTTTGATATGCGACTCTTGGGTTTGAGAAATTTGCTCACCCCTGTTCTATTATATCAGGTTTGAGTGGAACATAGCACAGCAAAGGAAGCCAGTGTAGCTTAGTGGCTAAGGTTTGAGAGACTAGAGTTCAAATCCTGTCTTAGTCATCAACTCACTGCATATACTTAGACAAGTCACAATGTGGTTGACAAAAAGGGAGGGTTTTTTTTGAGGGGGGGAACCAAAGCACTCACCAGGGGATAATAATAAAGTGGGAAACCTGTATAGATACCCCCATATAGGGTGGAAAAATACCTGAAAAGATCACACACCTGTGATCAAACAAGAGTTCCAAATAGAAATTAAAAGAAAATGTCCATAGTTAATATATATATTGTGACACTATATCATGCTTATACAAAAAAGCCCTCAAAGTCTAAAAGAGTGGAAGTCCACTCACAGGTCTATAAATATACAACTATTGGTTTGGAGATAGACATGTTTCTGGACCACAAAAGCTAGTGTCTCTCTGTGATATGAAACTTTTGATATGCGACTCTTGGGTTTGAGAACTTTAGTATTAGATTCAATAATTATAGGCCAAAATTCCATATGGGTAATTAGATAAATGGGAGATTCTCCAATGGTGAGTCTGTAGCCCAACTGGGTCTGCAAAAAATCAAATGCAACATCAGCATAAAGTTAACAAAGGGCTTATATACCCCCAACCAAATAGTATGCCTACCCACCAAATTTCTTATGTGGATGTAATTGTTAATCAGTGGTATCGGTTTGTCTACAAAAAAAAAAGCTATAGATAGTTATAAGCAATTCCAAATTGTATGTCCCTCACAAAATATAAGAATTTCAAAATTCCAGGGACAGACTCACTAACTGGACCAAGCTCCCCATACACATGTACCTCACAAGGCAGGTTCCAAAACTAACAAAAGTCAACAACTAGTTGACCAACTCCTTCCCCTTAAATACTGCTCACATGATCAGATATCTCAGGTGTGACTAATTGCTTCATATAGATAAGCTGTGACAAACTAACAAATTGGTTACTAGGTTTACGAGGCAGGGATCTGTGTATCCATTCCAATATTTTCTACACAAAGGGCAAAGGAAGCCCAAAAATTCCAAACAGCAATATCCCAGAGAATGAAGATGTATTCTTTCTTCTGGGATCAATATACCAATCTTCATGTAGTGAAGCTCTTATCTTCCAGTGAAGGGGCTAAAGTCCAAGCCCAAGTCTGGGGAAAAAATTTGCTTCAATCCCTATATAATAAATCTCCACCCTCCAATATCTAACATATACATACAAAGTATATTTCAATCACATCGATATGCTTCCAAAATAACTCCATTATAAAATAATTCTATTCCATTCTATACCTTCATTAAGTCGAAAAGGCATGAGGGTCTTAAGTCTCAAAAACCACCTGGCTTCTAGATGCAACAATTCCTGTTCAGAATCATGGGAGTCAATACAACAAAATTTGATGTCAGCTGGCGTATGGCCCAAAAACATATAATGTGATACCAGAGGTTCTCTATCTTATGGGACAGCAAGCCCTGGTCCTACAGGAGGGCCCCCACCTCTGAGGGGGCACGCGGGATGCCGCGGGCATGCAGGAGGGTGCCGGTGTACAGGGCAGCAACAGGGGGACCCCCGGATAGCAAGGCGAGGCCGAACCTGGGTCACTCCATCAGCAGGCGAACGGCCGTTAACTCTGCAGTGGTCCACAGCACGACAACCGTGGCCGAGTGCCCCCAAGGATGTTGGTGCAGGGGGGTGAAGCTGATCTCAAGGGAATGCCCCCGGCATGCTGGGGCACCGACCTGGTGTCCCATTGCCCACATGTACCGCAACAGGAGCTGAAAGCCATCCTCCACCAACAGGGGTTCACTCACCAACAGCTGAACATCAGGGCTCAGCTAGAGGGCCACCAACAGCATTTCCTCACAGGGAGACCACCCCTCCCGTACATCCCTGGCTGAAGGCCCTGCAGAATGACCAGCCATGGCAGGAGTGGGGCCCACTCTGGTGAAGCCACGGGCAGGATACGGAGGGCTGTAGTGACTGGGATGAGCACGTAACGAGTGGCTACCCTCGCCCACAGGGAGCCTTGCATGTCAGAGATAGGCTGGCCCACTGGGGCTGGGACTCCTCAAGCCACACAGAGGACAGAAGGGATCCAGCACAGGTGACGAGAGATGAGCTAGGCCACAGCTGGGCAGTGCGCCAGGCCAAGGAGCCAAGCCAGGCATTGTATCCACACTGCACACAGCTGCAGCATGCAAAGGTGAACCATGGCAGGCGGAAATGTAGTGCAGGTGGGGAGGCAGGGCTACCCTGGGGTGCGCGTGGTCCCGTCCCCCCCTCCAGCGGGCATGCGGCCAGCGCACTTGCGGGGATGATCAGCTGAGCCCGGAAACTGGTGGCAGCTTCAGCACACCTCCAGCGCAGCACCAATCGGTGCCCTGCCCCCACTGGGCTACACAGTACATAAGCGACCCGATGGAGGCGGTCGGGCCTGGGGTGCAGAGGCTGTAGCATGGGGTTGAGCAGCAAACAGAGAATGGCAACACCGAGCTGGGTGGGCACAGAGGCGCACTTGCGACACCAGGGGAGAGTGGGTCAGGGGCACAGGCCACACAGCAGAGTGCGCCGCGGCCAGGGCACATGCCAGTGTGGGGTGGCTGGGAGTGGGGAGCTGCAGAACCATGCTGTCGGGGGACGAGTACCCACAGCCCAGGGACATGCTGCTGCGACTCCTGGGCGCAGCCCTCCTGCTGCTGCACATGCTCCTACAGCAGATGGCCCTGCTCCGCCTGCCGAGTCGAGGCTCCGTCCTCCTGGGGGCATGGCAGCGGAGGGCAGCAAACCTCAGGAGGGTGGCGACCGTGCGATGGGTGAGGAGGGCAGTCATCTGATGACATGCCCTGTTGGGCTCTGTGGTGTCCCAGCAAGACCAGCTCATCCTGGCCCGATGGACCCTCAATGTGTACGCCCACCACGTGATACTACCGACCCTGCGACAGCACTAGTTGCGCTCCCGCACCAACGACTGGTGGGAGAATATGTTGGCCACCTGGACAGACAGGGAATGTTTGGACCACTTCTGGATGCCCCGCTCCCTCCTGACCTGCTTGGGGAACCTTCTCAACCCCCACCTCCGGAGGCGGGAGATGAGCATGCACTTCCCGCTGCCGCCAGGAATGCGTGTGGCCATGGCGGTGTGGCGGCTGGCCACCCCGGATTCCTGGACGAGCGTGGGAGAGCAGTTCGGGAAGGGCACCGCCACAATGAACAGGGCCCTCCATGATGTGATGCATGGGTTCGAGGAACTCGGGTTCCCTCATTGCATCTGGGCCACTGGCAGCACCCACATCCCCATCATACAACCCCCTCATGCAAAGATCGACTACATTTAACAAAAACAAGCCTTCTACACCAATCTTCAGGCCATAGTGGATCATAGGGGCCTGTTTATAGATGTGTACCCAGGCCAGTCGGGGCGGAGCCACAACATGCGTATCCTGCATGCCTCCCCCTTCTATGCATGCATGTTCGATGGGGAGATCTCCCCCAACCTGTACCGCATGATAGCAGAGGTCCCCATGGCCCCTGTTGTGATAGGGGATCCTGCCTACCCACTCAGCCTGTGGCTCATGCAGGCCTATCCAGTGGCGCACAACCCAGACCACCGCCTGTTCAATGAGCACTTGTCGTCTGCATGCAGCATGGTGAAGTGGACCTTCGGGCTCCTGAAGACGCGCTGGTGCCTCCTGATGAACAGGAGCCAATTCGACTTGGACCACACCCCCGTCCTTGTCCTGGCAGTGTGCATCCTGCACAATGTATGCGAAACAGGAGGCACTGCCCTGGACAATCTACCACCAGTGCACAGGGCTGGCCCCGTGCCCCTGTACCAACATAACCAGGGTGGGGCATTCCGGTGCATTTCAGAGGAGAACAGGGATGCCATCTGCCGCCTCATCGTTGGCCAGGCAGCCCAACACCAGTCAGTGCCCGACCCACACACACGTCCATGGTCCTGTGCATCCCTTCAATAAAGCTGGGTAGTACCCGTGAACCACAGCCCTGCCTCTGTCCCATGTGTGGGTGATGGGGGTCCCAGGAATGTGTACTGTGGGCTGCCAGGTTGCTTGTGCACTCCCCTCGTGGTCTGCTGGGGGGTGCTCAGGCCCTGCGGTGCCTTGCCTGCCACCACTCGCCGGCCCACCAGTGACGGATCTGTGTACACCTGTTCCAGTCACCACAACCGCCAGCTGCCTCACCGGGATGGGCCCCAGCCCCATCGGTCGCCCAGGCCCTGTACAGTGCCCCCACCCTGCCAGGGAACCCCCACAAGCACTCCCCTAAGCCCCCTCCACCACCTGTCCCAGGACAATGGAAGCAACAGCGAGGTATAGGTTCAGCTTTGTTTTATTGGTGAAGGATGTGTACAATGGGTGGGGGTGGTTACCGTCGGGGGCGCACACGCCCCCTCTTGGCTCCACCACCGGGGCTCACAGGCCGGCAAGCCCTAGCCACAGCCGACTGCAGCAATCGCTGACCGGACAGCCCAGCCCCCCATCATCCACTGGCTGCTCCATCCTGGCCTCCACTGACAGTCCCTGTGAGGAGGAATAAGAATGGGGTAAGCGATCATCATGTGCACCGCTCTGTCTCACGCTGGGGACTGGACCACTGGGGTTCCTGTGGTCACCCAGGGAGCCCCCCTATGTCCCACACGAGCATAGCACGTAATGTGGAGCAACCCCCTATGAAGGTGCCCTGTGCAGTGCCCCATAGTCCCTGTCCAACCCCCCTCCCCGTGTAGCGCTCCCCACCCCACAGGGCCCCGGGATGCAGCAGGCCTTACCGGAGGTGGTGGGGCAGCCACCATGGATGGTTGGTTGTCCTGGGGGGCATGGTCCTGGGGTAAGAGTACCGCTTCCCAGTGGAGGGGGCAGGGTTGCAGCGGGGTCGGGACCATGAGGGGTGCAGGCTGGAAGGGCGGCCCCACCGGCAGTTACTGTTGTCCTATGTGGGGGAGGGGGACCTTGTGGACCAGGCCCAGGTAGGGCTGCTGCTGGGGGAACCACGGGTGGCTGAGGTGCAGGGGGGGGCACCTGCACCAGTGGGAGGCCGCCATGGTGTTGGTCGGTCACCGACCCTCCTTCCACGGCATGGCAGGGCTTGTCATGCTGGGGGTCATGCCACAGGGACTAAATCACCTGCCCCATGAGCCATGTGGCCTGACCCTCCAGCCTGTCCCAGGTGCGCCGTTGCTCGCGTTGGAGGGCAGCAGCCTGGCGCCTGTCCCAGAGGTGCTTGGTGCAGGACTGGGCCATCATGGCAGCCAGGATCTCCCAGTCTCTTTCCCCCTCCCCTCTGATGATCTCCCTTGTGAGTGCAAGCTCCCAGGAGTGAACCGCGGCTAACCATTGCGATTCCTTCAGCAGCTCCCTGCCATGGTCCTCCCTCCGGCGCCAGTTCCTGGCCCACATCTCCTGGTTCTTCTCCACGCTGCTGGCAACTGAACCCCTCATGCAAGTGGGCACCTGGTCTGTGAATGAGAGGATGGACACCATGTTAGTGCTTCTGACCAGTGTGCCCTGCTGCCCGCTACAACATGACCCACGGTGCCTGGTGGGGCAGCCCCCCTAGTGTGACAGCTCCCCTCTGCCCTCCCCTGTGGGTCCCCTCTGCCCTGCCCCCTCATGGGATGGCCCCCCAGCAGTTGATGGTGGGGCCCGTGACAGTCATGTGTTCCGTGGGGGCCACTGTGGGCCCACCCCTCCCGCCTGCCCCCAACATCCCAACCCCTGTTGGGCCCTGCTGGTTGTGGTTGCATGCCCATGGGTGCCTCCCTCCCCACCCTGTACCTCTGCCCCCTGTGGCCCCTTGGCTGGTGTGCCCCGCCATGGAGGTATGCCCACCTGGTGGTGGTGGTGCTTTCGGGCCCACCTCGTCCCCCTCCTCCTCTGTGACCTCCACCTCATGCTCCTCCAGGCTGCCTTGTGCTGCAATGGGAAGGGGGGGTCATTAGTGTTTACCGGCACCCGGGCCCCAGCCCCTGCATCTCTGTCTGGGCCTTTCCCCCCCACCCCCACAGCCCCGCTGGACTGAGCATACCTGAATCCTGTTCCTCCACTTCCTGGGGGCAATACCGGGTCTCCGTATGCTTTGCGCATGCCCCCTTTCCCTGTAGCCAGTAGGCCTGTGGGTGTTGGGGGTGCATGTGGAGTGTGGTGGTTCGGCGCTCAAATCCTCGGGGTACCTCCTCCCCCTGTGGGATGGGGCTGTCCCCTCCCGCTTCCTGGCTGGCCTCGCCAGGGGCACCTTCCCCCTCCTAGCTCCATAGGGTCGGTCAGGGGGAGGTTGCGCGTTGGCCCGGTGCCTACCCCTGGTGAAGGCGCTGCCATGTGTGCAGGAGGCCATGATGTCCCCATCCATGCAGAGGAACTTGTCGAACTTCTCCTGGAACTTGGATGTGTGCATGGCCATGCCAGACTTGAGTTTGTTGTCCTTGATATGTTTATATCCGGACCTCAAGTCCTTTGCCTGCTGCATGCATTGGGTAACATCCCTATTGTACCCCTGCCACTGCATCTCCTGGGTGATGGCGTCATAGACCTGTCTGGTCTTGTAGCTGCACACCAGGTCGTGCTGGACCCTTTAAAGTCCCTGATCTCCTACCTTGACCAGGGCTCCCCTTTTGGCACCATGTGCGGGGGACCAGCTTGGCAGCATGGGGCCCGCCCCGTGGATGTGGTAGCCATGGTGATGGTCGTGTCCTGTTGGGGGTAGTGCATTAGGGGTTATTCCCGGTCCTGCTGGCCCCCTCTGTGCCCCCAATGGGCCTGTCCTCCCCTCTTTCTCCCTGGGGTGCCTTTCAGCTCACCTGGCTGTCTGGGGGCCCCTCCTCGGCCATCGTCCCGGTGGTACAGTGCTCCGTTGTCTGGGAGCTGTCCTGCGGGACGGGGAACCAGGTTACGCAGCGGCCACTTGCCCTGTGTTCCCTGGCCCATGGTGCCAGGCCTGGGGCATGGCCCTCCCATCTGAGTTGGGGGGTTCCCTCGCACTCACCTCACTATCGCTGCTGCCCCTCTGGCTGTTCCCCTGGGATGTGCTGGGCTGGGGGTCCTCGGTCTGTGGGGGGGTCAGTGTGGGCCCTCTTCCCTTTGCCAGGAGACATGCAGTGTGTTAAGGCCTGGGGCAGCCCACCCTTCCCTCCCGCCAGGGCACCCCCCTCGTACCTCCCGTCCCTCCCACCCACCCACCCGCCGGGGGGGCAACCCCCTTGTACCTCCCATCTGCCCCCCCATACCATGGACCCCACCTTGTGCC
>QEPC01008004.1:741135-752820 GCA_003113815.1 Sphenodon punctatus
CTCCCCCCGCTCTCACCGGGGGGAAGCCCTGGGTCCACCCCCCCTTTCTTTACCCCCCTTTTTCTACAGCCCCTACCCACCACCCTAACCCTGCACAACAAAAGCCCACACAACCAAAACAGATTCCCCCCGCCCCCCTGCTGCCCCTGAAGTGCCCCCTAAAGTGCCGCGCCCTTTGGCCGTGGCCCTTCGGCCGCGAGCCTGTGGCCACAGCCTGCAGCGCAGCCGCTGATCCCGGGGGTTTTGAGCATCCAGCAGGAAGCAGGGAAGGAGGGGATGACCCATCGCTGCAGCAGCTCTGACATCGGTTCAGCTCAGCACAGCTCTCAGGGCAGACATCTCCGGTGGTGTGGGCGTCCCGATAAGGAGTGGACCACCTATATCGGGGGGGGGCATCAGGCCCAGTTCACCAAGGCAGGTAGAGCAATCAGAGTGAGGGTGCTCAAAGCCATGGGCATGAAGGAGAACACCGGCGTAGCTGGTCACGACATGGGGACCAGCAGCCTGAAGAAACAAACTAAACTCGCAATGACTTGCCACCTGCCGAGCAGCAGCGAGCTCCCATGCTTCCCAAGGCACTACAATGGCGTTTGGGTGTGTCGAATGCGGTTGACAGAGGGGCATGTATCCGAGTTCCCTTGCATGCTGCTGGCATTCCATTCCGCCAAAGGGGTGGCCCAACAGCCACATGTAACATGATGAAGCCATGACCAATGGAAAGGGGGTCACTCACCAACATCTGTACATCACTGCTTTGCCACAGGGTTCCCAGGAGCATGGTGGCACACACTGCCCACTCATCCCCGGGCCAGCCATCAGCTACATGGTCAGTTACATGGCCCGGACATGGTTCAATGAAAAGCAGGGTGATCAGGAGCAAGTGATATAGACAGTGCACAGAAGGGAATGCGCCAGGATGGAGGCGAGGCTGACAGCTAACTGCAGCGTGGCCTTGCAAAGCTAAAGGCGGTCCTGCTCCTCACAACCCACACACAGGGCGGGCACATTCCAGCCTGATTGGAGACAGGAAGACGAGACATAGCCTGGGGGCTACAGCCAGAGATGCCGTGGTAGCACCGCTCTGACAGCACAGGACATACCTGTCCAGAGACCCACCAGTCAACTACATATACAGTGTTTGGGTGACCACTGGGGCCCTGCACACTCCCCCTCTGTGGTGGTGGGCAAAGGGCCTCCGGGGTCTTGTGCTGCTGGCAGCGCTCAAGGAGCCTTACCAATGGTACATAACAACTGTCCTGTATCCTGTATATAGGCATATATTTTTCACCATTTGTGTTTCAATATATTGGAAATCAGAATTAGCCTCTCTGTATTATTACTTCTTAAAGAGCTGTCCTATAGTAACCTTTCTACTGAACTCTTGACCAGATACTGGAAAATCAGCCTGTATACTGGAATAGACAATATAATCAAGTCTGTCTCTTAAAGAAATCAATATTCACTGTTAACTGAGTCAAGATACGTGTCTCCAAGGCAGGGCAGGAAGAGGCCTTGTTTGTTTGGAGTTTACTCTAGGGATGGGCAAATGCATTTTGGATTTTCGGAGTTTGGACCAAACTCGGTCTGTTCGGACGTCCAAACCGAACGTCTGAACCAAACTCTCGAATGACCGAACAGTTCAGTTGTGTTCAATGAGTTCAGGAGCAGGAAAAACGTCTTTCCAGGGTGAAAAATTAGGTTTCGGTTTCAATTTCATTTTGGTTTCACTATTTTTGAATGTTCGGCCAAGTTTGGCCAAACCAAACTCAGCTGAACCGAACCATTGAACCTGAACTCAGGTTTCAAACCGAACAACTGAACATCCGAACCGCGTTCTGTTCGCCCATCCCTAGTTTACTCATTGTTATTCCTATCTTATATGATAGCAACCTGTTTTAGAATGTATCAACAGGCTTCTTACTATGTACTTTGAGAAAAACCCTCCCTGTCAGCAGTCTTGACCTGACGTCATCTAAACTGATTCCAAGCATCTTTTTCTCTATAAGAAGAGAGAGGAAAGATGGATTTTTCATAAAGCTTCCTTTCCTGAAGTTTCTCTCACTTCTTTCATATGGCAGTATGGGACAAAGGACTGGGTAATATGAATATGAATGTGTATTAATATGATGCATTGAGTCAACCATAGCAATAATACTTAGAGCATATGTTATATCTTATAGAGGTTAAAATCTTTGAATTTGTAATAAGAGCTGTTCTTTGAACAGACATGTCTTTCTAAGTCATGTACTTTTAACTGACACTGTTTCTTTTGTACTATGTCTTTATTTGAACTTAAGTAAACTATTGCTTCATATTTTTATAATCCTAAGTCTCATAGCTTCATTTATACAAATAAATGGTCTTTATGATACTTTGCTGGGCTGGCTGGCTTATTAGCAAAGTGTAAACTGAGTTTCCACATATTGGAAAAGAGTGCCCTATATCCAGACCAGATCATGTCAGGCCTGGACCACTAAGCGCAAATTCCTTTTGAGGAAACTGAGGTACAACCACCTAACAAAGGTTGCAGACCTAGAATGACAGGCCAGCGTGGCCCCGAGCACATGCAACTGATCAGAGAAAACCAGACCAGGTGGACGAGCTGCACCCAGCTGCAGAACCACATGCATAGGCACAGCACCTGACCAGGCAGCTATAAGTAGGGGGTGGCACCGCTACAGCACTATGACATTGTGTGTGAGGTTGGAGTGAAGTGGAGCTGAGTGGAGTCGAGTGCGGACCGTGAGCAAGAGCAAGAGTGTGAGCAGAGGGAGGGTGTGTGAGGTGAACTTCAGGCATGTGTGAACGCGTAGTGGCATGCGTGGGATATTGAGTGTTGGTGGAGGGGTGTGGGAGTGCAGGTGCAACACAGGGTGACCAGCGGGGACAGGGTATCAGTGCACAGGGTGCATTGCTGGATTAAGGGCCGGGGCAGGGGCACTTGGTGGGTTAAATGGTGCACAGTGATCCAACACGGTGGTGGGATCACTATGTCGGATGCTGACATTCTGAGTAGGCGCACTGTCCTCCTACAAGTTCTGGCCATCTGCTTCTGGGTCCTGGACCAGGTGTTTGAGGAAGCAGGCTTTCTCAGTGAACCTCCAGGCTGTCGTGGACCACAGATGCCTCTTCATCAATGTTTACATGGGCCTCTCTGGGAGGAACCACGATGCCCAGATCCTGCGCTCATCCCCCTTCTTTGCAAGGATTTTTGATGGGGAGATTGCACCCAACATGTTTCGCATCACTGAGTGTATTTCCAGGCTCCTGTCATTATCGGGGACCTCGCATACCCGCTAACCCCATGGCTCATGCAGTCCTATCCTGTTCCCTGCACCCCCCAGCAGGTGCTCTTCAACGAGCGCCTGGCATCGGCGAGGTGTGTTGTGGAGTGGACCTTTGGACAGCTCAAGATGAGGTGGCGCCTCCTGCTAAACAGGAGTCAATTTGACTTGCAGCACACCCCCATCCTTGTACTTGCAGCCTGTGTTCTGCACAATATATGTGAGACCAATGGGGCAGCCTTGGACAACCTGCCCTCCCTCCCCCAAAGCTGATCCCGTGCCCCTGTACCAGCATGTCCGTGGGGGAGGCCTTCAGGAAGATATCGGAGGAGAACAGACAGGCCCTTACCAGACACATAGCTGCCAATCAAACAGTGAACCGACCCTAGGGTATGGGAAACGCCACCCCCCCCCCACCCCAGAGGTGCTGTTGCATGTTTAACCTGTGCACAAGAAAACTATTGTATCACCCTTGCAACTGACGTTTCCCTCATCTCTCTATACCACTTGTCACACAGTGTGGTAACTGTCAATGGCAGGGCGCCTTGTTCACCCTGTACCCACCGCCATGGCCTCTGGGATCATTGTAGATCCTAGAGTGTGTTGCCACAAAGGTTCCCTTTGTAGCATAGCAGCTCTTTTGGGTGCAGCACCAGGAAGGGCCGACCCCACAACATGCGCATGTCTCTTCCCCACCCCCCTCGGTGTCAGGGTGCCTTGTTCACACTGTACCCACCACCATGGCCTCTGGGACCATTGCAGATCCTACAGTGCGTTGCCACAAGGGTTCCCTTTGTAGCATAGCAGCTCTTTTGGGTGCAGCACCAGGAAGGGCTGGCCCCACAACATGCGTACGTCTCTTCCCCCCCCCCCCAGTTGCCCCTCTGTAATGACAAAGTGGTCACCTGATATGTAGTGCTCAGAAATGTTTATTGGGGGATATTTACAGGGCTTGGGGTTATTTTTTCCGGGGTCTCCTGTGTCTCCTTCTCCCTGCACCACTGGGGTTCTGCTCTCCACGGCCCGTCTTAGCCACAGCCCTCCTTGGATGTCAGCTGGTGGGCCCTGGGTCTTCAGCATCCACCGGCCAGTCCACGGACAGTAGAGCTTCTGCTACCTGTGAGAGGGTTACATAGCAGCATGGTTAGCAACATGCTGTGCTGCCTTCAAATCCACCCTTTGGCCCACAGCCTCGGAGTCGCGGTCAGACCCCTCCCTTGTTAACGATAGCTCACCCACAGGCTCTTACCTGCTCCTCTGGGGCGGCCAGGCCTGGTGGTGGGATTGCTAGGGGTACAGGGTTGTTGTCAGCGGGATCGTAGCCAGGGTGGGGTAGTGTTGAGGGCTGCTCAAGGGGAACTGGGAGGGGTGGGACCCATCCAGGGAGGGACTAGGTGTTGTATAGGGCCCATGGGGAGGACGGTGCCCCTGTGGGCAAGGCCAGGGTAGGGCACCTGCTGAGGAAACCATAGTTGGTAGAAGACTAGGGGAGGGGGCACCTGTACCTGTTGCAGGGCACCTTGCTGTTCTAGGGCTGCCAGCCCTCCTACCATGGCTTGGGGGCCTGTATCATGCTGGGGTTGCCGCCTCAGGGTCTCCAATGTGGCATCTATGTGCCTGAAGGTCCTTTCAGCGGTTCATTCCAGCGTGACACAAGCCCTCTCCAGTCTTTCCAGGTGCTGCTTGTGGAGGAGGTCGGCAGCCTGGCGCCTGTCCCACAGTTACTCGGTGCAGGACCAGGTGAGGTTAGCAGTAATTATTGCCCGGTCCTTTTCCCTCTCCCGCTGCAGTGCCTCCCTGGTTCTTGCTTGTTCGGTGAACTGGGCTTCTGCCATCCTTCTGGTTTCTGCCAGCACCTCCCTCCCTAGATCCTCACTCCTCTGCCGGTTGCGAACCCGCATCTGCCGATTCCTCTCTGCACTGCCGGTGACTGCAACCCGTGCTGGAGCGGGAGGCTCATCTGTATACAGGAGGGATGGTATCAATTAGCTGGGCTACCCCTGCCTTCCCCTGTGAGCCATTCTTGGCCCATGCCTGTGTTCAAGAACCCCCCTCCCTTCCTTGCTGGCTCATCGGCTGTCCCATGCGTGTCCTTGTCTGTTCAGGGCCCAGGGGGCACAGCTGTAGCCCCTGTCCCCTCAGTGTGACCCCAGCATCTCCCACCACCGTTGCCTTGTCAGTTTTGACCTACCATCGGTATCCTGGTCACAGGGCCATGGGATGGTTTCCAACTCCTCCACTTCCTCCTCCAGGGCCACGACCTCCTCCTCCCGCACCTCCATGTCCCCTTGGGCTGTTTGGGGGAGCAACAGTTGGTCAGTTTTGCAATTCATCCCTGTTGGGGTTCAGGCTGCCATTGGCTGCCCCCCCCTTCCTGTCGGTGTGTCTCATACCTGGATCATATTCATCTGCCTCCTGGGGAGTGTCCCTGGGGTTGGGCCTCTTCATGTGCATCCCCTGTCCCTGTGGGGATCTGCCTGTGTGGGTTCTTGGGGCACAAGCGGAGGGTGATGCTCCCACTCTCCACCTCCAGGGATGCTTACTCCACCTCTAGGATGGGGTTGTCACCTCCTGCAGCCTGCCTGGCCACGCCAGGGGCCAAGGGCTCCCCCTGCACCATGGGATTGGGTGGGGGGGGTTGTCCTTGCCCTTTTTCTGCCCCTGGCAAAGGCGGTGCCATGAATACGGGAGGCTATGATGTCCCCGTCCATGCAGAGGAACCGCTCCATCTCCTCCTAGAACTCCTGTGTGCGCATCACATGGCGAGACCTGAGATTGTTGTCCTTGATATGTTTATATTTGGACCTCAGATCCTTTGCCAGCTGCATGCACTTGATTACAACCCTGTTGTACCCCAACCACTGCATCTCTTGAGCAATGCTTTTGTAGACCATTTTGGTCTTATAGTTCCACACCAGGTCATGCTGGACCTTCTCAGTCCCCACCCACCCACCCTTCCCAATGAATGCCCTGGTCTCCATGCTGGACCAGTGGCTGTTGTGGCAGAGGAGCATGTGGTGTCCTGTGGGGGGGAATGCATTTGGGTGAACTGTTCTGCCATTGCTCCCCAGTGCTCCCCAGTGGTTTCTTTGAGTGTTGGCTGGCCCACCCCTTCCCCTGGGCGCCATGGAGACCCTCCTCGGCTGTCTCCCTGATGATGCTTTGCCCCTGGGTGTGATCATTGTCCTGTGGTGATTGGGAGTACTGTCAGATGTGAGACCAGGTTTTCCTGATTGCTTTGATGGCCCTTGTGGGTGCCCTCCCCTGACCGGGTGGGTTCCCCTCTCACCTACCTTGATCTCTGTGCTGCTCTCCTCCCTGTGCCATGTGGTCGCAGCTTGGGGTGGAGATGCGGGTGGAGCCGGAGCTGCGTTGCGCCCTCTGTCCTGGGGGGGGGGGATGGTCAGGTGCTTTCCTTTCTCCTCCCCCTCCTCCTGGGTGCCAGGGTCCCTCAGCTTACATGTGTCGTGACACTGGCTCCCTTGGTTTTCTCCGTGGCTTTTCTGCCTAACATTTTGGAGCCGGCGCACTCATATCCTGTTCCGTTTCTCCTTTAAGGGCCTCCAACCGAGCGTGGAGTCTCTCTCCAAGTTGGTGTGTCTGCTTACAGGCTCCTGCGGGGCTTCTCTAGTCATGTCTCTGTGGTTTTGATGGACCTTTCTCGTGAGTGTTTTTGTTTTGTCATTTACACAGACATTTGGGTGTTGGACACCCATCTCCACTCACGGGGCTTTCCAGCTCCCTCCCAGCTGCTCTGTGGGTGTGGGTGAGTGGGTCGGGAGTGCGTGCCCACTCACTCGTGGACATTTACATGGACTCTCCACCACCCATCCGATGGGTGTGCATGGGTGGGTGCCTTCTGGGTAAAAACAGCCATAGTCTTTTACACTGCTACACCACTGCTATGGGGTGGGCCATGGCTCAGGTGGTAAAGCACTTACTTTGCATGTATAAAGTCCCAAGTTCAATCCCTGGCATTTCCACTTCAGAATCTCTGATACCACAATTGGGTGAGGCCTCTGCCAGGATCCTGGAGAACCAGATATGAAACCCTACTGCTGTCAGGTTGTGACAATACTGGGCTAAGATGGACCATTGGTCTGACTCAGTTCAACAGCTTCTTATAGCCTGTTTGAATGTCAACAACCTAACAAAAGCAAACAGTTGCTAAATATACAGCACTAACAGCATAGTTACATTCACACAACAGCCATACCCTTTGCAAACTCACCATGTGTCCCTTAATTTGTGTATGGATTCACACAACTGCTGACCTTCCTGCCTTTTGCTGTTTCCTCCCATCCCTATTTCCCTATTTTGCACACAGTGCAAAAGGCCTGAGGGAATAACTTTGTGAAATCCCTATCCCTGTATGGAATATTCTGGAAGTAGCCTGGTGTGGAGGAGACACTCACTGCTCCAGCACTAATTGCCCATGCTTCTACAGCCACTCAGAGATAGGAATGACATATCAAGCACTGATTGCTCTGGGAAAATCCTTTCACACAACACCATTGCTACATGGCAGAGTCAAATCCTTGCCAGCAAACCCTTTGTTCTCTGCCACCCAGTGCAAAGGCTCATCAAGGAGTTACAGGAAGTTGTAAAGTTTTCACACAATACTTAGAATGTGGATGTAATGTAAAACTGTCGTGTGGATGATCCCAATACATTTTACTATTGCTCACGTACTTGTCTCACAACTTTCTGATGCAGGACGATGGTGTCTATGTGTAAGTCTTATCTTTGTAAGATTTCAATTATGTGCCCACTCCCAGTACTCCTACTGGGAATAGGCTGAGAACTCCTGAATTTCATCACTGAGAGGGATAGGCCATGGATTCAAGCCAGAGGGTGAAAACAGACATGCATCTTAACTCTGCTTAAACACCACTTTAACATTTCTTATGCATATTGCAGGACTGCATAGAGTGCCAATAGAGCCTTGCAACATGCATAAGAAATGTTAAAGTAGTGTTAAAGCAGAGTTACATGCATGTAACATTGACTCCCTCCTCAGCTACCAGCAAGTCTCTAACCTTCCCTTTTTAGGGAACGTTATTGAACGGGTTGTGGCTCAGCAGCTTTGGGAACATCTTGACCGCGTCAGTTTTCTGGATTCATCGTAGTCCAGCTTTTGTCCGGGTTATGGCACTGAGATTGCACTTGTGGCTTTGGTCGATGACCTTTGCATGAATTAAATCAGGGTCATTCGACCCTGTTGACTTTCCTAGATCTGTCAGGTGCCTTTGATACCATTGACCACAAGATGTTGGTGACTCGCTTGTGGGGCCAAGCCAGAGTGGGCAGAACTGTTCTTGAATGGTTCCACTCTTTCCGGAAGAACTCAGTGGGTAGTGGTGGGGGGTAGTTTTTCATCCCCTCATGACTTCACGTGTGGAGTTCCACAAGGTTGCATTCTGTCCTCTCTCCTGTTCAACGTGAACATGCAGCTGCTGGGTGAGGTCGTGAGATGGTTTGGTGTTCGGTGTCATCAATATGTTGATGACACCCAACTCTACCTCTCCTTTTCATCCGACCCAGACCCAGCAGTCTGGGTTACAGCCCTAATATATACATATATTAGGGCTGGAACCATTAATTGATTAATTGAACTGGTTAATCAATTAAACTGTCTACAACTGATTAAAATCCCCCCCTTACCCTCCCTTCTGATTAATCGGTTAGCTCCCAGGGCTTTCTGACAGTCTATAGGAATGCATTCCAGCAGAAGGCAAGTTTACCCAACACATGCAAATTAGGTGAATCTATGCAAATGTATGCAAATTGCAATTGATCAATTAATCAATCAATCAACAAAAGGC
Organism: Sphenodon punctatus; assembly: GCA_003113815.1. NCBI lineage: Eukaryota > Metazoa > Chordata > Lepidosauria > Sphenodontia > Sphenodontidae > Sphenodon > Sphenodon punctatus. The sequence goes on from QEPC01008004.1 coordinate 750,245, forward strand.
TTAATCGATTAATCAACTGAACTTTTTAATCAGGTTGCAGCCTCTCTCTCTCTCTCTCCCTAGAGAGAGAGGCTGCAACCTGATTAAAAAGTTCAGTTGATTAAAATATATGTAATTTGTTTTCACCCAGAGTGTGTGAAGTCATTCTTGAGGACCAGTTTGTGAAGAGCTACTCTGAGCCCAACTTAGGCTGAATCAGGCTTCCCTGTGGGCAAGAGGCCTGATTTGCATGGAACACCATGATGACACAGCACTTTGTAGGGATGGGGAGTATATCAGGAAATGGATGGGGTTCCCCTTGGTACACAGTAATGTCACAGTGCTCTCCCAGAGCATGGCCTCTTCCCACAGGAAACCCAGACCAAACTGAACCCAACAGGACGCCTTGGGTCCCACTGGGCTTGGTCAAGAATGCAGACAGAGCTTTTCTTTACATTTCTCCTGGAAATGAACCAGGAGTTCCTTCAAAGGATCACCAAGATTCACATGTATTAACTGGGTTGCATAGCACTTGTGCAAAGCAATATAATATCAATTTCTATTATGTGAGCAGAAAATTAAGGCTCATGTTAAATACAAACAGGTTAAAGGCAACATTTTTTTAAAAGTGCCTATTAATATTGGGAACCTTGACTTATGTGACCAACTGGAAACACTTCAGGTTTCATTTTTAGAAGTACTGAGCACTCTGAATTCCAGGTGAAGTCAGCAGGAACTAGAGAGTATAAGCATCACAAATATCAGGCTATGCATGCAAAAATTCAGGTGTCCAGATATCTGAAAGTCTAAAATCACAAGATGTAACCAAACTCTGAGAACGTTGGCATTATTTCTTTTTAAAAAGAGAATATGTTCCTAGCATGCTTGATTTTGCAGAACAGCTTGAAAACTTGACTGCAGTGTAATGAAAAGCCTCAGAATCCAAAAGGCAAATAAAAAGGAATCTAACTTATTGTTTGTTTGTTTGTTTTAAAAAAAATAAAAATCATGAATTTTGGGCTAATTTTACGTTTGCGGGTCTGACGTGCTGGATGAACATCTAAAGTTGCCAACTCTGAAGTAATCACAATTAAAGAACATATTACCAATGTCCGTTATGCTGACAAATGCCATCTCCTGATTCAGAGCGGGGCATGGAACCCAGGCATTCCAATTCCTAGTGTTACTCTATTAACATAGTTGTATATTTCTTGACAAGTGACTGGAAATTGCTTGTCATTCCACCTCCGCAGCAATTCACTTTTGTAATTTAGCTTCAATCTGGATATGTATTTATTTTTTTTCATTCTGAAACCTGCATTTCTTGTTTGAGCCATTCTTGCTCATGCTACTTTAGGTGAGGCTCAGACATATATAAGGATACACACTTCGCCTTCACCTCTAAGCTCTGGTTATTGTGATCGCTCCTCTCTTTTACAACATATTTATTTTTCATCCCTTTTTATGTCTCTCTATTTAATTCAGAGCCTTAGGGGTGAGCATAGTATAGCTTAGGGTATCCAAAGTTCCCAACTTCAAGAGCCATGTATCACAATACTCCTAGCAGAGAGCTACAGGCTCACCTTAAATACCCAGGTTCTATACATTTAATAGACACTGAGGTGCAAACACTAATTCTACTAGTAATAAATACAGTGCCATTACCTTCAGGGAAATGCCCTGGATTGAATTTGTTTGTGGCTTATGGCCACAGTCTTTTTAAGGCCTGCTTGTTACTACAGAAATCAAAGAATTGCTGATGGCAGCTAGTCCCTAAACTATTTCTATGCAGTGGACATTGTGCAGTGTCTAAAATGGGGGATGAGATACCAGCTCCACTTTTTTGACTGCCCCAAACCATGAAAGCAGTTCAACTGCAGAAAGCAAAGTTTAAAAATTAAATTATTATTAATTATTATTAATTATTATAATAAGAAAGCATTTATATAGTGCAAGCAATGTACCTGGTGCTTTACAAAGTAACTGAATAGACACGGTACCTGCCCCAGGGCTTACAGTCTGAGAGACAGGGGAGGGGGGATATGAAGGAAGGGGAACAGGGGGAGAGATAGGGATGGGCGAACAGATCGCGGTTCAGGTTTGGCCGTTCGGTTCGGCTGCGTTTGGTTCGTCCGTTCGGTTTGGCCGTTCGGTTCGGCTGTGTTCGGTTTGGCCGTTCAGTTCAGCAGTTCGGTTAGTTCGCCGGGTTCGGGTTCGGCCATTCGGTTCGGCCGTTCGGTTCGGGTTTGGCTGTTCAGGAAATGTTTTGTTATATGGGTGTTTTTGTTGTTTTTATATGTTTTTTTGGTTTTTTATTTGGTTTTTTATGGTTTGGGTTTTTTTTGGGGGGGGGTTGTTTTTATATGGGTTTTTTTAATTTTATTTTTTAATCTAATATTATATATATATATCTACACTAAATCTAACTGCTATTAACTATTCTAAATGCTATGAACTAAATGGATTATCTAATAGGCCTACTCCTACAAACACTAAAACTAAATCACTAACGCTATCTCTATCACTAAGCTAACCCCTACAACTGTCTACTGTCCCCTCTCTCTCTCTCTCTCTCTCTCTCTCTCTCTCTCTCTCAT
>QEPC01008004.1:780744-792164 GCA_003113815.1 Sphenodon punctatus
CTCCTGTCTCTCAGATTGTAAGCCCTAGGGGCAGGGACCGTGTCTATTTTATTACTTTGTAAAGTGCCAGGTACACTGCTGGCACTATATAAATGTTTGTTAATAATAATAATAATAATAATAATAATAATAATAATATCCCTTTATATAAGTATATTTTACCGAATAATACTCGCCCGAGAAATTTGTTTATTATTACTCGTGCTGTACACAGAGAAGCCATAACAAGACTTCAATTAGGTCAGTTGGATACAAAAGTGCAAGAAGGGAGGTGGGCAGGTATTTTGTGTCTTGAGACATAACGTCAACGGGTGTCTGAATGTGTGTTTTGACCTTGATATGAACAGCAGTTTCGCCCTGTGTTCACCATGTGGCGCTGCTTAGACACAGAGACCATCTTGGGGCAAATCGGTGTTTTGCTCGCCACCCGAGCTCAGCACACAAGTGCTGCCATCTCATTCCCCGTGTTGTACCTGTTAACACATCATGCAATATCATTAGACACAGCGTTGGCCACATGTTCAGCTGAAACACGTAAACTGTCCTTGTGATAGAATGGTGTTCACACTGCGTGTTCAACGGGTGGCCAAATTGGTGTTGGGATTGTTATGGTGCTTACATACAACAGCCAAACACATACTTAGGGGTTTTGAAGATGCCCTTTGCCTATGCTCACTTGAAGAAGTGGAGGATATATTTCATTTTTTATGAGACTTTTATTCTATCAAAACCTCAGGGAATGCTATTTGAACCCAATTATATTAACAGTACCTTATTTTGATCCAATTGAGAAAATGCTCTGGATGCTCCAAAGTGAATCAGAAAATGTATTGACAGCGTTAGCTAATTACGTTTGTCTGGCTCTAAACTTCACAAACAAATAATTAAAAGAAAGCAAACTTAGGGTTCTGAGAGAAATTAGAAGCAGAAGATTTTGTGATGGTGCTAGGTGCAAGATAGTTTTAATGTCTTTATGATATACAAGGATTAGATGTTATCAATTTATGTTTTGATACTTGGTATTGCATGGCATGTTATGTATAGATGTATATGTATTTACTTTGGTCATTGGCCATATATAAATAAATTATACTAAACTAAACTGTCATTATCAGCCCCAGCCTGCCTTTTTTTTTCTTTTCTTTTGCGTTTGTGTGTAAGCACTAACCTTCATTAGTCAAGCATCCAAGTCATGACTTCTCAGACTAATTGATTCACTAAAATGGAGCCAGTGTAACATGAACACAGCTAGCAGCCTGTGCCCAACCTTTAGTCCTAAAATGGTAATGAGATGTGGAGGAAAAAATGGGAGGAAATCGCTCCAGCAAGGGCATTCTATATCCTTCCAACCAGGAATAATGCAGCCAAGGATACCATCTGAGAATGCAAGGCTAGATGACTGGTCTTCACACACTTACTGCCTTTTGAAATGCACTTGATGTGTTGCCACTTGCTGCATCGCTACTTGCAAAATCATAACATGTGAAAATAGTATAAATACTCTAACGTGAGGAGTAGGGTAGGTGAGTTAACTTAGAATAGATTTTCATACCTATGATGACAACAGCCATGTTGAAATTAACGTGCATGAGTATAGTCTAAGCACAACAAATCCCATTTCCTGATCTCTTCTCAGTACATTACTTGCACAGGCTACAGTGCCTTTCCATTGAGTGTCTCAATTTTTCTGGTCAAAGACAGCTTTTACTTCTGCTAATCCTGTCCTGCCCTAAACATTCAACATACCTTTTCATCCATTTGAGCCTCAAAATAATTAAATGAATAATGTGGGTTTGTAGAATTTTCGTATTAGAAAATGCCAATGCACTTCTCAAATATTATTTTTAATGGTGTTACCTTTACTGTATTAGCACTTGGTGCTTCTATTTTATATTTAACAAGATTATGATTTTTAGTCTTGGTATAAGCAAGGCAACATCCAAAGTCAGGATTAGGTGCATGGACTGTATAGGAGCTGGATTGTGGGGTTTTTTTGTAGTCATCTGTTAACTCATTAAATTGTAATGAGGTTTAAAAGCTCCCAGAATGGCTACCTGCAGCAGAAGCCTGTATTTGGGCTTGCCTTTTTGTTAACACAGCTGTTTGAACCCAACTCTGCCTGTGTGGCCTCCACACAGAAGCCTTCTTTTGTGAGGAACCCAATACACAATTATAGTTGTTTTAATTAATACACAACTCTTAGGCATCTTTAAACGAGTGGGATTTCTCCCACAGATTAAAAATGCGGCAGGATTTAGAAGCTCCTTGCTGGACTGGAAGTCGCCTGGGGACCATTGGAAACAGTTTTGAGATGCAGACTGGTAAGACATCGTCTATCAGCAATTTACCTAGTCTGCGTCTCAAAATTTCAGGGAGTAGCCCGGCACCACTGCTTCCAATGGTGCCCAGGCAACTTCCAGTCCAGCAAGGAGGGTCTGAATTCCCCCTGCGGGGATTCCCCAAGCCATGTTTTAAAATCCTGTTCATTTTAAAATGCGTAGTTTCAACCTCTTCTCTTCTCCTTCCACTGGCTTCCTCTCTCTTTTCCATACAGCACAGACTCCTTGCCTTCACCTTCAAGGCTCTTCGTGGCCTATCTTTTTCCCCTCTTATCCATCCTAGATTATAAGCCCCCTGGGGCAGGGACCTGTCTCTAATTTAATCATTGCTTGTGCTATATAAATAATAATAAGATAATAGTTTTAATGCAGGGTACAAACAAAAAGTGCATCCCACAAGCTAAACCAGAGGGGTTTAGAGGCTTTCACAACTGCATTCATTTCAATAAACAAGATCTACATCCCAACAGGCATTGCTCAATCTTACATGTCAGGACCTGCAATTTCTGTGGTTCATTGCTTCTAATTAAAGATAAGGTACAATCTGCTACATCTGTACTGATTAACTGAGGTCCATTGTGCTGTGTGTAAACTACCAACATAGTCCTCAATTACGCAAGTTAGCTATTGCTCAGTAAATAACTTGAAAAGAGAGGTCTCTAAAATTCTTTTCAAGAGAAACCCAGATCCCTCTACAGCACATGGCTGCTTATCAAAAAAGCAAATATTGATTTTTTTTCTGCATTATGCAGGGACAGACTTGGACCTGGAAATCCCATAATCATAGTGTGTATGCCCCTACCAGTAGAAAATACACTGTTGTAAAATAAATTGTCTCTGATTTCATAGCAACAGAAAAGGCCTCTGGGAACATATTACATAAATTAAAAGTAAACAAGCTGATGGCCTGACGTGACTTCAGCAGACCCTGCATAAGACCTAGCCTGGGGGAGGATGAATGTGCCTTTAACCTTTTCCATAACAATCCTGTCTCTTTCAGAGAGTTCATTATCTTCAGATACACATATGAAGCAAAAACAAGGCAGCCGATTTCAAAACCACCTTGAAACATGTCTCTGATGTACCCTTTGTGCTGGGGAAAAATCTTTAAGTGTAGTTCCAGCTTACACATCTGCTGACAGTGGCTAAAAAGTACACAAAACTTTGGATGTTAATAGATTCACTGGAAACTTCTCAGGAACCTGAAAATGCTTATATGATGTTTGATTGAGGCTACAGTAACTATGCACCTCAAAGGGAGTGTTTATGTATGTACGTATAGTACGTATACATCGTCATTGGGAAATTTTAGATGGACAGCCTGCCCTGCCTCTGCTCCGGCTCACCCTTGGGCAGGTCATCTGTTTAAAGGCAGCCCATGCAGGGGTGAGCCAGAGCAGAGGTATGGAAGGCTGTTAAGAGTGAGGTGAGAGTGAGGCAAGGAAAAGGGTGTTAAGAGTGAGGTGATCAAATTTGCAGATGACACCCAGTTATTCAGAGTAGTCAGAACACGAGCAGACTGTGAGGCGCTGCAGCAAGATCTTACAAGACTGGGTGCCTGGGCATCTAAATGGCAGATGAGATTTAATGTGGACAAGTGCAAAGTGATGCACATTGGGAAAAATAATCCAAATTATGAGTACACAATGCTGGGTACTAAGCTAGGAGTTACCACTCAGGAAAAGGATCTGGGAGTGATTGTGGATAATACACTGAAATCCTCAGCCCAGTGTGCCGCAGCGGTCAAAAAAGCAAATAGAATGTTAGGAATTATTCGCAAGGGAATAGAGAATAAAACTGAGGATGTCATAATGCCTCTATACAAATCAATGGTGCGACCGCACCTTGAATATTGTGTGCAGTTCTGGTCGCCCCATCTCAAAAAAGACATAGCGGAACTAGAAAAGATACAGAGAAGGGCAACAAAAATGATCCAGGGTATGGAACAGCACCCGTATGAGGAGAGGCTTGATAGGTTGGGGCTCTTCAGCTTGGAAAAGAGACGGCTGAGCGGAGATATGATAGAGGTTTATAAAATCATGAGTGGTGTGGAACTTGTAAACAGGGAACAGTTATTTACCCTCTCAGCTAGTACTAGAACTAGGGGACACTCCATGAAACTCACAGGTGTCAGAGTAAAAACAGACAAAAGAAAGTATTTTTTCACTCAGAGTACAATTAGGTTGTGGAATTTAACTGCCAGGGAAGGTGGTCAAGGCCAGCAGTATAGCTGAGTTTAAAAGAGGTTTGGACAAGTTTCTGGAAGATAGTTCCATTGGCAGCTATTAGCCAGATAGGATTGGGGAGTAAAACCCTTTACTGTCGGGAGCCTGGGGTTGACCCACAGAGAATGGGTAGCATGGTGACCTGTTGGGTGCTTCTCCCAGGCCCCCGTGACTGGTCACTGTCGGAGGCAGGATGCTGGGCTTGATGGACCATTGGTCTGACCCAGTATGGCACTTCTTATGTTCTTATGTTAAGGCTGTCCATACTCTGGGGCTGCTCCGCTGGCAATGCTCTGGAATGTCCTAGATGACCACAAGCAGAGCTGGCCGCTCAAACCCGGCGCGCCGGCTGGGGGATGTGCCATCTACCGCATGGACCATCTACCCCATGGACGGGATGCTGCAGCTCTGCTCCTGGCCAGGGTTGTCCCAGCAGTGCCACAGAGCTGCGAGCGGCAGCCTAGAGCTGCGGTCAATCCACCCACAGCTCTGTGGTGCAGGGAAGGGGGCATGGCAGTGCTGGGTCTGTTTAAACTCAGTGCCATTGGGGCTGCACACTGGGGAGGCAGGGCTGGCCACCCCCGGATACTGTCTAAGAGCCAGCAATTGAAAATGTGCTGTGGATCAGTTTTATTTCCCCATTGAAGTTACAGATATGAGTAAGCACTGGACCACATTTTTAGCATCTGTCTGACAGTTTTTTATAGAGGTGGGGCTCAACCACAACCTCAGCTGTACACACCTACGCATTTTGCGGTTTGCCCTTATCTCCTTCTAGTGACCCAAACCAAACTCACCTCTTTAAAAATCCCTCAACTTTGGGGTAGTTCAGAGCTGGTGTAAACTTTGCAGCTCAGGCTGATCTGCAAGGTTACCTACCATGAGTTTTCAAAATCATGAGTCAGGCCCCAAAATAATGAGATTGGATTAAATTCATGGGTTTGTTGTTTTGTTTAAAGTTTCTTTTTGTGTTTTTTAGTGAATCTGTGGGGCACCCTGCAATCACATTTCTCAAGTTTACTGTGCCACCATGTAGCACAGAAACTTGTTTACTTAGCACAAACGCACTCCCAAGAATTTTAAAGAAGCACTTATGAGTGTAAAGAGTCAGCATTGGGGCTTTCAAGAGATACTCTTGCCTTGAATACTACAGTCTCATTCTTACTGGCCTTCTCCGCTCTCACTTGACCCTCTCATTTCTGTTCAACACTTCGTTGCCAAGGTCATTCATATTTTACCTTTCCCCTGCTCCCTCTCCTCATTCCCATCCAGAACAAACTTATTACCCTCATCTTCACAGTTCTCATGACCTTATTCCTCCCTGTCTTTCTGCTCTCGTTTCCTCCTATGTTCCCACCCTGGAACTTTGCTCCTCCTCCTCTCACAACCTTCACCCACCTCAGAGTCTCATGTTCCCTAAATCATCTTCATTAGGGGTGGGACACAGGTCCTAATTTTGGTTTTGTTTCAGTTTCAGATCTCTGATTTTGGGTAAGTGACTCAGTTTTGGTTCTTGGTTCTCTTCCCCATTGAAGTCAAAGGGAAATCTTTGTTCCATTGTAAAGAGAACCAAGGACTTAAACACAGGGGTCTAGGACCAAAAGAAAACCCTAGGCAGACCATCCCTAATCTCCCACCACCCCCATTCTCCGGGGACCACTCCCGGCCTCAGAAGGTGAGGGTGAGGATCCACGTCTGTAACAGCCCCACCCCCGGGCCCTGCACTTACCGCTGCCGGTCTGGGTCCAGAGGATTGGGGTGAGGTTGGGCTGTCTACTCTTCTGCTAGCAGCCAGATCTCCTCTGATGTGGGTGGTGGTGGGAGCTGGCTCCACTGCCAGGTCACTGGGCCTTCTCCACTTCAGGGCAGCAGAGGAGGACTGGCTGCCTGACAGCGGAGCTGGCCTGGCCACCCAGCAATGGCTCCAGATCTGCAGCCAGGCCTTCTCCCCTGCCAGGTGGTGGTGCCAGGCAGTGGTGGAGGCCTCTTCTTTTTCTTGGTCTGCTGGTGGTCAGAAAACGCTGCTGGAGCTCCCTGCTCCAGCAGCGCACATGCACAAAATGGCCACCAAGGCCATTCTGCACATGTGCAACCCTTTCCCAAATGGCACCGGCAGAATTAGCACCATTTTGGAAGAGGACCGCCATTGATGGTCATTTTGCATATGTGTGCTGCCAGAGCAGGGAGCTCTTGGTGGACCAAGAAAAAACAAGAAGTCTCCACTGCTGCCTGGCACCACCACCTGGGAGGGGAGAAGGTCCGGCTGCCCAGCAGCAGAGTTGGATCTGTTGCCAGCTGGCTGGGCCTACTCCCCTGCCGGGTTGTAGAGCTAGCTCCCACCACCACCACCTCCTCACTCCCATCCCTGGATCCAGACCTGGACCCACGGTTGTAAGTGCAGGGCCCAGGGGAAGGGGATCTGGGTCTTGTGGGGTGGGGGTGTTAGGGACATGGATTGCCACCCCCACCCTCCAAAGCTGGGAGTGGGCCCCAGAGAATGGGTGGTGGGGGGGGGGATTATTGATGGCCTGCCCGGGTTTTTCTTTTGGTCCTGGACCCTGTTTTTAAGTCCTTGGTTCTCTTTACAACTGAAGTCACTGGGAAGACTTCCCTTTGACTTCAATGGGGAAGAGAACCAAGAACCAAAACTGAGTCATTTACTGAAATCAGAGATCTGAAACCGAAACAAAACCAAATTAGGACCTGTGTCTCACCCCTAATGACAATGATTTAGGGAACAGGAGACTGAGGTGAGTGAAGGTTGTGACAGGAGGAGGAGCAAAGTTCGAGGGTGGGTCCCAGGGAATGGGGTTGGGGAGGTTTCCCCTTCCCATTGTCCCTTCGCCACCAAAATGGGGGCGACGGGGATTTGGCGCGCTCCTCCCGACAGGAGGAGAAGATGGTGCCGCTGTAGGGGGAGCCTGTTAGAAGGCTCCCTCTATGTTGCAAGGGTTGCTAGGCAACCTTTCCCTCTGGCACGAAAAGCCACGAGGGGCAGGGAAGCCCGCCCTTGCTAGAAGGGGCGGGGCTTCCTGTTGCCGCCGAAGGAGCGGCTTTTCCTCAGTCGGGGGAAAAACTCAGAGGAGTCAGCCCCACCCACCTCCCCTCTTCCACTGCAGGTTACGCCGGTTGCCATTAAGGAGCCAAGGAGGAATTTTGAATGAGTATCTCATTGATTAATGGGCCATTTTTTCGCCTCCTTTACAGTGGAGAATAGGTTAAATAGGTAAATTAATCAATCCGGTTAGGACAATTATTGTTTGGAGTGATAGTATTAGATTTATAAAGTTAATATTAAAATGAGTAATTGGTTGGATTTGAATTATACCAGCATACAAGGAAGGGTAACAATTTGTCGCACTCAGCAGGGGTCCAGTATGTGAAAGTAGATAAATAGGTAAGGATAGGTAAGTTGAAGTCATCTCCGTAAGAGATGGGGGCGTGAATTCCAGGTAATGTCGGGCGCAGCATGCCTGGGATCACGTACCGGGGAGTTTGCGGTGGCTGAGCGAGCAAGGATGGGCACAGTCCTCGACCTCGCTACCGCGTTAACTCCTTACTTGGCATAGGGTGGGGTGATTCACTTCACCCGCCCCCATTCGGCCACGACTAGGATCGGTCGAGGGGGTCGTTTTGGTTACGTAAATGGCAGCTGACACTGGAAGGCACATCCAGGTCAGCCCAAGTTAATAAAAGTTGAATTAGCTAGCATACTGGACCCAGATTGCTCTGGCAATTACCCACCGGCCTCAAATCATGATTGAATAAAGAGTGCGGCCTGTTTTAAACCAGATCTAAGTCTCCGTGTCTGATTGTGGAGGGTTCGTCGACAAATAGGAAGATATGGGGCTTTCAGAACACACCTCTTCAAAGTGAGGCTTTCAGAACACACCTCTTCAAAGCTTCATGTCTCCAGCCACCGCCGCTACTGAGAACGGGCAGCACATCACTTCTGCTAGCGCGGGGGATGTGTAAACACCCCCCACGCGATTTCTCCCTGAAGGTGCAGCTTCAGGGGTGCTTCTTTTCTGCCTTGTGTAAAAGTGGCCTAACTTCTTGAATATATTCCTGTCTCTTCCTCTCACATCTCAACATCTTTGACACAAAGCAGAGGATGAAAGGGTAGGGGAGGGGAAGCAAAGTAAAGTATTTGTAGTGAGGCTGGGCCCTCTCCTGCTTTCCCACCCATTCGACACTGTATTTCAGTGCACAAAGAATGCGATTCTTTCTTAGATACAAATATCATGCAAATCCTTTGCTTCAAAAGAAAATCCAGTAGGCAAAAATTCATAAGGTCCGATACCCACTTTTTTCTTTTAGAAACTGCAGAAACCCTATGAAAGTTAAATACCACAAAGAAGAATAGGAGGAGAGAAAAAAATAAACAGAAATTGCTAGTCTGGAAATCTCAACCTAAAATTTTCTTTAATGTCTGTTCTGTTATTGCCTCAATGAACTTCAGGTTATTTATGTAAGTGCCAGTAATACCAACATTTAAACTCTCTCAAGACAGAATTAATACTTAGTATAGCTAGAGTTTCAGATAACATATTTCCTTTCTTTGCACCATGATGAGATAAATCATCTCTGATTTCCTAGTAACAGCATAAGCTTTGGGGAACGTATTGCATAAGCTAAGAACATTGAACATATTTCTTTCCTTTTCTGCATTTTTGTTTACATTTGGGATCTAGTTGTGTGTCAGATACAGATTTGTTCCTAGTGTTTGGTTCTGATTCGCCCCCCGCCCCTATATACATAAATGAACAGCCCTTTCTGGATGCAAGTCTTTGGCAACAAGAAGCATTGAGGAGCATGTGCGCTAGCTGGGAGCAATTAGTCATCAGGCTTTGTTAATGGACTGCTAGTGTTTGCCCCCAGGACAGTCCTCAGATGGCTGCATCTAGGGCCGACCCTAGGGATTTTGCCACCCTAGGTGGGGAACGCTCTGCTTGTTGGTTGAATGAGAGTGAGCAGGGAGTCTGAGGATACTGGGATTAGGGTGTGCAGTGAGAAGGCCACAAGGACAGAAGTGAGGGCCACAAGGGAGGTGGGACAAGGGGGCACAGAGGTAGGACCTTGCAAGTCTGCTAGAACATTTTGTAGGTGGACAGGGCCATCTACTGAAAGAGAGCTCAGGCGGGCCAGATGGACCCTACTGCTCCGCTCAGGTAAACTGTGGTGACCCCTGCCGTAGGTAAATCCACTTTCCCCCCTGCCCCAATGGCCCTCCACCCCAAGGATTCCAGCCTCCCCACAGGCCTGGTGGCCTCTGCCTCCACACCCCCAGAAAATGTAAGAAGGGTGACATTTTGCTGTCTTTTTTACATTTACCATCCTAGGCAGCCACTTACCCAACTTATATTGTAGAGCTAGCCCTGACTCCTAGGGGTGTGCATGTCATTTTTGTTATTACAATAAAGATAATGAAAATGGTTGTTTTCATTATCGTTATTGCAATAACAAAAATGACAACAAATAATAATGAAAATATAAATGAAAATGACATTTTGTTTTTGAAATAATGGGAAAACACTGAAAAACATATTTTCGGCTATAATGTTTTTGTTTCTTGTTCAATTGTGATGAAATATGGGGTGCTTATGCCCCCAATGGAGGGCATTATGATTCCAGTTTTCAAAACTATTACATAAAGGGAATAGATTCTAGAAGCAAAGCCCATACACATTCATGGCTACACCTTCTTTATCTTCCATCCAACGTGCATGAAACCTGTGCATATTATGTCCCTTCACAAGCTTAATACTCCTGCCAATTTTCAGAAGGATTGGATGAAGGGTCCTGATGGTATAAGACTTGAAAATACATTTCCAACTGTAACATTGGTATATTCCATCCCTTTTACAAGATATTTGGCAGGACCTTCCCTGTCATCTATGTGAACCTACAGGACAATTTGACAAAGGGACTCAATTTTATAAGCAATTGAAATTGTCTCCTTGAGACCATTATTCAGATAAATAGCAGCACATGCAGTGCCAGTCAGAGGCAGGCACCTGGCATGGCAGGGGGAGAGAGGCTATAGGAGGGAGGATGAGGAGCAACCCAAAAGACTGACAGACACATTCGCTGGCCAATTACTGCATGCTTCCAGCTTTGCAGGACCAATGGGTGGTGGTTTTGAGGAGGGCATAGGGTGACCCTCAGGCGGGCATAGAAGGGACATAACTGGGACTTTGGGGATAGAATCCCAGCAATCAGGAGACATCGTTTACACATCCAAGATGGCCAATTATCATCACAAACCCATCCTGAAGCACTGTGACAGAGGACATAAGAGAATCTCTATTGGCTCTCTCCTACACAAATGCTTCTGACATCCGAGTAAAAAGTGGGGGAGAGATGTTGGGATGGTCACAGCACAGAATGAAGATATTTGGTTGACATTTCTGCTGGCCAATTGGCATCACAAACTGATCTTATATCACAGTAACACGTAAGAGAATCCCTGGCACAGGCTCGTTCTCTGCATATGCTGTGCAGGCATATAAAATTGGGACCCTTTATCACATCTTTCTGATATCTGGCAGAGATGATCATGAAAGTGAAATATACAGTTACTGTCCCTGCCAAATTTCATGTACACTGGTTGGACTACAAAGTTGTTACAGTCAGATCATACATTTATATGTTAATTGCTTATACCACCAGGACTCTTTATCCAATCCTTCTGAAAGTTGGAAGAGATAGTAAATATCGGAAGGGATATAAACTTGCTAAGTTGCATCTACATTAAATGTGCGGCAAAGAAGTTACAGCTAATAATGTATATGAAGATCTTTGCAAAATAAAATAATTCAACTCGTACCTCAGGGACCGCCTTGCCCTCCGTGCC
>QEPC01008004.1:804427-829218 GCA_003113815.1 Sphenodon punctatus
TCAACAGACAAATGTGATGGAAGTGATTTGTTTGCTTCTAAATCCTTGATCTTAATCTCAAAACAGCCACTTTAGCACAAGCAATCCACTGAGCATTGCAGAGCGAGTTGCTTCTTTTCCTCTTGACCACTGTCCTACCTAGGGCCTGACTTCAGAACCCTTAGTCAAGGATTTAAATATTAAAAGGATTAAATGAAGCCGACAGCATTTCAGGATCCATGAGAATGCACACATGCCATTTTCCTATGCAAACCAACTACCATCTGTGGTTTATGAGAAGCAATAAACTACCTATATAGCAAAATTCCCAACTGGTTCTTCATGAGCCATCCAGAAATGGCAGCCTTCTCCATTTGTAGAGATTTGCCCCAGAAATTCCCCAGTCCTTAAAGAATAATATTTATTGTTAATGCAAAAGCTGAACAAGAGACACAACCTTGCAGCCTGGAAATCAACTGTTAAATTCACATTATCTCTTTGAGATACTGTAGATCCTATAGCAATAGTAGACACGTATAGATGCTTTTTTGCCATGCCCACAGTTCTTATGGAAAACCACCTAGCAACAGCAGGGGGAGAAAGTGCTAGGGTTTATTTAGGGACCTGTCTTCTGTAACTGCTGTAACCTGTAAGTGGTTCCATGGCCAAGACAGATTACTGAAACAGGAAAAAGGAGTCACAACCACACACAAATATAATTTATATTTATATTTATTTATTTAATATATTTATACCCCACCCCTCCTGCAAACAGCTTGGGATGGCTGAAATGGGTGAAATCCTGAATTCTTTGAAATTAATACTACTAGGAATGTTGCCACTGACTTCAACAGAGCCAGCATTTCAACCAATCCATCTTGTGTTCTTCACTTGCCCTCTGCTTTTTGATTAATTAGAAGGACATTTTTCAGTGATGCTCTGCAGCAACAGGAGATAGAAACTTGCTTTAACACCCCCACCCCCTACAAACTGAGATTCTCACAAAGTCAGTTGCTTGCCTCCAGCCTCTATGATGTTACGAAGAACACCAGCTACTGGGAGACTTGGGATAAAATTAGAAGAGCTGGCCGCATTGCTGCTTCCAAATTCACCAAATGCAGAATAGGGAAAGTGAAACCCTGGAACATGCTTGAAGTTACCTTTTTGAGGTGACATTCCCATATTTCTTAATGGCAACAGAGGCAGAAATTGAGGACTATGGTCATTCCAGAGAGAGCTGTGCACAGTCCTCCATTCTGACACCACTGAGGTAAGGAAAGGTTAATTCCCTAGCCTGAATACTTGACTCCTAGATGAAGGCCCTGACAGTTGAGTGGGCAGGGCCTCAGCCAAGCACATTTAAAAACAGCTGGGAGAGCCTCAAGAACAGAAAGGAAGGGCTGTGACTGATTAAGGAGGTAAGTACAACCCTCAGAGCTCTATGCTCAGCTGGGCTGGTAGCCTAAGGAAGGCCCTTCCTTGCAGGGCTGAGAACAGCCAGACTGGTGACTGCTTTGTTCTCCTTTCTTCAGACATTTTGTTCTTATAAAATGGACCTTGAAGCAAAGAGGCCCTTAAAAGTGGATCTTACTTGGTTGGCGTCTTCTTACAGCTGGTGGAGCTAGCCCACCAGCCTACAGAGGTGAAAACCCTGGGAGGAAACAGGAAATCATAGCGGAATACCTCTTCTGTGAAGCAGTAAAGGGGTGCGGGGTGGGTGGGGGGTCAAATTGAGAAGATTCTGTAGAGAAACTGGGAAATCAATTTTTATTGGGGAAAAAGATTTTTTTCTTCTTCACACAGAGTCAGACCTGTAAAGTCTCTGTATTAAACATAATCCTTTCTGCTACAAAAGCAATGAGATTCTAATGAGGCTTCAGTGCACTCAATTCATAGTCATTGCAAACATGAGGTTTCGATATCAATACTTTCCAAACCAAATCAGTGATGGGGTTTTCCCTTCATTGTGTGCGTTTTTTTCCTTCTCATGCTTAGCCTCTGAAGCCTGTTTTCAGTCTGGTAATGGAATAAAAGGCTTCATGGGGAAATGACAAGAACCTTATGACTTCTGAGTATCTTGTTCATATGGGTTTTGTGTCCCAGAAAAGGATTCATGCTCTTAATTATAAATTAAAATATTGCCAGTCAAGCTTCTGTTGGGAAGCTATAAGCTACAGTATCTTTCAGTCCTAAGGAAAGAGGCTTCGTTTCTGTTTCTGCACATCATGTTTGGTGCTCCAACAATACCCATGACACATGGTGGTAACACAACATGTAATAATAATAATACTGCTTAAAGCAACTCTGGGACTGGATGACTGACAAAGTTTGAAGTCAAAGCTCTGAAAAGCTTGCTGTCTAGGCATGCTTGAATCTGATCTAACTGCTTTTCTGCAATCCTAATTAGTGGAGATTCCTTGAGGCAAGACATCAGCAGGGAAGCTAGTTGAAACTTTAAAATACGGGACTCTGAAATGACAGCTAGCTTAACCCTATGCTTGGGCTAAGAATAAAGCAGTCAACAGCTCAATTAAAATTTTGACTAACTTTGTAACAAACTATAATTTTACTTCTTAAAAACAAAAAGACTGGTTCTATAGAAGATCCACTATGGCAGATTAATAATAGGTTGCAGGTTTTGGCTTTTCATCTTATGATAAATAAATACTCCTTTATTTATAGCCTCAGAATTTTAAGATATTTACTGCATTTTAGTGATAATTGCTTGACTGTGGGCCAGATCCTCGGCTGTAGATGAGCAAAAAACCCATTAGAGCTGTTCTCGGGGCTTAGTTTGGTTGCTTGGTCCCAGTAATTCAATTCAAAGTCGGGAAGAGGGGAGCTGAGCCCCAGGAAATGTTCCCAGTAGGAGCATGTACCACAAAATGTGAAAGGCCAGGAAAAGGCTAGGACTGGCCATTTCAGGGCTGGGAACAAAGCCAGAAAAAAACTGGATGGTTTATTTGACATTCATTAATGACTTTCCTACTGCACCCCCATGCTGGTCACTGTATAGATTAAAATTGCAAGCTCTCCTGTTTTATATTCAACTGTATCGAGGCAGGTTAGTCTAGTGGATGAGTTTCTAGCTGGAGCATTTCTAACAGATAGCATTTCCCTGCTCAAACAAGCTCTGGGACAAGGGGTGTGGCTACTGGGATGGGGGTGCAGCTTCTGGAGTGGGTTTAGGCCTCAGCTATTTATTTATTTATTTATTTTTAACAAATTAAACACTGCTGGTCTGCTGGGTCAGACCAATGCTTTGTCTACCCCAGTGTTCTATTTCTGACAGGGGACAACATTGAATGTTTCTGAGGAAGTGTGCCAAAAATAAGGCATTTGTGGAATGATTCATCCCCTGTTGCTCACTACCAGATTCCAGCATGCATGGGCTGCAAGTCAGGCATGAGGCTACATCCCCTGGCCACCTTGATCATATTCTGTATGGCTACTCCTTAAAGCTGCTGCTGCTGCTTAGAAATTATTCCTGTTTTAGATGTCACACAACACATATTGACTAGTAGAACCTGACACAATGCAAGTATAATTTACATTTCTTCAAATGTTCATTACTTTTGAACTTATCAATATTAAATTTCATAAGCGAGTTGTTTGCACAGTCACCATATTGTGAGAATCTACTGTAACTTACCACTGTTTTGGGTGTTAGGTACTTTGAATCACTTTAGATCATCTACAAATCACTCTTGACCGCTGCCTCTCCCAATCATTAATGAACATGTTAAACGCCGCTGGTCTCGGTACAGACCCCTGAATCACTCCGCTGTTTGCCGTGTAGTCTCCCACATCTTTGTTTCCTGTGTTTTAACCACTTGCTGATCCATGAAAAGATAAGCAAGTGGTTAAATGAAGTGGATTTCACAATGGAGAGAAGTAAATAGTGGACTGCCGAGGGCTCTGTACTGGTTCTGGTGTTTAATATTTTCATCAATGATTTGGAAAAGATCAAATTTGCAGATGTCACCAAGTTATTCAAGATAGTTAAAACATGAGCAGACTCTGAAGAATTGCAAGAGGATCTTGTGAGACTAGATGATTGGACATCTAAGGGCTCATTCTGACGTTTGCTTAATTTGCACAGCTGCGGCGGTGGCAACATTCGATTTAAAGCAACATGCACTTCCGGGTTGGTGTGAATGCACCTAGTGTGCACAATTCAGCGTTATGCCGAATTTTTGAAACATTGGTTTGAGCAGCTTTTCAAACCACAGTCCACCAGTTCGCATAATGCTGAATTGTGCACACTAGGTGCATTCACACCAACCCGGAAGTGTGCGTTGCTTTAAATCGAACGTTGCCGCCACCACGGCTGTGTGAATTAAGCGACCATCAGAATGAGGCCTAAATGGCAGATAAAATTTAACATGGACAAGTGAAAAGTGATGCATATAGGGAAAAATAATCCAAACTATCTGTACACAATGCTGGGTTGTAAATTAGGAGTAACCACTCAAGAAAAGGACCTTGGAGTCATTGTGGACAATACATTGAAATCCTCAGCTCAATGTGCGGTGGTGGTCAATAAAGCAAACAATGGTAGGAATTCTTCTGAAAGGGATAAAGAATAAAACTCAAAACATTATAGTGCCTCTATATAAATAAATGGTGCAACTGCACCTTGAGTACTGTGTGCAATTCTGGTCACTCCTCTCAAAAAAGACACAGTAGAACTGCAAAAGGTGCAGAGAAGGGCAACAAAAATGATCAAGGGTTTGGAACAGCTTCCATATGAAGAAAGGCTTGATAAGTTAGGGCTCTTCAGCTTGGAGAAGAGAAGACTGAGTGGGGATATGATAGAGGTTTATAAAATCTTGAGTGGAGTGGAACAAACAGATAGGGAACGTTTATCCTCTCAGGTAGTACTAGAACTAGTGGACACTCCATGAAACAAACTGGTGGCAGATATAAAACAAATAAAAGGAAGTATTATTTCACTCAACACACAGTTAAATTATGGAATTTGTTGCCGGAGGAGGTTGTCAGGCCCAGAACTATAGCTGTAATTAAAAAGGGACAGGATAAGTTCTTGGGAAATGACTATTAACCAAGTAGATTACGAGATGGGAACTTCTTACTGTCGGCAGCAGAGAGTGATCAACAAGGAGTGGCTTGCCCACTGTATTGTTCCAGATGCTGCTGCTGCCACCTGCTGCTTGCTGCCTAGGGATATTTCAGGGCTGGGAGCCAGAAGAGGCTCGCCCCCATGGAGGGTAACACTCCTTGGGCCTCCTAGAGACTGTAATTTGCATTCCCCCCCTCTCTTGTGGTAGGAGAGGAGGTGGGGCCAGGACCCCCTTCAGGAGACTTGCGGGTAGGGGGTGCCTTAGGTGGTGTTTGGCCTGGTGGCAGTGCAGGCGTACACCATGGGCCGCGCACCAAAGGTCCACATGCAAAAACCCCTTTGGTGTGGCCCTTCAGTGGGGATGGGAGGCTCTGAGGGGGCTGTCTGTGCTTTGGGGTAGGGAGGATTGAAGCTGTGAAGAAGTTGCTGAATATTTTGGGGCAAGGAAGTGGTGTGCGGAGTAATTGTTGGGTGTGAAGCTTAGATTGTCTGTGGTTTTTATTCAGTTCCAAGGTTGTTGGGGGAGGTTTATTTTGGGGGTGGGTGGAGTTCATTGGTATTTATTATTGTGGGGTGGATTATTTGGGGGGAGGGGATGTTTCTTACCACCACCGCCGCCCCCATGAGAGGGGGTGGGATGGGGTTAGGGTGAATGTGTTTGTACCCTCCAATGAGAAGGGGTTTCCAACCCTGATAAGGGGGTACTAATATACCCCCCCTGTGAGAGGGAGGCATGGGGGGATATGGGGTAAGGGTGGGTGCTCCCTCACCTACCTGACGATTCAACCATGGAGGCAGAATCCATGGGGCTGGTGACCAGAGGGGGGCATGGCCATAGGGGTTGTGACAGGCCAGGGGAGATATGGCCCTGGTGGGGGGCCATTCTATCTCTGAAAAAAGAGAGGTGTTTAGTGCCTTTGTCTCTCATGGCCCCCCGGGCAGGTGGTGAAGTGGTAGGGGTCCAGAATGTCTCTAACCGTGTTTTGATGCTGTTAAACACAGTTGGTCGTAAATAAATCATCTACGGTCCAGGAATTAATCCTGGACCAGACAGCCGACCTGGTGTGCATTACAGAGACCTGGCTGGACCATGAGTTAGGACCAGTCCTGGCTGACCTTCTTCCAGCCGGGTTCTCCATACAGTATCAGCCGTGATCGGAGGGATGGGGGGAGTGCAGGCAGTGTAGCCATGGTCTGTTTGGAGGTATCCAGTGCAAACCCCATCCTGTATAGAGGGTCTCTATCTTGTATTTGATTTGGCCGGAGACAGATTGGGGCTGCTGGTGGTATATTGTGCACCCACCTGCACAGCAGCTTCCCTACATTCTCTAGCAGATCTAGTATTGGAGGTGGTCTTGCGGTCCCCAAGGCTGTTAGTTCTGGGGGGACTTCAATATACACATCAATGTCAGTTTAGTAGGAGTGGAGCATGAGTTCATGGCCGCCATGGCAACCATGGGCCTGTCTCAGGTGGTCCGCAGCCTGACGCATGAGGGAGGTCATACTCTGGATTTGGTGTTTTACAATGGCCTTGAGGCAGGGGGGTCATTGGTGGGGGATGTGCTGCTGTCACCCTTATCATGGACGAATCATTACCTCCTGAGGGTCTGTCTCCCGGCGCATGTCTGCTCCCAGAGAGGGTGCAGAACCCATCCAGTTGGTTTGCCCCTGGAGACTTATGGAACCAAGTAGGTTCCAGAATGCTCTTGGGGAGTTACCCTTGCACCTCGATGGCTGTTCACTCGATGACCTCATGGCTTTTTGGAATGCTGAGGCCATCGACTGGACAGCTCCCAGGCATGTGCTTTGTGGGCATCAGCACCTCTGGTCCCTGTGGTTTACAGAGGACCTATGGTGGCTGAAGCACCTGAAGGGGTGGCTGAAGGGAGGCAGTTAGAGTGATGACAGCATTGTACTCATGCTGAAGATGAGAGATTGCAGCATAGAGCTAGTTTAGGCAGCAAAGAAGGATTTGCGAAGTCACATCTGGTTGCGCATTTCTGGGTGGTGAGGTGTCTGGTCTGTCCAGCCTGTCTCTGCATGGAACTGGAGTCCTCCAGTGCTCGCTGTGACATGTTTGTTGACTATTTTGTGGAGAAAATCACTCACATTCACCATGACTTCGATGTTGCAGTTGTTGCAGATGGGGAACTTGGGGTTATGGATGCTCTGGCTTGTCCAGTTTTGTGGGATCATTTTCCTTCAGTCTCGACCGCCGATGTGAGGGATGTGCTTGGGGCTATTCAGGCCACAGTTTGTGAACTAGACCCGTGCCTGTCCTGGCTGGTTAAGACCAGCCATGAGACATTAGGACCATTGGTGGCTGGGGTGATCAATGCCTCCTTTAGAGAGAACAGGATGCTGAACTGCCTCAGAGGTGGTGGTCCAGCCCCTGCTCAAAAAACCATTACTGAACTTTTATTCCCTTGTCAGCTATTGGCTGGTCTCTCACCTTCCCCAGGCCACCATATGGTGGGAGGGGCAGGGTTTCAAATATTTTAATAAATAAATAATAAATTGTGACCACTGGTACTTCTCCCATGTGAAAAAATTGGCAACTGTTGGAGAGAGAATGCTGGGCTTGATGGACCATTGGTCTGACTCAGCATGGCACTTCTCATGCTATTAAAGGGCCTTCCATCTTATCCCATGACTATTTGGTTTTCCAAAGAGCCTTTGGCATGGGACTATCAAAAACTATGGGTGGTCTTTTGGTTGTAAATTCTTATTCAGATTAATTTATTTTGGTTCCCTAAGTTTCTGGATTTATTCATAGTATGGAACTGTATTTAAATAAATTAAAAATAAAAATTTAACAGTTACTGTGCATGTGCAAAATGTGCCACAAAATGTGAAATGCATATGCAGTAATTTATTTTTAAAATCAATAAGTGCTTAAGAGTCGGCACTGGCTGTCTATAGCATTCCAGGAACAATTCAAGGCGCTGGTATTGACCTCTAAAGCCCTAAACGGCTTGGGCCCTACATATTTGAAGGACCGCCTTCCTCCTTTATGTCCCTTGGCAGCCCTTAAGATCTGCTGAGAGTGCCCTCTTGTAGGTTCCATGAGTGGGCGGTGCATCAGTCATGGTCACGTGCACCCACCCACACCGCCTTCAGATGGGATGCTCAAGTGGGTGAGGAATGGATGGACCTGCATGGGGACATCCCATTTTTAAATGACCTATTTTCATTCACTTGGTTAAGTACCCTAGCTCATTCTTTTCAGGTAAATGAACTAGGAAACTTATGATATGATTGTGACCGAATCAGTCCTGCAGCAGATAAGAAAAGAAATTACTGTTAGATTAAAAGATGTCAGCAATGCATGCAAGTAGATATAGCTGTAGTAACAGCTTCTCAAATGTCTCTTCTTTTTTTTTAAATTGGTAAAGCATTCTTTCCATTTAGAAACTTATTGTTAGTGGTACAAAATCATAAACCAAGGGAGACCATCACAAGATTACACTTGAATTTAATTAATTCTGTAGTTGTTAATGGCAGATGGTTTCAAATTTCATCTGCTGACAGAAAATGTTCTTGTGGGGAAAATGAAATTGATTATATAAACCATTATTTATGGTCCTGTATTTTTAAAAAATTTTTAAAACATCTAAGAGAAAAGTAGATCTCCCATCTGGTGGAAAGCTTTAAATATTGGTTTAATACAGAAAAAAACATTATGGTTATTGACTAATTAATCGCCTGCTGTCCTTTGTGTTCTAGGGGTTTTTGCATTGTTGGCAAACTGAATAAGAGACAAAAGATTTTATTGTGGTTTGTATTTTAATATATATGTTTGTATACTCTTTTGGATTATTTATCTGATTTTATGTATATTTTATTTGTATATTTTACTGCCACTTTTTCATGGTATCAACTACTGATAATCTAATCTTCACTGTGTAACAAGTTTTTGGTGAAAACAGTAAATAAATATCTACCTACTGAATGTCTAAGTAAACCATATTGGCTGGGTGTTGACTGTGGGCTCATCTACAAATACCTCCAGCTCCAGGGGAAGGAACATGGAGCAGAGCAGCCCATGCCGCCTTCCCCTTTAGTTGGGTGTTGCTCTAGTGAATCATGTATCTAACATAAGCATCAACATCCAAGTTATATTTTCAATCAAGTCTGTGTGCGTGTGTTGGCCTTTATAAGATTTTTTGTGGCAGGGAACTGTAGACCTTGTCTTGTACAATAGAAATATCACTTTTGGAACTTTCCGTCTGGACATACACTATATACTGCCCTGATCTGCTGCCAGGATCATCCACCTAGCCTGTCGCTTTGACCACGTGCAGCCTCTCCTCTCTTCTCTCCACTGGCTCCCTATTCCTTTTCCATTCCATTCCATTTTTAAATTATATCCCGCAACTCTCCTGCCACAGCAGCTCGAGGCGGCTTACAACACAGAAAAATACAAAGAAAGAATAGGTCCACAAGGCCCAACAATCCATAATAAACAGACCCCATCATAAATTA
This sequence comes from Sphenodon punctatus, assembly GCA_003113815.1. Taxonomy (NCBI): domain Eukaryota; kingdom Metazoa; phylum Chordata; class Lepidosauria; order Sphenodontia; family Sphenodontidae; genus Sphenodon; species Sphenodon punctatus. The sequence goes on from QEPC01008004.1 coordinate 813,975, forward strand.
CACATAAATTACACTATACATAGTGCATATAAACCTTCATTCCACCTCCACCAGAGGGGGCCCTTCCACCCCCCATCCTCCTGCTCTCACCAGAAAGAGGGGCTCCTTCACAACCCTCACAATAATTAACAATATCTAAATCAGTAAACAAATTAGAAACTTCAAATAAAATCCCCTTACAATACAACCCACAACATATAACAAGAAAAATAATATCCCACCCCACAATTCTACAGTTACAATTCAAAATCAAAATCACTACCCTCCCTTCCCCTCCCCCTCCTACTACCCCCAAGAGGGGAAGGTCCCCTTTCTTCCTTCTCATTCTCCATTGGAGGCAGATTCCTGCATACATCAAGTCTGCTTCCCGCCATACATCTATGATGTTAGCCTTCCTTCCTGTCCCCAGCCGTTGGTCCCAACCGAAGGGCATGGCCGAAGGACACAGTATGCCTTAAACGAGCCCCCTTGAAGGTCCGGCAAGTAGAAGTAGGTCTATTCTCCCAGGAGCCGCTGGCAGCATGGTGTCTGATACAATGTCTGTCCAGCAGAAGGGTTCCCGGGCACCCCGGCCCAGCAAACGGCCCCAGCCAACTCCCACCCTGGGAGTTCTTACCTGGGGAAAGGGGAGGAAGAAGCAGAGTGACACCAGGCTCCTCCAATCCAGCCAGCCCCAGTCCCCCCCAGCACCAAGCACAGCTTGCAGCTATTCCTGAGCGCATTCTGCACAAGCTTCTTGTATTCACCTACAAAGCCCTTCACAACCTCACTCCCCCCTACCTCTCTGCCCTGATCTCCCTCCGAACCCCTGCTTGAGCACTCCGCTCCTCCTCCATTCCCTCCCTCACCCTCCCATGCCTCCCCTGCTCCCCCAACCACCTTCGTCCCTTTCCCTCGCTGCCCCGCATGCCTGGAACTCCCTCCCTGCCCTCATCCACCTGGCTCCCACCCTCCACACCTTCAAGTCCCTCCTTAAAACCCACCTCTTCCGCTGCACCCTTCCTAACTCCTGCTAACCATTCCCACCCTGGATTATCCCCCACCTGCTATCTGTAAACTCCCAACTTACTTCAATCAAGCCAAGAACGTGTACCTAAGCTCTTTTATCCTCATGAATGTTGCATCCCTTGTCTCTCCCTCTGTTCCCCCTTCCCTGTCTCCCCTCCCCTGTCTTTAGATTGTAAGCTCTTGGGCAGGGACCGTGTCTATCTTATCCTTTGTAAAGCACCAGGTACATTGCTTGCACTATATAAATGCACATAATAATAATAATAATAATAATAATATAATATAATATACTTTAATTAGGAGTGAGCAAACACACAGACATAGCTGAATAGTCCTGCTGGAGGGTAGCACAGTAGACAGGCCACCATATGACAGGACAATCTGTGAACACTACTCTTGCCACTTTCTTTGATAGAGTAACTAGTTTAGTGGATGAGGAGAATACTGTGGACATAATATATCTTGATTTTTAGCAAAGCATTCATCAAAGTTTCACATGAGATCCTCATTGACAAGCTTACAAAGTGTTGGCTGGAAGACACTACAACAAGGTGGAGTCACAGCTGGTTGAAGAACCGTATTCAGAGTGTGCATCAATAGTTCATCATTAGACTGGAGGCAAGTATCAAGTGGAGGGGTCCCACAAGGCTCTGTTCTGGGTCTGGTGCCATTCAATATCTTTATTAATGACTCGGATGATGGAATGGAGGGAATATTGACCAAGTTTGCAAATGACACAAAACTTAGAGGAGTAGTTAACACCTTGGAATATAGAATTCAAAAAAATCTTGATAGGTTAGAAATCTGGTCTGAAATTAATAAAATGGAATTCAACCAAGATAAACGTAAAGTTCTGCATTTGGCAAAGAAAAAACCAATGCTTGATGTGAGATTTCCGGCTTGGCAGCAGCACATGTAAAAAGAATCTAGGGCTGCAAAAAAAAGCAAATAGTTTTAAACTGCATTAATGGAAGGATTGTCTCCAAGTGAGAAGAGGAAATAATTCCACTTTGTTCAGCATGGGCCAGATCTCACCTGGAATACAGTGTCCAGTTTGGGGTCCCTCATTTTAAGAAGGACATTGACAAATTGGAGTAGGTTCAAAGGATGACAAAGATTACAATGGGTCTGGAAAGCAAGTCTTTATTTATTTATTTATTATACCATTTGTATGCTGCCCCCTCCTGCTAAAAGCATCTCGGGGTGGCTAACAACATATTAAAACAGATTTAAAAACAACAATAATACAGTTAAAAAACCCACATTAAAACAAATTACCCCCTACCCTCACCCAACCCACCCAGCTCGTCTCCCTCGGGAAAGGCACGGTGGAACAGCCAGGTCTTACATTGTCTATGGAAAGAGGGGAGGTCAGTGGTCAGACGTACCTCCGGTGGGAGGGAGTTCCACAGCCGTGGCACGGCCACAGAGAACACCCTCCAAAGGCCAACACCTGAGAAACCTGGGGAATCGCAAGGAGGGCACTCCAAGCCAACCGCAGGGGCCAATGTAGGATCCGGCAGGTGAGGCAGTCCTGCCGATAGGCTGGGCCCAAGTTGTTTAGGGATTTAAAGGTCAACACCAACACCTTGAATTGGGCCTGGAAAACTATCAGCAACCAGTGCAGCGAGCGAAGCACCGGTGTAATGTGTTCACGGCGGCCCGACCCCAAAAGGAGACCAGTCGTTGCATTCTGCACTAGCTGCAGTATCTGAAACGTCACCATGGGGAGCCCCACATTGAGCGTGTTGCAATAATCCAGTCTCAAGGTAATGAAAGCATAGATTATAGTAGCCAGGTCACTATCTGAAACATACGGCCGAAGCTGTCACACCAGATGTAATGGGTGGGATGCACGCCTCACCACATCTCCCACCTGGAGGTCCAGGCGGAACTGTGGATCAAGGAGCACACCCAGACTGCAAACCTGGAAACCCAGGGGAGGGCAAATCCCATCAATGATGGGAGCCACCACATCCACTGCTTTACCTACTACCATCACCTCCGTCTTGTCAGGATTCAGCTTCAGTCGGCTCACCCTCCTCCAATCCCCCACAGCCATCAAACACCGGGTAAGCACCGAGACTGCCGGGCCTGAGTCGGATAAAAAAGAGAGATATAGCTGGGTGTCATCAGCATATTGAGGACACCGTATGCCAAACTCCCTAACAACCTTCCCCAAAGGCTGCATATACACATTGAACAAGAGAGGGGACAGGATAGAACCCTGCGGGACTCCACACATGAGACCCCAGGGGGAATATGAAAACTCACCCAGCACCACACGTTGGGTTCTCCCAGTCAAGAAAGAGCAGAACCATTCAAGAGCAGTCCCGCCAATCCCTGCCTGGTTCCGCAGCCGAGTCACCAACAACTCATGATCAACAGTATCAAATGCAGCTGAGAGATCTAACAGGATCAACAGGGTCGAACAGCCCTGGTCCAACTCATGGGAGAGGTTGTTGACCAAGGCCACAAGCATAGTCTCTCTGCCATATCCTAATGAACAGTCCTGCCCGACTGCAAGGGATCAAGAAAATCAATCTGGTCCAGATGCTCCTGCAGCTGCTGGGCCACCACCCATTCAATAACCTTCCCTAAAAAGGGAAGGTTAGAGACCGGCTGATAGCTGGCCAGGACGCCAATGTCCAATGATGACTCCTTGAGCAGGGGCTGTCTCCTTGAGACAGTCTGGCACCCTGCCCTCCCCAAGGGAGGCATTGACAATCCCTGCCAACATGGCCCTAATGTCTCCCAGCTGGCCTTGACCAGCCAGGACAGGCATGGATCTAGTTCACAATAAGTGGCTTGAATAGTCCCAAGAGCATCCCCTGCATCTGAAGGCAACACATCCTGAAATTCATCCCACAAAACAGGACAAGATGGGGCTTCTACTACCTCTGGCTCACCTACTGCTAAAAATGTTGCATCAAAACTGTGGTGGATTTGAGCAATTTTATCCGCAAAAAAGTCCACAAATAAATCACAGCAGGTATTTGATGACTCTAAATCCAGGCAGAGGGAGGCTGGACTGACCAGCCCCTCATCACCCAGAAAAGTTCGGCCGGGTGGGACTTAGCAGACATAATGAGGGCAGCAAAGAAAACTTTTGTTGCTGCCCGCACCGCCACGGCATAGGTGCACAACCAGACTCTATGCCACAATCGGTCAACTTCAGCACACGAGTGATGCCAACATTGTGCTAACCGCCGCACTTCCCGCTTCATCCGCTGCAGCTCCTCTGTATACCACGGGGACTGCATTGTCGGCGGTATATCAGCAGTATCCCTACTCTGTCTCCAGCCAAATCCAACACCAGATGAAGGTCCTCTATACCCATGATAGTTTGCAGAAGAAATCTCCTCACAGAGAATGTATCCTTAAAAATAATAGTTAAATAATAGCTACACTGCCCCCCTGGCCCTCCAACTGATGCTGATGCTGTATGGAGTACCCAGCTGGAACAAGGTCAGAAAATATAGGCTCCGACTCAGTATCCACCAGGTCTCCATAATACATGCGAGGTTGGCCGCCTGGTCCAGGATCATCTCCCGGACCGTAGTTGACTTACTGGCTAATGACCTCGCATTTACCAGCAGCAAACCAAGGCCTGGGTCGCTCTGATTCCCAATCACCTCCCCATCTGCCTGGGGGCCATTAAGCAGGACAAGAACATAACATCTGTCCCACCTCACAGATCTAATTTGCCTCCCAGAAGGACCATAATTCCCCTGGCCCACAACGACCCCTATAGCTGCGGACTCCCGCCTCGCAGATCTAATTTGCCTCCCAGAAGGAACATAATTCCCCTGGCCCACAACGACCCCTATAGCTGCGGACTCCCACCTGGTCCGCCCCCCAACTCCCCACCCAGAGGCCATCCTGCCAGTCCCCCAAGGGAGACCCCAACCCACTAATACACCCCCTATCCTCCTCTTGCATAGGAGGGTAACCTCCCTCCCCAAAGGGTTGCAACCCTCCCGCACACCGAGGGCTCCAGCCCCTCCCCCTAACCCAGTCCCTTTGTTCCTCACCCACACAATGCAAACAAGCCATCCCCCCACCCCCTCACCCTAAAACAACTATACCCCTTACCCGCTGTTAGTACCCTCCCAGCCCCTCTAAGGGCCATGCCTAAAGGCCCTTTGACAGAGGCCCTTATGCGCATGGCCTGCAGTGCATGCCTGCAGCTCTGCCGAGCAGCAGGCCTCTTATCTCACTCCCCTGTCCCAAAAGTCCTGGGAAAGCCCTGGCCCTGCCCCCCTCTTCTCCCACAGGGGAGGAGGGGCAGAGTGTCAGCTGGGGCCTGGGCCTAAGGCTGGGCAGCTAGAACTCCCAGAGGAGGGGTGAGCCCAGGAAAGGGCTCCCAGCCCCTGCAACAGCAAGCAGGACAGGCAGACAACAGAGCGGTGGGTGCTTATGAGGAAAGGTTAAAGGAACTGGGAATGTTTAGCCTAGTGAAGGGAAGACAAAGGGAAGGCACAATAGCTGTCATGAAAAGGGCTACAGCCATGAATATGGCAAGGAACTGTTCATTATTTCTAGTCCTGTCCTCTGTAACAATGAGATTAAATTACAGAAAGGTAGATTTTGGTTAGATATTGGGAATATTTCCTAACAGAAACTGGCGATGAAACAAGTTGCCTAGGGACTTCGTAAGCTCTTTGTTAGTGAAGGTTTTCAAAAAAAGACTGGACACTATCTGTTGGGAATGTTGTAGTGGTAGTCATCCCTGCATCCAAGCAGGGGGTTCGACTAGATTACCTTCAAGGTACCTTCCAATTCTGACATTCTATGAAGTCAGAACACCAAGGTTCTGTTCCCAACTCTACTAATGATCATTGATTTGCCAAATGAGCATGAACACATTCCTTAATCTTTCTGTAAAAGTCACACAACGATACTTACTTTGTAAAGTGCACTTAGAGCTTTATAAGAGCTAAGTATTTTTCCAGGAACTTCTAAGCAACTGGTCCTCTCTTTCAGTACTGTTACTATCAGTACCCTTTACCACTGTCTAGTTATTTCCCACGGCAATACATGTCACCAATGCTGTTCTTCTGTCTGATTTATTATTTTGATTATCAAAGTACTTGCAATGTACAAGTCACTTTCCAGAAGTACAGTCTCAAAGAACTCACAATCTATCTAGTGCAAGAATGGTTAAAATCTTCAAGGTAGAATTTTCAAAAGCACCTATGTGATCTGGGATCACAATTCTCATTGGAAATGTATAATAACCTCACTGGTCATCTACCTAACCAATATCAGTGGCCTAACCATCATTTCTTGTGACGTCCAAGATATTAAAATGTAGCATTCCTAGATGAGCTGGCTCAGCTGTACTAGGCCCAGGTGGCTGCATGAAGAGCTAGCCTCCAGCAAATGGAGTGCTTCATTTTAACAACCATGAATCCTAGTTATTAAAATAATAAAAATGCACCATTGTGTACACTACTTACAAAATAATGTAAAATTATTTGTACCAGTATGTTGTGCGCCCATTAAACTGGTCTCGTGTGGCCTTCTGTAGCAGCACTGAGTATCAATATTTACCGCACTCAGCTGGAGTCTATACTTTAGAGAAGAAAGAAATGGGAAAGAGGAATTGATGACACAACTCTCTTGCTACGCCCACTCATCGTATGCGGTGGCAATTCAGTCGGCATGTTGCAAAGATCCATCACAAAAGACAAGTAATTTATGAGCCTTTTTAAGTTTCTAGTGTTGTTAACACAGAGTCCTATTCGGTCACAGCTTAGAGAGCCCAAAGGCAGAAAGACTAGGGAAATTGCACCAACTTCCACAAGGTTTGATTTGGCCCAGAATGCAGGGGCACAAGCAGAAGGGAGGCTCAAGGGCCAACCCTCTCCCTGACACAAACATTTATTTATTTTATTTATTTATTTCAATATTTTTAACCTGACCCGTCCTGCCAAACGACAGCTCGGGACAGGTACAACAAATAAAAATACACATAATATTATGGAGCAGCAGTAGCTGTTCCATTAAGTTAAGGCGTGTGGTAGTTTCAGTATACCTTGAAAAACATCTGGATATTATTTATTTATTTATTTATTTAAAGCATTTTTAACCCACCCATCCTGCCACAGGCAGCTCTGGGCAGCACACAATATAAAACATTAACATTAAAAACAACTTTTAAAATAGACAACAAGGGAGGTATAAACCCCCCCCTCCTACCCCATTCCCCCCCACCCTACCCATCCTCCCCCCCGAAATCCAGGTGAAACAGCCACGTCTTGCAACAACGTCGAAACGAGGGGAGTTCCGGGGCCAAACGGGCCTCCACCGGCAGGGAGTTCCACAGCCAGGGGGCAGCCACCGAGAAGGCCCTCAGCAATGCCCTCAATATGCACCTCAGCAATGCTGTTGACCAGACATACTCTTTTAATTAAACCTAAGGTTCAACATCCAACACAGACTCCTTGTTGCCTGAGACTATGACAAATTGAATAAATACAATGGTGTTCTGCAATTTCACCTCCAGCTTACAAGCACCTTTGGTGGGAATTATTTCTCCACCATATGCCCTCAATTTTATCTTTTTTTTCTTAATACAGTCTGGCTTTTTATGTAACTGCTCTACACGAATATCAGAAATTACATTTACCTGTGCACCAGTGTCCAATTTATAATTAATCAGAGTCCCATTTGTGTCTAGAGAAATAGTCCATTCTTCTGTAGTGTCTTCATCTGTCACAGATCCAATATAGAATTCTTCAGAGTTGCCTGCATCATAATCCTCAAGTGTACTGTTAGCCTGCATGATCTGTATCTTCTTGTGTCCTAACTGCTCCTTGTTGCAGACTCTTGCAAAATGATTATACTGATTGCATACATTGCAGCGTTTTCCAAAAGCTGGGCATTGCCTGAATCTGTGCTGGGTTCCACATCTGGTACATCTTTTTTTCACAGTGCTGCATGTGCTGGCACTTTATTTTCTCCAATCTTTGCTGTGCTATTAGAGGTTCTGAGTCTTGTTGCTTGCAAGCCCTTTTGTAGGTTTTGCAACATCTCTGTGGCAACAGGGTCCTATTTTCCCACCAAAACTTGCATTCTTGCCTTTGTTGCTTCTGCAACCTGGGACATTTGTATGGCTTTGTCCAGGGTAAGATCACAGTCCTCCAAGAACCTCTTCTGCAATTTTATGTCTCTGGTTCCAATGACTATCTGATTTCTGATTATGGACTCTGCTAACTGCCCATAATTGCAGGTTTGACTCATCACCTTCAGGTCTGTAATAAATTCTTCAAAAGATTCACCTTCTTTTTGAGACCTGAGGTGAAACTTATATCTCTCAAAGGTTTCACATTTCTTCGAAGTGCAATATTCTTCAACCTTTCCCAATACAATTGCAAAATTTGCCTTTTCTTCTCGAGTCAGTTGCATGCCTTTAAAGATGCTTTTAGCCTCATTTACTGCTAGGTTTAAAAAAAAAATGCAATTTTTTGAGTAGCTGGCTTCTTTTCCAGAGCTTCTGCCTCCAAGTAGATCTCCAGATCTTGCTTAAAGATCTGCCATGACTCTGCCACATTACCAGAGAGCTTGAGTTCCTTAGGAGCTTTAAGCCACTCCATGTCCTTTATTTCACTTGTTCCTTCCACACAATTCTTCCTTCTTGCTCTTTGTCTCCAGCCCCCTTTTCTTTTGAGGACCCCACCCCTGGTACCATGTGTTGATCTTCCAAATTCTGACTCAGGAGACTTGTTGGTTAATTAACAGGAATATTTATTAACATAAGACTGTTGGCCTGTTCCTTTAGGAAGACTGTAAGAAGAGGTGTCGGAGGGTGCTTTTAGATGAGCAGGTCGCCGTTGCGTGACCCTTCAAAATCCCACAAGGTGGGATTTAGACGAGCCGATGGCTGCAGTCAGGCACATGAAAGGCAGTCGTGCATTGTTTGCCGACCGTAAATTAAATACCTCACAATCGAGGTATTTAATTTGCGGTCAGTAAACAATGTGCATCTGCCTTTCATGAGCCTGATTGCAGCCATCAGCTTGTCTAAATCCTGCCTTGCGGGATTTTAAAAAATTGCGCGACAGCAACCCGCTCATCTAAAAGCACCCAGAGCACTCTGTCTGGTAAAGTACTGCCCTCTGTCTTGATCCTTCCAGTATGACTAGGAGACATTAGTAATAACATACACCTTTTAAAGACACAGTGCACCATAATCTTATTGTTCCCTAACTAGTAATTCAGGCACTGTCTCCATCTCATCATTATTGTTGTGTTTTTATTTATGCATTTTGTAATCATTATTAATGATTTGAAAAAGGGTGTTAAGAGTGAGGTGATCAAATTTGCAGACGACACCAAGTTATTCAAGGTAGATTAAAAGAAGAGCAGACTGTGAGGAACTGCAATGGGATCTTACAACACTGGGTGCCTGCGCATCTAAATGGCAAGTGAGATTTAAGGTGGACAAGTGCAAAGTGATGCACGTAGGGAAAAATAATCCAAACTATGCGTACATAATGCTGGGTACTAAGCTAGGAGTTACCACTCAGGAAAAGCATCTGGGGGTGGTTGTGGATAATACAATGAAATCCACAGTGCAGTGCGCAGCAGCAGTCAAAAAAACAAACAATGTTAGGAATTATTCAGAAGGGGATAGAGAATAAAACTGAGGAGGTCATAATGCCTCTATACAAATGAATGGTGCGACCGCACCTCGACTATTGTGTGCAGTTCTGGTCACCCCATCTCAAAAAAGATCTAGCTGAACTAGAAAAGGTACAGAGAAGGGCAACAAAAATGATCAAGGGCATGGAGGGGTTCCCGTATGAGGAGAGGCTTGGTAGGTTGGGGCTCTTCAGTTTTGAGAAAAGACGACTGAGAGGGGATATGATAGAAGTCAATAAAATGATGAGTTGGGTGGAACTAATAAACAAGGAGCAGTTAATTACCCTCTCAGCTGGTACTAGAAATAGGGGACACTCCATGAAACTCATGGGTGGCAAATTTAAAACAAATAAAAGAAAATATTTTTTCACTCAGCGTATAATTGGGTTGTGGAATCTACTGCCAGATGCTGTGGTAAGGGCCAGTACTATAGCTGAGTTTAAAAGAGGTTTGGACAAGTTTCTGGAAGATAGGTCCATTAGCAGCTATTAGCCAGACAGGATCAGGGAACATGACGGGAGCTGGGGGAAAACAACAGGGAAAGGATCCCCCATTGTGACCTGTTGAGTGCTTCTCCCAAGACACCGTGATTGGCCACTGTTGGAGACAGGATGCTGGGCTAGATGGACTATTGGTCTGATCTAGTGTGGCACTTCTTATATTCTTATATAAGCTGCCCCGAGCTGCTCTGTGAGCAGGAGGAGGTGAGGTAGAAAAATCGTAAAATAAAATAATAAATAAATAAATAAATGACCCTGCCCCCAACTTCCATACAGCACAATAACAAACATTGTAGTCTCTGGGGTTTCCACGTTGGTTGCAAATGTGAGAGACCAAGTAGAGACTAGGGCAAGAGACCGTATAGCTCTGGGAGATTGTACTAATTTTGGCTAGTGGCCACAGGGATGGGAAATCTTCCCCATCCATAGTCTGTTGCCTCAAACAATAACCCCACCATCCCTCCCTCATGATCTTAGAGAAAAGAGGCAAAGTGAATGGGATGTAACTGATGTATCATTCTCATTATCCGTTCTGAAGCAAAGGCTAGCAATGCAGCACTAGTAGCCTCCTTCTACGTCCAGATCCCAATTTGATGGATATGACAAGCCTGGCTGCATGCTGCATGAGCAGATGGCTTTTTGAAGAAGCCATGTGTTGCAAGGATGCCAGATTATTCTCATCCACAGGATTTAGGCAGAACATACTTTACTCCCCCTTCAATACCTGCTCCCTTCTCCTAGTACTCACTCACCCACTCCCAACACTCCTCCGGCAGCCCATGGAAGAGGGAGTTACAGAAATCAAGCCTCATAGTTACCTGGACATGGGATACTGGGGCAAAGTCAGCCTGGGATAAATAAGGGCATAATTTAAGCAAATTGCATAGCTGAAAGAAACATCTCCAGACCACGTCTGACACCTGAGTTACAAAGAATCATTCCGGTGTGGTGTGGGTATCTCCCAAACATTGTCCAGGCCTCCAGAGCTGACTGAATTACAGCTAGGAGAAGGTTCTGTGTTTAGTGATACTTGGAGCCCAAGTTGTCTCAAATGGACCCATCTTCTCCTGAAGGCTATAAGGTGCTGAGCTGAACAAGCAGAAAGCCCATTCTGCAGCAGAAAATTTTGTTTCAGTTTTCCAGCTCCAATTATATTTTTACTTGGCACCAATGCTGCTAAGTGTAGTATATCCAATAAAGCCAACAGCAGTAGAACTGGGGACTGTGGCTAGTAGGGATGTGCGAACAGATCATGGTTCAGTCATTCAGTTCAGTCCAGTTCGGTTCGGTTGTTCGGTTTGGTGGTTTGGTTCAGTCGCCGAGTTCAGGTTTGGTCATTCAGTTCGGTGGCGTTCGGTTCAGTTCAGGTATTCAGAAATAGGTATCCCCTGACCCGTGACCGCTTCGGAAACCAGAAATTTGAGTGTGTGCGGAGCTGTGTGGCGAGAGAGTGTGTGTGTTCTGGCTGCCTAGGTTGTGTGTTTTGGCTGTGTTTGTGTTGGACTGTGTGTTGGTTTCGGTTTGACTGTTGGTTTGGCTGGTTGGTGAGTGTTGGTGGGTGACTGTTGGCGGGCAAGTGCTTGGTTTTTTTTAAAAAAAAAATGAAGGTGACCATTAAATGCCGAGCCTGGGAGAAGGCCAAGGTGACAGAGTCAGTGGTGGAGGAAGAGGTTCCTGCTGCTGGACCTTCAGTGGTGGAGGAGGAGCAAGAGCTGGCAGGCACAGGAGGTGCTGCCACTGCTGTCAGGTTTGTAAACTTTTTTTTTTGCTTTGAGGACAAGAATACTATCCTTTAGAGCAAGCTCACTGACGTATGGGTGGGTGCGTGGGTGGTGGGCAGTGAGGCATAAACTGAGCATCAGCGGGTGGCAGCGGATGTCTGCCACAGAGAGAGGGGGTACTGTGGGGGGCTCTTCCAGCAGTCAGGCACAAGCACCCCCACCCAAACATGTGCCAGGCTAGCCACTCTCCAGTTGCCATCCCTATGCACCCCCAAATAAGGGCAGGATTTGCACGTGCCAGCCAGGGTCTTTCCAGTTGCCATCCAGAGCTCCCCAAGGAGGGCAGGATTTGCACATGCTAGCAAGGATCTTTCCAGTTGTCATCGCTACTAGCACCCCAAGGAGGGCAGGATTTGCACATGCCAGCAAGGGTCTCTCCATTGCCATCCCTCCCCAACACCCAAAGAAGGGCAGGATTAATTGCACGTGCCAGCCAGGGTCTTTCCAGTTGCCATCCCCCCAGCACCCAAATAAGGGCAGGATTTGCATGTGCCAGCAATCCAGGGTCTCCCCATTGCCATCCCTCCCCAGCATCCAAAGAAAGGCAGGATTATTTTCACATGCCAGTCAGCCCGGGTCACCATCTCCGGTTGCCATCCCTAGCACCCCAAGGAGGGAGGACTAGAGGCATCATCATAAATGCATGATATGCTTAGGTGTTGTTTATGTGTTCCTGTTTCAGAGAGGGTGAGGATTCGGAATCCTCAAATGCCAGTGCCAGGGGCAGGCACAGGACACCAAGGTGGAGGTTGCCAGTGCCACCCCCAGACACTGGGCGGACACGGTCTGATGTCTGGCGGTGGTACATGAGGCATGAGGATGGTTCTGCAGATCACAAGGTTAGGCACGGGGGCTGGACCAACAGGGAATGGATTGCCCTATGACCTGTTAGGAAGTCCCCTGCAGAGAGAGATTGTCCAATGGCCACCCACCCAGTGCAGACAAGGCTTCACAGACCATGGGTCTGACGCAGTATGGCACTTCTTATGTTCCTGTCTTTTTATGTTCTTTAGGTTATGTTCATAAAAAGTTCCAGAGGCAGTGTGAGGGGACCACATCAGGGCTGATAGCCCACAGTGAAAATCTCCATGGGCTGATGGTGAGGCGGTAGCATCAGGACTCTGGCGTCGTGGCCGTGGAGCATCCTCATTGCCAGAAGAAGGGAGGGAAAGCACTGCATAAGCAACGCCATGTAAGCCCTTTCCCCTCCTCCAGAAGTCTGCACCAGCAAGGCCTTTCGGGCTGAGGTGGAGAGGCCCACTCAGGACTTCATGGTCAGCCTGCAGCAGACAGCAGTCACCATGGAGAACTGCCTGGTGGAACAGTTCCAGACACTCACGGTGGAGAAAAAGAAGGTGGAGGCGTACGCCCAGTACGTCTTTGCCAAGACGGAATACCTTGAACTGTACCACCAGTCAGTCTCCAGGTGGCATGCAGCTATGGCAGGAGCCATGAACTTTGCATTGGCCTATGGCTACGATATGCCGGAGCACAAGGTGCCCACCCCTCAGTCCTGTCCTGCGCCCCTTTTGCCTTCCCCCCAAGTTCCAGGGGACAGGACCAAAGACAAGTAGGTTAGACCCTTTTCTTTTCTTTGTATATATGTTTGGGTTTGGTTTTAGTTTTATACTGATTATGTTATTGTTCTTTTAAAATTGTTTATAAAGGTTATATTTGTTGTTACATGCTTTGGTTGATCCTTCCAATCTTTTATCCCTCTGTGCCAAAGTTCTGGGAGGTTGCAGACTCTCATACAGCTAGTCGATCCCTACCAGCAGCACCTCACTGGCACCTCCACATGTAGCGCATAGGTAAGGTATTACCCCCAAAGATGTGCCAGCATCAGGGTCTCAACTTGCAGACAGCCCCCCTGGAGGGGCAGGACTTGTGTCTGTGTGTGCCAGAGAGAAAGCGAGACAGGCTCCTTGGCAGTGGAAAGCAGGCGGTGGATGCTAGTGGTCAGAGGGGCTTTTTTTTCAGCAGCTTCAATGGGCATCTGTGGGGGGGTGCTGAGGAGTAGGCTCGGGGAGGCAGGCTGGCGTGCGGGCCGGGCACTGGGCTTCTGGATACAGTGGAATGGAATGACAGTCCCCAGTGACTGGAATGATGGTCCCAGAATCTCATTGATGATTCCTGGGACGGGCAGGTATGAATGATTCATATACAGTGGAATGACAGCCTATAGGAGCTGAATGATGTCCCTAGAAGTAGTGCATGGTTGGGCACACTTCATTCAATTGTAGGGCTGAAGTGGCAGCAGCTTTTACCACGCCGCGATTTCATTCCGCCACTTTGGAATTGCCCGCGCCACACCGCGGCTTTTCTGTCGACATTCCGCTAATTCTGCTGTCATTCTGCAAATTCAGAAACTATCGGAAAAATTGTGGAATTGTCAGAAACTGTTGGAAAACCACTGTTCCGCTATTTTGTGGTGCTGGCGGAATGGTGGAAGTAGCGAAAATGGCATGTTTCCGCTATTTGTGAAGCCTGTGGAAGTAGCGGAATGAAACTAGTGAAAATGCGGAAGTAGCGGAATGAAACTAGTGGAATGAAAGTCTCTGCCATACCATACCAATAATTGCAGAAATGCTGTTTCCGGCGGAAATAGCTACCGCTGCGACTTTCGGCTATAGGTAGGTATAGAAATGCACACAAGCAGGCACATAATACGTTCCACTTTTGTTATATTCTATCTCATTCTGGTAGGTTTGCTGCTGCTGCTGCATGTGGGCATTGGGCACAGATGGGCATTCTTCCTGGTTCTGGCAGGTGGCAGCTTGAGCTGACCTCCCCTCCACCCCATCTCTCTCATTCTAGTGGGGAGCTTCTCTCTCTCTGGCCATATAGTGCAAGTGACAGCGTGGGTGGGATCATGTCTGTTTCTCCTTCTAGCAGTGGGGAGACTTTCTCTCTCTCTCTCTCTCTCCCCCTCTCGGCAGCAACCTGGGCGGGCAGACAGACACCTTGGCATGAGAGGCAAGAAGGCGGGCTGAGGCAGGCTTTGAGCTTGGCAGAAACCTGGGGTACAGAACCCTTGGCACAGACAGCATATAGGCCTGGGGGGCCATTGGCACCAGCAGACATTGGTTGCCAGGGTACAGAACCCTTGGAACAGACAGCTTATAGGCCTGGGGGCCATTGGCAGCAGCAGACAGTGGGTTGATGGGGTACAGAACCCTTGGCACAGACAGCATATAGGCCTGGGGGGCCATTGGCACCAGCAGACATTGGTTGCCAGGGTACAGAACCCTTGGAACAGACAGCTTATAGGCCTGGGGGCCATTGGCAGCAGCAGACAGTGGGTTG
>QEPC01008004.1:829318-844866 GCA_003113815.1 Sphenodon punctatus
GCACCTGAGACTTCGCATCCGCCTGAATGTTTGTTTGTCTTCTCCCATGTCTCTCCCGCTGTCCCCTCTCCTTGTCTCCCCCTCCTTGTCTTTTAGATTGTAAGCCACAGGCAGGGACCGCAGCTGATTGTATGTTCTGTACAGCGCCAAGTTGTTACTGGCGCTTTATAAATGTTTAATAATAATAATAATAATAATAGGCCTGGGGGCCATTGGCAGCAGCAGACAGTGGGTTGCCAGGGTACAGAACCCTTGGCACAGACAGCATATAGGCCTGGAGGCCATTGGCACTAGCAGCAGCAGACCAGGGTACAGAACCCTTGGCACAGACAGCATATAGGCCTGGGGGCCATTGGCAGCAGCTGACAGCAGGTTTCCAGGGTACAAAACCCTTGGCACAGGCAGTATATAGGCCTGGGGGCCATTGGCACTAGCAGCAGCAGACATCGGTTGCCAGGGCAAGCAGGCAGGTGGCGTGGTATGAGAGGCAGTAGGGCAGGCGGGCTTGGGCAGACTTTGAGCTAGGCAACCTGGGTGGGCAGACAGGCACTTTGGCATGGGAGGCAGGAAGGTGGACTGAGGCATGCTTTGAGCTTGGTGGCAATCTGGGCGGGCAGACACGCAGAGTGACATGAGAGGCAGTAGGGCAGGCAGGCTGAGACATTGTCAGCAGGGCACTAAGATAGGCTAGCAAAGACTGTGCAGTGCGAGAGAGCAAGAGCCAGTCAGTGTCACACTGGCGGGCTGAGATCATGTAGCCATAGGCTGGTTGGCAGGCTTACAGTTTCCCAATGCCACCCTGTGTCATGAAGTCAGTCAGATAAGGCAGCCGAGGCCGTCTAGTATGAGGGGGGGGACAGAGTGGGCGCCAAATATTGGGAGGGAGGGACAGCACCTCAGCAGCACAGCAGCAGTAGCCCTAGCCCGGATTGAGGAGGAGCCCCGTCCCATGACTGCCCTTGGTATGGGATGGTGTGTGCCACTGCACCATCAATCTGTGTCCAGGGGCAGCTCGGGGAATCCCAGCAGCGGAAGGTTCACCTTAATGAACAGCAACTGCCCCACCAACTTGGCCCCCAGTCTTAGGCAGTGCAGGGAGCAAATGTCCCCCACCATCAAGAACACCCACTCATTGGGGACACTGGTTGGTGGGCAGGACAAGAGACCCTTGACCACTTTCAACAGGTCCGACCACACGTTTGCCTTGCTGGCCCAGTCGGCCAAGGGATCACTGCTGGGATTAATGCACAGCTCCTCCTCCAGGTAGGTCTCCATGGCTGCTGAGGCGCCGTCATACTCCCTCTCGTAGCTCTGCCTGGGAACCACCTCCACCACTGCCCTCAGCCACGCTGCTTGCCCTATTGTTGTGGGGGACCCCATGCTCCCCAGAGTGGCCTGCACGTAGACTGAGCTGCTTCTGCTGCTGCTGGCAACAGGGGTGCTGCTGCTGCTGGCGCTGGTGCTTCTACCACTAGGGCTCGCGGCAGAGATATACCCTCCTGGCTGAGAGGGGTGGCTTCTCCTACTCCCACCATCTCCAGGAGTGTCCTGCTCCATAGCCCGCTCTGCCTGCCAGACCCTCTCCACCAGCGCATCCTTCCGGAGGGCATTGAGCACTGTCTGGTGTGCCATGCTGCCCCTGACCCTGGGGTCCAGCATTGTTATCAGGACATATTGCAGGAGCGCGTCAAAACGCGCCTCCAACCTTAACTTCAGCTTCCGCACCAGGTCAAGTACCTCATTGGCCAGCTTCCTGCCCACAGGGCCACAATCCCGCCCCCCAAGAATCTCATCCAGCCTCCTCTGAAGACTCCAGACCAGAGGGGTCACCTGGCTGAGTGTGGCGGAGGAGCTGCTCATGGTCTCCCCATGTCCCCAGTGAGGCCCGCTTCGGGGGCCGGCTGTGAGGCCACCGCCTTACGGATGTGAAGACGGCAGAGGAAGACACACATTCTATTCATTTAAGCATATTAAACATATTAACACACATGGAAGAGGTACAAGACTTACCAGAACAGCCAATGAAAAAAGCCAAGATGCAGGAATCAGGAGATCACAGCTTAAGTCAAGTGAGCAACACAGAAACAAGTGATCAGAAGCCTGAATCTTCAAGACTTGGTCCGAACCTTTCCATGTCTGGTGAAATTATGACTTGCACTGATTACATGCCAAGGTCATCAAATGATTATACCTCACAGATGTATTCTGCAAAGCCATACGCACACATCCTTTCTGTACCTGTATCAGAAACCATGACTGCTTATTCTGGTCAAACGCAGTACCAAGCACTACAGCAGTCACAGCCCTATGCTGTCTATCCTCAGACAACCCAAACCTATGGACTACCTCCTTTTGGGACTTCAAGCGACAAAAGGTGTTTTTGGACGGGCGCCTCCTCACCCATTATCCAATGGGAAACGGCAACGAACTGGCGGCCGGGGAGCAGAATGGTGCTGGCGATGGAGCAGGTGACAGCAACTCTTACCCCCCCCCTCCCAAGGACTTGGACTGTGCCCGGTGCATGGGGAGAGGGGCCCCATTGACATCAGCTGGGGGCCATGGGATCCTTCCTCCCCCGTCCTTGCGGGGGTGGGGCTGGGGGATTGCAACTTCCGGTCTGCTCCCCACATCATCAGGAGCAGCCGGAGGCCATGCCGGGGGCACGTCCCGAAGGGGCACATCCAAAGGGGAGTGCCCTTTGGCTGTGACCTTCGGCGGGAGAAGGAGGGGATATTCTGTGGGAGGAAACATAGGAGTATGTTACTGGTAATGGTTAACAAGGCATCTCCCCCCAGTGAGAGAGGGGTGGAGATGGAGATGGATGACCTCCCCTGGTGGCAGCAGGGGTGGGGAGGAAAGGGATAGAGTGGTCTCTCTGGTGAGAGCAGAGAGTGGCATGAGTAGGTGAGATTATTGCCAGTATTAGATAAATGGGATGATTAGTAAATTCTATAATCTGAAAAGGTTTTGTTATCATGTGGGGAATATGAGTTTATTGACTACTGTTTATTATATTATTGTACTATGTTGTAGGGGTTTCCTCTGTGTAGGATTTATACCCTGGATTTGTACGCCGCCTCGAGCTAACATGGATTAGGAGAGGCGGGATATAAATAAAATGTGAATGAATGAATGTGAATGAATGGCCAGGAACGGTTTCAGGACAAAGACCCTTTGAGCCAGGAGCTCCCATTCCACCCCATTAAACCCTTCTGGTGCCCCGCAGTCCATCTCCAGTTGCACCTGATGCAAGGTGGCTTTCTGCTCAAGAAGTTGCTCAAGCATCAGGAAGATGGAATTTCACCGTGTGGCCTCATCCTGGACCAGCTGGTGCCCTGGGGAGCTTTGCTCTGCCTGCTTCTCCTGGAGGAGCTCGCTGCCCTTCACGCTCCAGTTGAAGAACCCTGCCAGCTTCCTTCCACGCTCTATCAGGGAGCTAAGGGTGCCTTCCCCAATCCCCTTATCCCCCAAGCCCAGAGCGTCCCTGACCACCAGTGAAGGGTGTGTGTGGGTCAAGGGATGCCAGTGACGTCCCCCTCATGGACTGCCTTTAGTATATTTGTGGCGTTGTCCATCACCACACACCCCTTCATGAAGGCCGCGGCTGGCATAACCCACTCCCTCACCATGGCGGCCAGGGATGCGTTGATGTTCCTGGCGGTGTGGGGACTGTCCATGACGTGTGCCTGAAGCAGGGCCCACCTATACCCTGCTTCGGGACCCCTCCTGCCACTGCCAAGTGCTGCCTCTGAGTCCTGCTACCAGTGTGCAGTCACTGCCAGGTAGGCATGGTGTGCATTCCTACTTGACCACAGGTCAATTGTAAAGTGGATGGTAGCCCCCCCAGACCCTGCCAGCTGCTCCCTCACCCGCTCCTTCAAAGCCCTGTAAAGTTCTGGCACTGCAGTCTGACTGAGGGTGGTGCGGGACAGCAGCTTAAACTGGGGGACCAGGAACCCAATCAGCCTCTGGAAGCCCTTGTCCTCTACAATTGAGAAGGGCTGCCCATCCAGTGCAATCATTTCGGCCAACGGGTGCTTGACTTTCTCTTGAAAGCCACGCCACCCTGCTGCTGATGGCCTTGGCAGCTGCCCCCACCCCAGCTCCTCCATGGTGGACTGATGCTGCTGGCGAGGCTCCTGCTGCTGTTCTTCCCCTCTGCTCCTGCTGGTAGAGGCAGCAGTTGGTGCAGGACGCTTGCTCGCTGAAGGAGCCGGTCGACTGACCACTGCAGTCAGGAACCCACTGGCATCCACTTCCCCTGCCTTCCCGCTTAGCAGCAGAGCACTGTGGCTTGACTTCAGGTGCCTTGCCACTGCAGTTGTCCCAAGGTTGGAGAGCACCTGCCCACGCTTCACCAGCTTATTGCACAAAGTGCACTGCACCTCTCTGGGATCATCTGCCTGCACCAGGTTCAAATGTTCCCAGATGGAGGATTTTTTACCCCCTCCTGCCTTCTGGGCCGTCCCAGGTGATGCACTGCTGCCAGCACTGCTGGCAGGGGCAGAACTTGGTGGTGGCGATGATGACACAGGTCTGGGAGGAGGGACAGCCATTGCCTCAGATCCAGACATCTCCTCTGTGGCACTAGTGTCTGCCTCTGACTCACTGTCCACGATCACGGTGATGTCCCGTGAAGGGGAGTACTGGGACCCTGAGGCTAGACTGTCCGTGCCCGCCATGCTTCTGGCACTCTCCTTGTGCCCCCCTCTATAGATGCTACTGCTGCTACTCCTGTCCCTACTGCCATTGCCCGGGGATCAGGCACTGCCTCTAGCAGCCAGGGCGGGATCCACCAGTTCTGGACTGCTGGGAATCGCCTCCACAATGGGGGACATTGGTGACCCTGGAGGAAGCACCTGCTCCTGCAGCCTCAGCAGAGACAGCTGCAGCCTCATGTACTGCAGGCCTTCCAGTGCCCTGTGTGGCAGTGGAGGGCACTGCCAGGAGGTGACACTGAGCCACTGAAGTCTGTTGCCCTAAAGCAGGCCTGCAGAGTTTGGGGCGTAGTGATGTGCTCTGGCTGCTGCTTCGCGGACACGGCCCCTACCACCTCTCCCACGTGCCCCATTGCCTGTCTTACGGGCAACAGACCGGCCTCTCCTACTTCCCTTCTCCATGTCTTCCAACTCAAACACACAAAGATTTTATAAAAAAAAAAATATTATTTTTTTACTCAAATTTTTAATCTAATATTATATCTATCTCTACACTAAATCTAACTATTAACTATTCTAAAACCTATTGAACTAAATGGAATATCCTAATAAGTACAAAGGCCTTGTCCTACAAACACACTATATCTATCTCTATAACTAAGCTAACTACTATGTATATCTATATCTATCTATCTATACAATATTACACAGGGAGAAACACAATGAACACAGGGACTGAAATGAGAATCAATCTAATCTAATAATAATCCTACTCTAAATAAATCCAAAACTTAAAACCGGGGAAGGGAATAATCAGGGATGGAATAAGGGTGCTTTTAAACGTGCGCTCTCCCAAGCGCATTTTGGAGAAGACGGCTCCCAAGTGTGTTTGGGAGAAGACGGCTCCCGCGGCGAAGCCATCTTCTCTGCCCCAGCCAGTGATTAAATTTAATCACTGGCTGGGGGCTTTATAGGGGGGAGGGGGTTTGCCAGGGCTGCCTGGAGGAGGCAGTTTTCGCCAGCTTTCCCCCACCTCCCCTGCTTGCAAACCGGGGAAGCCGCAATTAACCACGTTGGTTCCCAGGGATGCAAGTGAGGGGGCAGGAATCCTCAGCCGGTTTGATGTGCGAAAGATCCGGCATCAGACCGCGCCAAACATTTAAACGATCACAAAGAAAGGCGGCTGATTAAAGGATCAGCTGCATTTTTTGTATCTTTTAAAAGCGCCCTAAAAGGGAGAGGGAAAGGATTCAATGGAGAGGGGAGGGAGGAAGGAAGATTGAACACAGGGAGGGGTAAAAACAAAAAATAACACCTGGGAATGGATTGGGGAGCTAGGAACTGCTGGGAGAGGGAGCCTTCTGAAATGCCTGCTGTCAGGAACAGTGACTAGCTCAGAAGGTGTTGGGAAGGGGGGAGGGCAATGAGTTTTGTTACTTGCTGCGCCTGCCTCACCGCAAGTCCCATTGGCTCCATGCAGCCTAGCCCTCCCTTCCCCCCGTCTTCCATGTCCAATCGCAGACTGTGAAGCCAGTGGTCTGAGGAGAAAAGGGATGGTGATTGGGCAGGTTGCCTCCTACTCCAAGCCTCTCCACCCCTGGTGCCTGGAAGTCTGCTCCTCAGCTGACTCCCCCTCCCTGTCAAGTTTTGCCTTCCAGTGACACGTTTTTGCCACCCGAACTCGATCCGAACCAACCAAACTGTTCGGTCGTTTTAGAGTTCGGAATCAAGTTCGGTTCAGTCGGTTCGGGTTCGGTCGTCCGAACAGACCAAGTTCAGGCCGAACTCCGAACTTCCAAACCGCGTTCGCACATCCCTAGTGGCTAGAGTGGCCATACGTCCCCTTTAAAAGAGGATGCTTATGAAAAATACATGGTGCAGGGCTCTGCTGGAACCAATGCAGCCCTGCAACAGGTATTTTTTGTAAGTGTCCTCTTTTAAAGGGGAGGTATGGCCACCCTAGCTGTGGCAGGGCAGGTTGCGGGCCCTTCAAGCAGGGAGTCACACCTTCGCAGCTGCTGATCATTTAGGCAGCTGCCTTATAGAATCACAGAATGTCAGAGTTGAAAGGGATTTCACAGGTCATCTAGTCCAATCCCCTGTTTGGATGCAGGGGGACTACAACTACAACATTCCAAACAGATGGCAGTCCAGACTAAACCCACCTCCACAGACAGAGAGAATATGGTCTCCCTTGGCAACTTGTTCCATTGATACACAGATCTTACTGTTAGGAAGTTTCCCCTGATACTTACACCAAAATCTACCATCCTGTAATTTGAGCCCATTATCTCTAGTCCCGTCTTCTATAGCAATGAAGAACTGTCCCTTGCCGCTATCTTGGTGACAGCCTTTTAGATATTTGAAGACTACCATCATGCCTCCCTTAATCTTCTCTTTGCTAGGCTAAACATCCTTCAACTTTCCCTCATAAGACTTGCTTTCCAGACCCTTTATCCAGTATGTTCAGGGAAGAGGAACCTGTCAAGAATATATATAAAGGAAGCTGGTAGGATGGAGGTTTGTCTTTTGAGCTTGTGACAAGGAGGAGAGGCTAAACAAGGTTTTGAGAGAGAGGAGGTAACGAGAGACCTTATGAAATTACTGTAAGCTTTGTGGGGTCTGGACAAGACAGAGGACTTGCTTGAGGTGACCAGAGATACCATTTTAGGCAGAACAGTCATGCCTGGGGCAGCTCTGTCATGCTGTTCCCCCTCCCGCACCTTCCAAAGGCTAGGCAGGACTAATTAAATGTCCCTCCTCCGGAGCTGGCCCCAGGTGATCCCAAGGGCTGGGGAGGGGAGGTGTTGTGCGGTAGGAGAGGAGAGAATGTTGGTGTGGGGGGAGGGGGAGTCTGTGTGTGTGGAAGGTATCTATTGGAGGGGGGGTTACTTCTTCTTTGCTTTTTTAAAAAAAAAATCCAGTCTAACCTCCAAGTTAGATAATGGTCTATTTTAAATGTGCACTATTAATATACATTGTTCATTTATGCTGAATGTGTTTCTTATGGTGTGAGTAGGGACATGAGGGCATAGCAGGGGTCATCCCAATTTGAGAGTTTCAAAATCTGGTCACCTACACTTTCTAGAGGGGAAATCACTAGATGTCCCTATGGTGTCAGCATTCTTTTTCCTGTGTAATTTTTGGCTCAAGCAAACAGTTGTCTTGCATCAGATGTTTTACCATTTGACCTGAATGATGCTTGTAATAAATGTCAGCTTGCAGGATGAGTCATAGTTAGTTGGTAAAAGAACTATGAACTGTAATAACCAGCACTTGGAGCCTCACTTTCTTCCCACAAGGGTATATTCAGTGGACTGATGAAGTGTGTACATAATGTACTGAGATAAGTCAGAGAGACAGGAATCGTGCATGGTCCTGTATTGACTATGTATTTATTAACATTAATATCCACCCTTCTCCAAAGACTCAGGGCGACTTACAAAAAGTATAAAATACAATTTAAAAAATTTAAAATACAATCCCCTCCCCAAAAAAACCCAACCCTCCCCCCAAACAACTTCCCACCTAATCCCTATCTCCACCCGCCAAATGCTTTACCAAAAAGAAAAGTTTTACACCACCTCCTAAAGATGCTCAGGCCCAGACTCAGATGGACCACCAGGGGGAGGGAGTTCCACAGCATTGGGGCAGCAGCAACCGAGAACACCCTCCTGTGCGCCCCCGTTGATCCAAATCCTAGAAAGACTTATACACATGCTTAGCTCAAGAGAGTGCCATTATAGTTATATTTATTTTATTTATTTTATAAAAGATTTCTATAGCGCCCCTCCTGCCCGCAGGGCAGTCCAGGGCGGCGAACAACAAGATAAAAACAGTAAAACAATTTTAAAAGTTAAAAATGCCTGTGTGCAGGGGAAAACAACACCCCCCCAACCCCACTCCCCCTACTCCCCCCCCCTCCAAAAGCCTGGCAGAACAGCCAGGTCATACATAATCGTCGAAATGACAGGAGAGTGGGGGCCAACCGAGCCTTTTCTGGGAGCGAATTCCACAGCACAGGGGCAGCCACCAAAAAAGATCTAACATCGGTGGCCACCCACCTTGCTCGGGGAACCTCCAAAAAGGCTCCCATGGACGATCTCAGGGGTCGCACGGGCACATGGGGAGCGAGGCGGTCCTGCAGATAAGCAGGACCCAGTATATGGGACTACTCATGTGTTAAGTCTGTAAAATCTAAGTCTAGCAGCAGAGAAGAATTTTGTTCTGAAATCATTCAACAATGCAAATCTAGAGGGGACTCCACTGGAATCTGTAGAGTTCCACTGGATTTGCACTAGAGTGGAACGGACCTCTCTAGCTGTCAGGAATAGTGTTTACTCACTTGAAGTGGCTATAAATTCCCATAAGCGCTATCCTGTTTGGGGGCAATCCAACAGCCTATGCACGCCAATCCCTACACGCATCGCAAGGTCCGAACTCATGTGCTGAGACGTGCATGCACAGCACAGCTGCACCAGGCAAAGCACAACCCGAGCCAACAAGACACACACACACCGCCCCTACAGCCCTGGGGATGGAGCAGAAGCCATGCCTGCTTCATCCAGTGGGGTACACGGGCCTGGGTTGCGCTCCCACTTGGCGCGGACATACCGTGTGTGCAGCACGCACATGCACCCAAACACAGGTGCTCTGGCCCAAGAACTGCACCTGCAAACGGCGCACATGACCTGCTGGATCACCCCCTTTGTGTTTAGCTTAAGAGGAGGAGGCTCTGCGTCTAAACTCTTTACCTTACTGAAGAGGAGCTCGGAGAGATCTGAAAGCTCTCACATACCACAAAAGTTGATCCAATAAAAGGTGTCACCTTACCTGTTTTCACTGTCCTGTACTTGTGGTCGCCAAACCAGCAGCAATCGTAGCCTAAATACCAAAGCAGTTAATATTTTCGTCACATGCTGAATGTTTCGTGATTCATAAGTAGGGATGTAAATGGATAATTCCTTGTGGCTGCCCCCTTAGCACTTTACTAAGCTGGATAGGGGTGAGGGCCTGATGGGGTGTCTGTATTCCCATGCGTGAGTGTGGAAGGAGCCGTGCTGCTGTGGTGGGAGGGTGCTACACATGCTGACATCCTGACAGCAGACACCCCCACTGACCTTTAGCTGTCCCACATCATGACCCACAGAGAGGCTTCCGATGGCGGGGTTGCTGGGTTGGAGAAATCTTCCCGCTTTCCTGCCTCACCTCCTCCCTCCCCAAAAATCTTTTCAGTTGCATCCTTGCTCATAGCTACCTTTTAAACATGAGGGATTCATTGCAAATATGGTGGGATTTTATATGCTGAAAACTGGTAGCTCAGTTGTCCCTGTCACCTAAGTGGTCTCCAAAGAATTCCACAGGTACTTAAACTGCTGCCAAAAGTCACACCGAGGGAACAGACAGCCAACGACCTACATCTACGATTTTGCAGTACTAAATGATTGCTTTTTAAAAAGGTAAAATTAGTACAGGATCCCAGAATAAAGCTCTAGAATTACCATCGTTAATAACAAAAGCTGGCAGCCTCATATTAGTGTCAAGGTTTGCTAACCTAATTATTAAACACTGCCTTACATTTGCAGATTAATCTTACTGAACCCCTGTAACAAGGAGAGACCATGCATCAGTGGCTGCGTAGCTTTCATTTGGACAAAAGGCATATATTTCAGAAAATGGGCAAGGGGGAAAAACTTCTTGGAAACCCGGTCTCAAAGGTATATTGTCTTCACTAGCAGTCAATGGTATATCATGGATTTCATTCTCCACTCATTGAAACCCTGATTCTACAGTCCTGCACCACAGCTGTGGCAGTAGCTAATAAATCTCCAAATCAGGAGGGAAGCCAGGTCACCATTCAGTATACCTTGCCCAGCCACAGACAGATTTTGGGGGATTCATATGCATGCTAGATGTGGGGTTGAGTGGACCAAGGGAAAGGACACCGCATTTGTCCCATTCCTGAGTAAGGCAGTGGAGACCAGTTCTCCTCCATGTTGGAAGAATCTAAGGAGAGCACTGGGTACAGTGTTTCCAGAGCTAACCACATTGTGGGAGAATGGATCCAGCTGCCTTACTGTGGCAGATCCCCACTCTTTGGAAGCACATGCCTTGTGCCACCCAAACGTTGAAACCCTTGCATTGATGTAAAAATGGCACGACTCCACTGACTGCCATGCAGTTACTCCTCATTTACAATTGTAGTACAGAAGACTCAGTCCGAACATAACCTGTAATGTTCCATCAATCTTCCATTGCCTCTTTCCCACTTTTTTTAGCAAGATCCATAACAAGCTTGTGGTATAGTGAATCCCCTTTGAGGGGGAATTCATTCAATCTGGTGTGTGGGTATTGCAGCATTCATGAGACTTGACATCTGGTTCTGATCTGAAACACCCACGCAGTAAAGATGAATTAAGAATGGAGTCATGTCATCTCACCCTAACAATTCACATTCTTTGCTTGGGTTGTGTAACTACATGAATGGGATTTGTATGTTCGTCTCTTTTGTTTGCCTAACAACACTACCTTTCGAAAACCAATAACTGGGGAAAAAATCTTCAGCAGTATTTTAAAGTAGGTTATTTAAAGATTAATTCATCCAATTATCTGTAGACTGGAAATACTGATTTTGGCTGGATGAAAGGTAATATCCTTAGCATACTTAATGATTTTCTAATGTGTCCCATCCAGCACTATGTAAATTTCATCCTCATACAGAACTCAGGCTGCAGTTTTCAAACCACTTACACTGGACAAGTCTAATTAAATTAATCGGACTACATCAAAGTAAGTTGTTTAAGGATTTACAGCCTGAAAGCTGTTTAAGAATTTGTTCATAAATGACCATACTCTCTTCAATTTCTCACTTCCACTACCCTTAGCTTGGAATTCATCTACTCCTCCCAACTTTCAAATACCTCTTGAAAACCTACCTCTACCATCAGGCTTTCCCTAGCTCCTCATCCCCACAGGCTA
The DNA here is from genome assembly GCA_003113815.1 of Sphenodon punctatus. Lineage (NCBI taxonomy): Eukaryota > Metazoa > Chordata > Lepidosauria > Sphenodontia > Sphenodontidae > Sphenodon > Sphenodon punctatus. Next base: position 840,955 of record QEPC01008004.1, read on the forward strand.
CTCACTGATGCTCCTTCTACAGCCTTCCATTGTGTCCTCCTCCTCTGTAACAAACCAAGTGCATGCACCAGTTACACCTTCAGCTCCTCAGTTTCATGAATGTATTTCTGTCTCTCCCTATGCTCCCTCTCTCTTGTCTCCTCTAGATTATAAACCCCTCATATCAGGCAGGAACCTTTCTCCAGTTAAATGACTGGTGCTGTATAAATGACAATAATTAATAATAATTAATAATCTAATATGTGGCAATACACTGGCTCAACCAGGCTGCCACATTTATCCAAGCTGACAATTGCTTCCCCAATACACTCCCCTATACCATGCAGAATCATTTACAGGTATTTAAATGGATATTAGCTAACAGTCTCAGTTGGTTGCATTCAGCGGTAGCAGAGGCAGACTGTTTTATTGTGATACTATACGAGAATGCGCCCTTTCATATTGTCCCATTTCTTTAACCCAGGGGTGGGGAAACTTTTCTGGCCTGGGGCCCCCACTGAATATTAGTACAAGCTCCGAGGGCCACATAGAGATTGGGGGCAGGAGTGCCTAACAGGTTTATTCAAGAAAAGGAGGACCCAAATCATGGATTTAGGTCATGGAACTGTCCCCTGTCTTGTGTTCATGCCCTCATATCTGCTCCCTTCCCTTGAGCTCAGTTTTGGAGATAAGAACTGGATCCAAGGGCCAGATCCAGGAACCAGAAAGGGGCCACATAAAAACTTGCTGAGTGCCACATTTGGCCCCTGGGCCTGAGGTTCCTCACCATGCTTTAACCTCACCAAACTTTGCAATGAACACATTTATTAAGAAGGTCTATTGCACAAGCTTGACTCATCATAGGAGAGGCTCTTGGAGCGACCCAAACAATTCAGCTGCATCTCAGTAATTAGAACATTCTCCCAATGGAAATAATTGGGCCTTATTCAAAGTAAATGAGAAATTACTGCAATTATGGCAGACAAAATTCCTTCATCAGTTAGCATTGTTTTAAGAATTATCCTCATTCTCAGCTAGAATAACAGTTTAGCTGCTGAAGTCACCGAATTGCCTGATAAGCCGTTAAGACACATACTTGTGGTTCACTTTCATATAGTGTTGTCCCATGAACCTGACATATTTGTTTGCACTGAAGCAGGTATACCTCTGTGCCATGGTCATTTATAGTATCAGTAGAATTACCACTGACTTTCATAAGGACCTGCCTGCAGTACAACTTGTACCAATTTAACTTAGAAACGGATGTCAGTCATTGGGTGTTAAAACAGGGCGATAGGGTTGTGGGGTGCCACTCGGTAGTGGCATTGCCGCAGAGCACCCATGCAGGTGGAGTGAGTGGGCAACGCTTCACTCCCAGTTCCTGACAGTCAGATTTCTCAGTCTCTGACCAACTTGACTAGTGGACATAGACCAGTCAATCTCCCAAGTGTGGCTACCCCAGCCACAGAAGTGGCCACCATACATTTGGCCTGCCCCACACAAAGCACTCCAGATTTCCTGCCAGATTTCCGTGGCTCACAGAAGTGCACATCTGGCCGCTCTGTCTTCAGATGGGCAATCAGATCTGTGGCTTCTGGATGGCCATGCAGGGTAGCATCTCGTTTGAAAACACTCATTGTTTTTTCAACTAGGAATCTGTAGAATTTTGGAGGTCTCCAAGTACAATGTATGGAGCAACCAGGACAAATGTGTGTTTGGTTTTTTTTTTAAAGCATGTAATAAGGAACCACATTCTTCCCCCTTCTTAATTACATTTGTTAGAACGTAAGAAGTCCAGAGCATGGGTGGTTGCTGTGTTGGTCCTGAGTGACTCCTACTTGCCTGAGGAAGGACCCTGTGAGGTCCAAAAGCTTGCACATTTCCACCAACAATAGTTAGTCCAATTATAGATATCATGCAAACTGCTTTGTCTCCACAACATAAGTGTCATACTAGGTTAGACCAATGATCCATCTACCTAGCATCCCGTCTCTGACAGTGCAGCTTTGGTTACTTTAGAGAGTATGTAACAGGTCATTATGGAACGATCCATTCCTGCTACTCACTCCCAGCGCCTGACAGTCAGAGTTCTCAGTTCCTGAATAACTTGACTAGTAGACATTGACTGGCCTATCCTCTAAGAACTTATGCAATCCTTTCTTTAGCCCAGTTGTGTTCTTGGTCTTCACAACATCCTCTGGTAATGAGTTCAACAGCTTAATTATTAAATATTATAAATATAATCAAATATAATCAAATATTCATACTGTAAATGTGGATTAGTGGGACCAGAGGGTGCTGTGAGAAAGAGAAAAGGCCTGCCAGTAGTGGCCGTGCTCCAAAAGCCCCGCCTTGGGAGGGAAGAGAAAACCGGGAGTGTGGATTGTCGCCTTTGAAATGAGTTGTATCTAATGATAAACCACTTGAAAGTATATTTGTTATAGAAGTGCCACCACTTCCTGCCTCTAATGTCTTTGGCTTTAGCGGTCTGGTCATAGGCAAAGGATAAAACCAACTCATATAAATTTAACTAGTTAAAGGAACTGATCTTCTTGTGTTCACACATGATGCATGTACTGTTCCCCAGCGGTCACTTATTCATACTCCTCCTCATTATGCCAATATAGTGCAGTAGCTGGTGGGCAGCTATCCTACTGCCCAGTCAGGGTAGCCTGCTTAAACTGGTGTAAGAAATCTAGCATCCACATCCAGCTGGACTGTGGGGGAGGCTCATGCTAGATTCATAAGCTGCTGGTTAACCCATATCTGCTCCTGGCTGTTTTTCTCCCATTTCCACCATCCTTTGGAGTCACCCAGACCAGCTAGACTAAGGGAATGACCCTGCTACCTTCATAATCTGCTGGCTGACTCGAAGGCGGCAGCCAAAAACTAATGCTAAAGGCTGCCAGTCATTTGATGATGGGAGAGCTAGAAACAGGTTAAATTTTGACGGTTGTGGAATTTTAGTATTTTACTGTGTTTCATGGAGTACATGTGGTGGGAGTGGGCAAGAGTGGGAAGGTGGAAAGGGGATATTGTGAGGAAGAGATGTACGGCCATTCCCCTGGGTGGGGGGGTATGGCCTGGGCCAGAAAACTCTGAGAAGAGGGGCAAGGAGACTTTTCCAGATGAGAGACGGAGGAACAAGTGTAGGGTGGGAACGTATTATCACCAGTCACAGCCCCTCTCTGACAGGAGGTTGAAAAGTGGGAGGCAAGACTGGAGTAGCGGAAGGTAATTCCTCCAGGTACGAGACAAAGGAGTGAGAAGGATGGGGTGTGAATGGCTGGAGTTAGATCGGTGTGTGACTGTGTGTATGTATATAATTGACTTACATTTTATTGTTGTTTTGATATGGATAGGGTGGGATATAAATCCAAAATGTACAAATGCTGCACTTGTTTAAACTCTGTCAATTTGGTCTAAAGTTGGTTTCAGGACTAACCATACTAAACTCCTGGTGGTGGCACGGCTTTGAAACTGCCGTGAGCCAAAGTCGTGCCAGGGGGAGGAGTCAGACACTGGAAATACCACGGTACGAACGGGCTTCTGCTGTGACTTTACTTGCAGATGACAGGGTGCAAAATCCAGCCTTGTCATCCGCGGCAGAACCCCGTTCATGCCACCGGTACTTCCAGCATCCAACTCCTCCCCCTACTGCATCTTTGACTCGTGGCAGTTTCAAAGCTCTGCTGCCATCAAGTATGAATGCAGCCTAAAACAGTTTCGGAGGTGAGGTTAGCCGGTATAAAAGAAAACTATGTGTGAACACTTGTATTCTCATACTGGCTTACAGCAGCCTGGCTGCATTTTCATTCAGCACTCAGAAAAATTGGGTGTAGTGACTCAATGAGGATGTCTGTTGCTTGAAGGAGAAGTCTCCTTCGCCGCCAAAATGGCGGCGATGGGGTGATTGTCGCGTTCCCCCCCCTC
>QEPC01008006.1:1156-37471 GCA_003113815.1 Sphenodon punctatus
GGGAACACGTCACTCCTGTGCTCCGCGTGCTGCACTGGCTGCCTATAGCATACCGAGCCAGATTCAAGGTGTTGGTTTTGGCCTATAAAGCCCTACAGGGTCTTGGCCCTTCATACCTCAGGGACCGCATCACCTTCCACGCTCTGGAGTGAGCCCTTCAGTCTGCCGGGGGCGCCTTCTTGGAGGTCCCCCATGTAAACCTGGGGGGCCACAATGGAGAGGGCATTCTCGGTGGCTGGGTCGCGATTATGGAACTCCCTCCCAGAGGAAGCCCGTCTAGCCCCAAGTCTGAGGCTCTTTTGCTGGGGCTGTAAGACCTGGATGTTCTCCCAGGCCTTCGGAGGAGGGGAGGGGGATTGGGATAAAAGTTGGGATGGGGGTTGTTTTTTGGTGAATTTTTAGATGTTTTAAATTTTTGTGTTTTCTTGTTTTCTTGTTATTCTACTTATTGTTGCTTTTATGTTGTAAGCCGCCCTGAGATGCCATGGGCATGAAGGGGTGGCTAAGAAATGCAAATAAATAACACAAATAAATAAAAATATAGCGCTTAAAATAAATTTGAGATTTTTGTTGTGTAAATTGGTGCCCTGGGCTAATGATATTGACTGGTTTAAAGAGGAACAAGCAGGCTTTAGACATGGATATGCTACCTCAGAATGACTGCTTTGTGCTCTCTCATTTTGTGTCCAAATATATGTTTCTGAAGAAGGGTGAGCTGTATTCTACCTTTATAGATTTAAAAGCCACTTTTGACTCCACTCACAGGGGGCATTTCTGGAGTAAAATGGAGGCTGCAGGGATTGACCTTAGATTATGGATTTGACTGAAACTACTGCAACACGGAAACAGCAAGAGTCAGAACGGGGAGCTCTCCACTGTTATCTGGCCGTACTGAGGTGGTGAAGGGAGTCAGGCAGGGGTGTGTTTTTGCTCCATTTTTGTTTAACTTTTATATAAACGATGTCATCAATAATTTAACAGGTGACAATTACTTTCCCCCTAGGGTTAAATCTCGTGTCACCTCAATCCTGCTGAATGCAGGTGATACGGTACTTTTGTCACAGACCCCTGTAGGAATGAAAAGGCTTCTAAATGATTTCGCTGATGTTTGGTGGTGTGTCGTCTCCGCAGTCCAACTGGTGTTTAGATGGGCATGTCACTGAAGAGGGCCACCATTTCAAAATCTTCAGGTGGGATACAGGGGAAACCCAACACAACAGTACAATATAACAACAACATTGGGGTTTATATCCCACACAGGGGAACACAATATCATAAAGAGAAAACCCCACCCTCCAATTAACATTTCTAACTAATTACATCTCAATCACCCCACCTCCCTCTACTGCACTTCGCGACCCAGTTCTATCTTATTTCTCAATCTAGTTCTTATGAATTCTCATTTCCATTCCATTTCTCAGTTTCTCTCAACTTCCCACTTTTCTCTCTTCTTACACTAAATTAAAACTCTCTTACTAAACAACTAATAAAATGTAATAAACTAAAAAATGTTAGTAAATCAATCCTTAAATCAATCGCTTGCTCAATGTTAATAATTTCCACTATGTATAAATATATACGTAAATAAATATATAAATATATCTTGCAAACATAGGCGTACAACCCTAAACACATTGGCCTGGGCAACAGTATGGAATAATTGCAACAGGGAGTCGGCCACCGCAGACCTCATTATTTCTAGAGGAAAATCCATGGGGAATTGCATGGCAAAATCCACCACTGCCAGTAGGTATTTCTTCCACTTCCTAGAGGCCTTTTTTACTGGGCCCACGATGTGAATGGCAATCCTGTGAAAGGGTTCTGATAGAGGGTGCAGGGGCACATTAGAGTGGTTCGTTGCTTTCTTATTTCTCTGGCATAAATCATAAGTCCTACAATAGGCCTTAATGTCTGTAGACATACCAAGCCAAAAAAAATATGGCAGCCTCTGCTTGGTCCGGAGCACGCCCAAATGCCCGGGGAATGAGCTGTCGTGCGCCAGACTCAGCAACCCACTCCTTTACTTTTTGGAAACCACTAGCTGTCTCTTGGGCTCCAAAGGTTCTGTCCCCTCGCTCACTGGGGTATCCTGAACAGCAAACCCTGCTCCTGTAAAAACCTCCCCTCACTCGGATCCCCACGGGGACCATCCCTAGCCATCCGCCCCATGCACTGCAGCATAGGGTCATTCAACTGTACCTCTAGCCACTCCTCAGGGTGCACGGAAACCCTGTCTGAGCCCTGCCGACAGCCATCTCCCCTGGCTGCCCAACCGCAAACCCAGGCTCTCCCTCCAGGTCCTGCTCCTGTGCATTGCTGGCAGCCACATCAATGTGACTGGACCGGAGCACTATATCATTGCCGATCAACAGATCTACAGCTAGCTCAGGAACCACTGCTCCCCAAATGGGCCCTTTCCTGTCTGTTCAAAACGGTAGTGGGGCTTTATCACTGCCCAGAGAGCTAGTTACTTCAAATAACCAAGGCTCGAATAGGGGTAATATTAGAGTTGAGACCTCTTCAAATATAACTAATCCACTTGGTAATGGTGCAGTGTTTCAGGATCCTTTAGTCATAGAAACCTTATCTGATACTGCTCTTTGACTATCTCCAAAACTCAGGAACATAAATCTTCTGTCTTGGAATATATCTGGCTTTAAGACAAAACTTGATGACCCAGAGTTTCTTAATTTTATTACACAATTTGATTGGCTCTTTTTTCAAGAAACCAGGATTAATGATGCTGAGGACCTGTATGTACCAAGCTTCTCCATTTTGAATAGGCTGAGGGATAAATTATTTCAATTTGGTTAACCTTCTGGGGGATTATTAACCTTCATCTCAAATACATTTAAGTATTAAGATCCCCCATGTTACAGCTAAGTTAAATATTTCAACAACTAAGGTAGATTTGGATACTGGTCTTTCACTTATGATTTTTAATGTCTATATTCCCCCTCCCCCCATAACTCAAGATATTATAATGATAAATTATGGGAAGAGTTTGAGATATAGTAGTAGTAGTTTATTTTTGGCACTGGCTTTCGCCATAGCCCATACAAAAACATACAAAGATAAAATAAATATACAAAGTATACAATGAAGCATTGCTCGTTATGTATATTGATATGGGGATTATGTTGAAAATAATCCCCATATTGTTTACCTTCTCGGCCGCAAAGGGAACCCACATTTCGGCCCCATGCTAGAACGGGTTCTGATGATTCTTCCGCTTATTTATCAGAGGCTGAATCATCTTTTTGCATCCCAGAGAGTCTATTTAAAGATCAGGCCCTTAACTCTCAGGGCTCAACTTGGTTTGGTGGTCCACGATGGATGTAAACCAGGGGATGGAGAGTTATCTGTGGGCGCCATAAAAGTGTTATCGTTAATACCTATATTTTCACCTTGAGGGGTCGGGATGGGGTTGGGGAGGAAGTATAATAGATTATATGGCAGTTGCAGTTTCCTTCTTTTATTTGTTTGCTGACTTTGACATTTTTAATCATTCTGATAGTTGGCACCTCCCGCTGATATCTTATCTTCCTGTGGAGCAAAGATATCATGGGTCTAATATAGCTGATATACAGTCTCTCTTGATTTTACTAGATATGTCGGTAGCGTTTGATACTGTTGACCATGAGATGTTGGTGGTTCCTCTGCGGGACCAGGCTGGGGTGGGCAGAATTGTCCTTGAAAGGTTCTGCTCTTTCCTGGCTGGGAGAACGCAATGGGTGGTGCTTGGGGAGTATTTTATTTGTTATATATTTTATTAAAAGACTTAATATCCCACCCCTCCTGCCACAGGAAGCTCGGGGCAGCTTACAACAAGATAAAAACAATTATAAAACCATAACGTTATAAAAACATACAACTCCCCCCATCTCCCCCGCCAAATGCCTGATGGAACAGTCAAGTCTTACTGCTTTTTCGAAAGGAGGGAGGGTCCGGGGCCAGATGCATCCCCACCAGAAGCGAGTTCCATAGCCTCGGTGCGGCCACCAAGAACACCCTCCCCTGCGTGGCCCCCAGGATAACTGACCACCTGTCGGTAAGAGATGTGGAGGGGAAAGCGGCAGTTTCGTAGCCACCGCCCTATAATGCCTCATTGCTTTAGCATGACAGCTGGACAGTCTGTGCTTGAGCAGAAATGCTATCTCCTTTTGCACAGAAGTTTATTAAGTGTCTGGACCTGGGTCTCGAACCCATGCCTCCAATCAGTTATGCTGCTACTGCTCCCTGGCTCAGCCACACTGCCAGCTGTGTCAGGGGGTGGGGTGGCATGCATGCTCATCATGCGCGGGGCCCCGTCGCCACCACTTGACCCACCTACCACGCTGCTCCTGGCTGAGTCCTCCCTCCCGGCCTCTGGCAGGGCCCCACGTGGTTGACCCCAGCCATTCCTCATCTGGCTTCTACTCCTCGCTCCCTCACATCCCCCCTCCCCTCACAGGAAGTTGTTTTATGCAACTTCCTGGTGGGAACACTTTCCAGCTGGTGGGGGACGCGGGCAGTTGCATCGGCGGTGATGTGGAGTCAGCCCGCTGGCCGGAGCAGCAACTGGTGGCAGTGGCATGGGATCCGGACGTGGGAGCAGCGGTGGATTTGAGTCGGCGGAGGCATGGCTACAGTCAGGATCCGGAGACTCAGGCAGTGCAGCACGCGTGCGGGCAGGAAAGCCAGGCCAGTCTGGCCGAGACAGTCAGTGTGTGTGTGTGTCTGAGAGTTTGTTTAAATGTGTGTGTGTGGCTTCGAATGGGTGTGTGAGTGAAAGAGAGGTGAGAGCACGTGGGTGAGTTTAAATGTGAGAGAGAGGTGAGAGCAGGTGTGAGATAGAGCGAACGAATGAGTGTGTAGGAGAGAATGAATGTGTGCTTGAGAGATGTGTGTCAGAGAAGGGTTTATGTGTGTGTGCACAAGAGGGAGTTGCTCCATTTCTCCCCCCCCTCCCATGGCAATTCCCTCTTGCTCCCCGATGGCTGCCCCCATTCCCTCTGCCCCCCATGGCTCCTGACTGCCCCCACCCCCCTGTCCAAGGAGAGGTCCAGCAGAATATTCCAATTGTCCCCTCCTGCCTAGCAACCTAAGCCTGACAGCCTTGGGCTGACCTCCAGCCCGGCTCCCGGAAGACCCAGGCCCAGCAGCAGCTGAGAGAAGGGACCCCGCCCCCCTGGCCAATACCTTTCCCTCTCCTCTCCTGCTCTGAGCTCATTTGTGCTGCTGCTGCCCCCCTCTGGGGGGCTTTGGGAGTAGAGTGGGGCCATCTGGGGGAGGGTTTGGGAAGGGGTTGGGGGTGCTGTGATCGTGGGGTTGGTTTTTTTTTTTCTTGTTTGTTATGTTTAACTGGATTTTCAGTGCTTTGGTGCTTGAGATCCCCAAATCCAATAACTGGAAAGGAGTCATGTTGACAAAGTCTTGCTGAGTTCTGTGTTTGGCTGCTCTGAGCCTGAGGTTCAGTCCCTCATCCCTGCTTCACCCTGGGCCCCGCAATTTCTAAGGCTGGCCCTGAAGGTCTGGAAATGTGTGGCATTTGGGCTCAGAAAGGAGCCAGTTTAGAGCGGATCCCCTGATAGATTCATCAGTTTGGGGAAATGATTTCTCTAACCTATACCAGGCCCCTATGGTCCTTACCTCGGTGGTTGTGGATGTTCACTACTCTTTGCTGCCTTCTCTCCCGCAACAGCCCCCAGTTACTGAGGAGGCCGCTAAAAGGCTGGTCCTTCAATGGAGTAACAACAAGGCACCAGGTGAGGACCTTGTGCCTGCAACAGTCTGCAAAGAAAATTTAGACTGGGGGCCACCAGGGGGCGTGTGCTGGGAATAGCTGTGCCTGGTTAGAGCTCCAGTGAGGCCTATGCCTAAAATGATCCCAGAAAGCTACAAAACTAAATCTTCCCTTTAACAAGGGGTAGCCAATGAAATCTAAACTTCGGAAGCGCAAGAGGGTGCAAAAAACAATCTTCTCAAAAGGGGAAAAAGCTGATTTCCCAGTGTCCTTCCCCTGAGGCCCGCTTGGCTGAAACTCCCACCCTGAAGGACAAAATGGCGGCTGCTGCTGAGTCACGAATAAAAGATCTTCAGGTCAGTGTATTTAATATTGAAGCCAGAGGCGCAATGCGCATGTGCAGCTGTTAGGAGCGCCGAGATCCCGCTCCTCCCGGCACCAAAGCAAAAGCGCACAATATGGCGAACATTTAAACAAATAAAATTTTTTTAAAAACCAAGACCCAGGCAGGGGAGACACCGGGGCATGGGCCCAGCTAAAAAACTGGTGGAGAAGAGGCCAATAAACAAGGTTCTACCAACAAAGGCAGTCGGCGGAGCCAGGGGAGCAAGCGCACACGGTGAGCAATAAAATGGCAGCTGCGCCCCAGCCAAACTCCCCGGGGGACCCTGAAAGGGACCAGGCCACTATGGATGTCATACTGGCCGAGATAAAGGCCTCTAGGGCAGTAGCCCTAAAAGATAAACAAGAAATCCTAGAAAAAATCAGTAAAGTAAAAGGCTCGGTGGAGGAGGGAAACAAAAAGCTAGAAAACTTAAGCAGGTGGCTGGAGGGGGCTGAGGAACGTATCTCCAGCCTAGAAGATCAGTCCCTCCACTCTGAAAGCGACCTGGCTAAAATAAAAGAATCTCTGTCTCACTTGAGGGACAAATGCGAAGACCTTGAAAACAGGTCCAGGCGCTGCAACCTGCGCATTATGGGGGTGAAGGAAGGGGCTGAGGCAGGAGGAGTACAGGAACTTTTACATCAAATATTTGCACAAAACTTCCCTGACCTGAAACACCTCCATAACGTGGAAATAGAGAGGGCACACAGAACGCTGCGCCCCAAACCGAAAGAAAGTGACCCCCCCAGAGCCATCATAGCAAAATTCTTGAAATTTAAAGATAAAGAGGCTCTTCTAGGAGCCGCGAGGAAAAAAAATCAAGGCTTGGAGTACCAGGGCAGCAAGCTCAAACTGCAGACAGACTACGCTCCTGACACAATGAGGAAACGCAGAGCCTGGTCCAAATATTTCACCGAGTTGACGGAGAGAGGGCTCAAGCCTCAACTCTGGCACCCGGCCAAACTGACCATCCTAATCAACGGCCGCAGGAAGATCTTCGAGGACCCAGCAGACCTGGAGATTTTCATCCAAGCACACAAACCTAAGCAACAGAGCACAGGCTAGAGATAGCCGGACTAACAGATGAGTGCTAAGCTTAATGTAGATAGGTCCTTTTACTTGTCTCTCTTATACATAGGTTTATTAACCTCTAAAGCTTCTTGGTTACAAATATAATGTTTAGTTATCAGATGCTTATATCATTGTACTCTAATGCGCAATTAAATGTTAACTGCCAAAAGTAACAGGGCATGGCGGAGCCCCAGTCTCCACCTAGCCCGATAGAAAACAAGGTACAGAAATAGACGCAAAGGCAAAAATAAAGACAGGAAATGCCGGGGGGAAGAAGGGAACAAAAATTGCAAAAGCAAAAGGGAAACTCACATATACACAAATGCGTGTACGTGTGTGCATAGGTAGCTATCTACCTAAAAAAATTAAAGAGAAAAATGAGAGGCCCCCCAAGGAATCTTTCAGTATTACTGAGAAAAAAAGAACGTATAGTTCCAATGGGCACAGGTTGCCAACTCGCATGTTAAAACTGTTAAGTGTGTTAGCTTGTTATATGTTAATGTTGTTAAGGTTTATTAAGTTTGTTACACCAAAACACATGTCAAACACCACCCTAGTATCAAGCCCTGGTTACCCTCTCAGAGAATGGACAGATACTCAGTCTAACATAGAAAAAAAAATAAAAAGCCCAGCTGCAGGGAAACTTCACCCAATCCCATGGCAGTGACACAAGGTGCCAAGCCTAACCTGAAATCCCTGACTCTAAATGTTAAGGGCTTAAACCACCCCATTAAAAGAAGGAAGGTGACAGACCTAATAATAGACCAGGCAGCAGAGATTTTTTTCCTACAAGAGACCCACTTGGTTCACAAAGACCTCCACCTATTCGCCAATCGCAGATTGGGAGATATATATGCCTCATGTGGGCAGAAAAAGAAGGCAGGAGTCATGATAGGCTTCTCGAGCTCAGTAAGCTTCAAATTGTCCTTTACAAAGAAGGATAGGGAGGGCAGATTCCTGTTAATAAAGGGCACATTGAACGCCCAACAGGTAACCCTAGTCAATATCTATGCCCCAAACGAAAAGACCCACCAATTTTTCCAAAAATACACCCCCATCATTAGCCAAAATGCAGAGGGCCTACTCATCGTGCAGGGGGACTTTAACTCCCCACTGACAGAGCTAGACCACTCCACCCGGGCACCACTTAAGAAAACGCACAAAAATGTAGCCGCTGTGATCTCACAACATGACTTGATTGATGCCTGGCGGTGTTTAAACCCCTCTACCAGGAGTTATACTTACCACTCCATGGTGCACAATACATACTCAAAAATCGATCACATCCTATTAGAAAAAGACTCCCTGTATAGATGCCTAAAAAGCGAGGTAATCCCAGCAACATTCACGGATCACAATGCACTGCTGACCGTTTTCGCCTGGGGGACCTCTGAACAGAGGGCCGAACGTACTTGGCAGCTCGACAGGGGTCTACTAAAATGTGAGGGGATAAAAGAGCAGATAGCTTCAGGCCTGAAAGAATACTTTGATTTAAACATGGGATCTGTGCTATCCCCACAAACACTTTGGGAAGCATCAAAGCCAGTAGTCAGAGGCAAATTTATAGCAATAAAGGCGGGGATAAACAAGAATAGGCGGGAGAGGAACGCAGAACTCCATAAGCAACTGCGTCTTCTGGAAAGCGAAAATAGTGCGTTCCCATCCAAAAAAACCCAACTCGAAATCCAAAAGTTAAAAAGTGAAATCGAAACAATCGAGACACAAAAAATCACACAACAATTAAGAAAGATCAAAAGCTTTTATTTTCAAAACTGTAACAAGCCAGGCAAAGTCTTAGCCCAGATGACAAAAAGTAGGCGAAAAAAATCTTCAATCCCAGTAATAAATCTCCCGGGAGGGAAAAAAACTTCCGACCAAAGCGAAATCCAGAACGCGTTTGTTAATTTTTACCAGAAATTGTACACCTCATCTAAGCCGGACCCTGTAGAGATAAAATAATTCATTAATAAATATAATATCCCCAAATTTAACAGAGATCAGATTAAATTTCTAAATGCCCCTATTACGAATGCAGAAACGAAATTGACAATAAAAGAGCTAGTCAGAAATAAAGCATGCGGCCCCGATGGACTCCCTGCAGAGTTCTATCAAGCATTCAGTGCCATCTTAACTCCACACCTAACTAACACCTTTAATAATATTATGGAGGTGCAAACGATGCCCCCAACCTTTTATGAGGCGGTGATAACCCTTATCCCTAAACAGGGCAGAAACCAAGAGGAATGTGGCAACTACAGACCCATATCGCTGCTAAACGTCGACTATAAGATATTCGCCAAAATACTGGCCAACAGATTAGCAGCAATCATTGATAAAGTAATACACACGGACCAAACAGGCTTTATTCCAAATAGGCTGGGGATAGATAACATCAGGCGAACAGTCAACCTCATAATAGCTGCACGTAGGACCAGCACCCCGACCCTGATACTGTCAGCAGACGCGGAGAAGGTCTTTGACAGATCGGAGCCGGAATGTTTATACCAGGTAATGGAATGTATGGGCATAAAGGGGAACTTCCTAAAAGCAATCAGAGCCTTAAATTTAAAACCAAGCTCCCGCCTATTCATCAATGGCAACCTTTCTAACCCATTTTACCCGACTAGAGGCACGAGGCAAGGATGCCCCCTCTCTCCCCTTCTCTTTAATATTTCCCTGGAACTCCTAGCGTGCGCAATAAGGCAGGAACAAGACATAACTGGCATACAAATAGGTCAGACCCAACACAAAGTCTCCCTGTTCGCAGACGACATGCTCATATACCTTACACACCCACAAAGTACAGTCCCCCAAACCCTCCAACTAATAGACCAGTTCAGTCGAATATCAGGGTACAAAATCAACTACCAAAAATCCCAGGCTTTAATCCTGGCAAAAAACAAGGAAGAAAAGCAAAACATTGCAAGGCAGACCCCCTTTACAATTGCGCAATCCCAGTTTAAATACTTAGGGGTAAATATCACCAGTGACCATGAAAAGCTCTTCAGGGCCAACTTTCCCAGCATACTAAATCAAATCCGGTCTGAAATTGCGACTTGGCAAAGACTTAAAACCTCTTGGCTAGGCTGCGTTAACCTATTTAAGATGATAGCGTTACCAAAAATCCTATACAAGGCAATGGCCCTCCCAATACACTTACCTGCAGCGTTCCTTAAACAATGCGAGCAAGCCATGATGGAAGCAATCTGGAAAGGGAAAAAACATAGAATTAACAAGAGAACTTTAATTAGAAGAAAGGATAAGGGAGGGATCAATATGCCTGACCTAACAAGCTACTTTAAAGCAACATCCCTCAGAACCCTAAAATACTGGTTCCACCCTACTGCTAACACCACTTGGGTAGAAATTGAGAAAGATATAATGGCTGTACCGGACTTCCAGGAACTACTGACCAGTAATAGAACCAGTGAGAGGTGTGAAATACAGAGTCACCCATTTGCACCCACAGCTATACACCATTGGCAACAAGTGTTACATAAACTGAAGCTGTCCCCTCTTGCCTCCCCATTCTCCCCTATAAATTCGCAGGAAGCAAAACAATCTGGTCTAGCCCCAGACCTCCGCAAAACACTTACCAAATGCAAAATCCTAAGAGCAGAACACCTGTTCCAGGATGAACGATTCCTACCCATCCAGGAACTGAGCACTAAAACGAAGGCAAAAATAAACACGTTTCAATACTTACAGCTAAAAGCGTTGTTCACAACCAAAGATAAAGTCCAGCACTATGCCAGACCCCCCACTAACATTGAGAAAATTGTCTTTGGCCACGGCCCAAATAAAGGGTTGATAGCCAGGATCTATGGGGCATTAATCGAGATGGGGACTGACAAACTAACACCCTGTATAGAGAAATGGGAAAAGGAGCTGGGGAAAAACTTCAATGAAAAACAGGTAACCTCAATTTGGCAACACATGCATGAGTGCGCCAGTTCCCTAGAAGTAAAAGAGACCCAAATCAAAGTAACCCTAAGATATTACTTAACCCCCCACCAATTCAAAAAGGCAGCTGGCCCAAACCCAGGTGCATGTTGGAGGGGGTGTGGGGAACAGGGTACGTACCTTCACTGCTGGTGGAACTGTCCCAGGGTGCAACCTCTATGGCGCATAATCTGGACATACATGAAAAAGGCCACCAAGATAGAGGTGCCCTTCCGTCCGGAGTCAGCGCTTCTGGGGCTCTACCCAAACATTCCGCTGTTAAATCACCACCAGGACACCTGCAAAATAATGACTCTGGCCGGACTAAACGTCATTGCCCGGAGCTGGAAAAACGCAACAGACATCTCAGAGACGGCATGGCTGAAACGCATGTGGTACATGTACTCCATGGAAAAACTAGCAGCCACCCAAGAGAACAAATCCAAGAAATTCACAACCAAATGGTTCACATGCATAGAAGTCATCCAAGGAAAAACCCTCCAAGAAGAATTTAAATCTTACATGGTAAACTACAATGTATGAAACGTAAAAGGCATAATGGACACCAATAGGGGGAAACCCACAATATTGACATGTGTGTGTTCAATTGTTTATTTTTATTTGGTGTATGTGTGTTGTGTTTGATAATAAAATTATAATCAATTTTTTTTTAAAAAAAAATTTAGACTGGTGGGCTCCAGTTCTCGGTAAAGTATTTACCTGTATAAATAGTTACGGGAGGTTTCCTGCAGGGCGGTCTGTAAGTATTATTGTCCCTCTTTATAAGAAGGGTGACAGAACTAGACCAGAGAACTATCTCCCCGAGACCAGAGAAATATCTTTACTGGATACTGGCACTGGCAGTCAGGGAGGTGGTGTAGCTGTTATTTTTAGAGAGACATGGCCTGTTTGGCGGTATCCAGTCTAGGAGATTCTAGGGATCGAGGCCCTCCATGTAGTGTTTGATTTTGCTGGGGGCAATCTCGGGGTGCTGCTGGTGTACCGGGCCCCTTCCTGCCCAGTAGCATCTCTTGCTGCTCTAGCAGAGTTGGTCTCTGCAGTGGTGTTGAGCTCCTCCAGGACTTTGGTCCTGGGGGACTTCAATACCCATGCCGACGCCGGCCTTGTGGGAGCGGAGCGAGAGTTCATGGCCTCCATGGCAACCATGGACTTGTCCCAAGTTGTTAACTGCCCGACCCATGTGGGGGGACATACTCTCGACCTGGTATTCTGTTCTGACCTTGAGGCAGGTGATCCGGTAGTGGGGGAATGTGAGGATCATGCCATTGTCATGGATGGATCATTACCTCCTACAGGCCAGTCTCTCAGCACACCACCCCTCAAAAGGGGAATGGACCAGTTAGGTTGGTCTGCCCCCAGAGGCTGATGGAACCTCAACGGTTCCAGGAGGCTCTTGGGGGATTTAATAAGGATGTGCAAACGCAGTTCAGCAGTTCGGAGTTCACCGAACGGCCGAACTGAACGCTCGAACGACTGAACAGTTCGGTCGAGTTCGGTTGAGTTCGGTCGAGTTCGGGTGGGAAAAACGTCGTAAACAAGCCCAGTGAGGAGGGGAGACAGCTCTGGAGCAGACTTCCTGGTGCCAGGGGTGGAGAGGCTTGGAATAGCAGCCTGCCTGACCACTCACAAGCCCTCTTTATTTATTTATTTTATTTCATTTATAGTCCGCCCCCTATGCCTACGGCATCTCAGGGTGGCTTCCAACACAGAACAACACATTAACAAAAATAAAACATATAAAAGTCTATACATATGTCATTAAAAATGCTTTTAAAATACCACACACACCCAAATTTAATCCACCCTCCCCTCCCCACCTCCGAAGACCTGGGAGAACAGCCATGTCTTGCAGGCCCGACGGAAGGCCAGCAGACTCGGGGCCAGTCATGCTTCCTCTGGGAGGGAGTTCCAGAGCCGGGACCTAGTCACTGAGAATGCCCTCCCCATTGTGGCCCCCTGCTTTACGCAGCGCACGGAGCACCAGTGTTATGTGCTCCTGTTGGCCCATCCCTGTTAGGAGACGGGCCGCTGCATTCTGCACTAGCTGCAACCTCCGGATCAGTGTCAAGGGAAGCCCCATGTAGAGCGCGTTACAGTAGCCCAGCCTCGAGGTGATGAAGGCATGGATCAGAGTGGCCAGGTCGGGTCTGGCGATATATGGGCACAGCCTCCGCACCAGATACAGCTGGCGGAAAGCCGCCTTCGCCACCGCATCCACCTGCTGATCCAGACGGACACCACCCACCCACCCTGCTCAGCCTGGATTTAAAAAATAATAATTTCCCCCCAAAGTCCCTGCTAGTGCAGGCCTTCCGGGGAACTTCTGGGTTTCCCCAGAAGGCCTAGAAAGTGCTGAAGCCACCAGCCAGCGCTGAAGCCTCCGGACCGCCATGCTGCCGCCGCCGCCTCTGCTGCAGCCACCGCCGTCTGGAGCGCCAAAGATAGGCGATCCCTGGGCAGGGAGGTAGGGTGATCCCTGGGGTGGGGGTGTTGTTAAACCGCCCCCCACCCCAGGGATCACCCTAGTACCTGCTGGTGTGGGCTCCAGGTCGACGGATCTTCAACAGATCTTCGACGGATCTTCAACTTAACATGGGGAATCTTCAAGAAGGCGCCCCCGGCAGACCAAAGGAGTCGTTCTGGGGCGTGGAGGGTGAGGCGGTCCCTGAGGTACAAGGGGCCCAGACCATGAAGGGCCTTATAGGTCAATACCAAAACCTTGAACCTGGCTCAGCACGCTACTGGCAGCCAGTGCCGAGTCCGGAGCACAGGTGTTATGTACTCCCAACGACCCATCCCTGACAGGAGCCGGGCCGCCGCATTCTGCACTAGCTGCAGCCTCGGAACCAGGAACAAGGGCAGCCCCATGTAGAGCGCATTGCAGTAGTCCAGCCTTGAGGTGACAAAGGCATGAATGAGGGAGGCCAGGTCTAGGCTGGAGATGTACGGACGCAGCCTCCGCACCAGATACAACTGGTGGAAAGCGGCCTTCGCCACTACCTCCACCTGTCGCTCCAGGCGGAGATCTGTGTCCAATATCACCCCCAGGCTCCAAACCTGCTGAGCTATAGGAGGGCGAACCCCCACAATCAGGGGGGCCGACACCTCCCTCGCTCTCCCCACCACCATCACCTCCGTCTTATCGGGGTTGAGCTTCAGTCTGCTCAGCCGCATCCAATCCGCCACAGCCTCCAGCCACTGGGACAGCAACGAGACCGCAGGGTCTGGGTCAGCTGAAAGAGAGAGGTACAGCTGAGTATCATCAGCATATTGGTGACACCGCACCCCGAACCCTCTCACTACCTCCCCCAAGGGCTGCATGTAAACATTAAATAATAATGGAGACAGAATGGAACCCTGCAGAATGCCGCAGGATAAAGCACGGGGGCACGATGTCTCATCCCCCAGCACCACCCGCTGGCTTCTCCCCAAGAGGAATGAGCGGAACCATTCAAGAACAGTCCCCTCCAGGCCCCGCAGGTCATGCAGCCATCTCAACAGCAGCCCATGGTCCACGGTGTCAAAAGCGGCCGAGAGATCTAGCAGGATGAGAAATGTTGAACATCCTGCGTCCATCTCCTGGCGGAGATCGTCGACCAAGGCCACCAATGCTGTCTCGGTGCCATAGCCGGAGCGGAACCCAGATTGAAAAGGGTCCAGGAAACTGATGCTGTCCAGATGCACCTGGAGCTGGATCACCACCGCCCGCTCAATAACCTTCCCTAAAAAGGGGAGTGTTGGTGCTGTTACTTTGCATCAGCACGGTGCAAGGAAACTTGGCCCGCCGGCAGTGCCCACAGGGGGTCCTTTGAAGTGGCCAAGTGCTGTTAGGAATCTATAGACATGGGAAATCAAGCCCAGTTCAACCAGGTAAAAGTTCCGGAGCTGGATTTGTGTTGGCAGGCACGGACTCTCTAACCTCCTTGATGAATGATTCATTTGCAATGAGTTCCAATGAAAATGAATGACAAAGGAAAAGCTTGGGAGGATTTGTAGCGCAAGCAACGTGGGCTTCCTAGGAAGGATGAGCTAAGATCTCCCAACCCCTCTGTGGCCGTAAAGAGAGGGTTTCTCAGAGTGCTCCTTTTATTTCACTCACATTCCATATTTATCTTCCGTTATCAGAGCAATGGCCGCGTGCGTGAGGGGCAGCATTCATTCAATCATTGGTGTCTTCTCTGTGCCTGGCTTGAAAGCAGCCCTGCTTGGCTTCGTTTGTTCCCCCCCCCCCCACTTCCCCTCAGCTCCTCCGCTCACCTTGAGGAGACTTGAGCGGGGAGATAAGTTTTCAGCTTCGTTAAATGCAGGAAGAGGCTCGAGACCAATTGTTCTCTTAGACACAGAGTAAAATAAGGGGTGAGCACCAGCCCACTTCACCCCCAGGCTAAGCCCCGTTTGCAGCGCTACAACATCCCTGAGCACCACCAGCAGAGCAGGTGGGTCGAACCTGGGACACCAGCGCAGAGTGGAGCTGCTCTCCGTCTGCTCAGTGGACTCGTGCTGCAGCTCCACTCCCGGCCGACCATTCCCCTGGCAACACTACAGAGTTCTGGGCGTCAGCCTAGCGCGTCAGGCAATCTGCCTGCAACTCTATCATGGTGGGGGCAGGGGGGGGGATCCCACATGTGGGTGGACTGTGGCCAGGAGAAACCACTGGGTCCATCTAACGCGGACCAGACCCAGGTGGGGCTGGGAGCAGGTAGATGTGGGGATGCGTCCCTGGAGCAGCAATTTAACAGCTGCCCCATGACAAGAGGCTGGATGGGTTGGGGCTCCTCAGCTTGGAGAAGAGATGACTGAGAGGGGATAGGAGAGAAGTTTACAAAATCATGATCGGAGTGGAACGCGTTAATAGGGAACGGTTATTTACCCTCTCAAGCAGTACTAGGACTAGGGGACGCTCCATGAAACTAAGAGGGAGCAGATTGAAAACAAATAAAGTATTCCTTCACTCAACACACAATTAAGTTGTGGGATTTGTTGCCAGAAGATGCGGTCAAGGCGAGTAGTTTCTGGAGGATCGGTCCATTAAGCTGCTGTTAGCCGGGTAGGTTTGGGGAACGGTAACCTCTGACTGTCGGGAGCTGGGAGTGAACAACAGGGAATGAATCGCCCCGTTGTGACCTGTTGGGTGTTTCTTCCAAGCCACCGTGATTGGCCGCGGTCGGAGACAGGATGCTGGGCTCGATGGACTGTTGGTCTGACCCAGTACGGCACGGGGGACTTATGCTCGTATGCTCTGTCTCTGTTTACTGCTCCAGGAGCCCCACCTGCTGACTCCATCTCAAGCAGGAAGCAGCCGGGCAGCCGCCAGAACTGTGGTGTCAGAGGATGAACATTCCCCATTTCCCCTCCTGGTCCCCCCCCACCAACTTCCTCCTCTCTTCTGCCGCCGGAGCAGCCTGCCCCTAGGATGTCAGATACCTACCCTGGGGGGTGACCTCCTGGGGCAGGGGCATCAATATAAGGTGGGTCGGCTGAACCAGGGTCCTTGAGCCTGGGGGACTCACACACATGGGGGAATGGGGCTGTGTTCTGCAATAAGGAAGTGACCCTGGATGAGGGGCCCCATTCCATCTTCTGCACCAGGGCCCTTTCCAGCCATTTGGGAGGGGAGCAGGGGTCACACAGCTGCTGCGGCAGTAGGAGGTAGCACTGGCATCGCCCACCTTCTCTTAGGCTGCTGCTGCCGCCCTGCCTCTTGCATTCTTTGTGCTGGGCTCCCGGGCGGCGGCAGCCCTAGCTTCTTCAGTTCCACGGCCATGGGAAGGCCCAGCGGCGGGCTCATGCACCTCCCTTAGCGCACCCAGTGGCACCCGGCAGCCTGGGGTCTCAGGCCATGCAGTGCTGCCCCACCCCCACCGGAGCCCCACAACCTGCTGGCCCTCAGGGAAGTGGTAGTGGCACGGCTGGCTTTGGGGCAGGAGTCAGGTCCAGCTGCAGGTTGGATGGGAGGGGGCTAGCAATGTCACAACAGACATAGGCAACTCGTGGAGGTGGGGGCACAGGGGACATGTTTCCCCCCCCCCCGATTTTCAGAAGCCCTATAGAACCCTGTTGAACATCTGCCCAGTCCCCACTCTTGTGCCACCGACACCCACCCGCACACCTGCTATTGACAGTTACCGGTCGCTTGTGACACTAGACAATACAGGACAGATATTCCAGCTTTGGAAACTGTGATATTTTTATTGAACTAAATGGAACTATATTCCCAGCCACTCAAAACCCAACAAAAATAAAATTCTATTTGTGCACACACCTCCCCAAATAAACCTAATTTCTCCAGCTCTAGCTAACAGGCCTTCTCGGTCCCTGGTTAACTCGATAGAGACAAAATAGTCCAGTGATCTCTTTGACTGGACCCACTCCAGTGGGTGGGGGTAGGCAAACATTTGGAGCTCACAGGTTCCTTCGTCGGGCAAGTCAGGAGTTGGAACTGCAATCTGAGCAAACTAACTCCTGGTTCTTAGCAGAGCTCAGATACTAAGGGAATCTACAGCCTGAGCGGAAACTCTGGTGTCTATCTCTGGTCCCTTTCAAATTCCTGGATCTGGCCCAGGGATCCAGCTACAACCCCAAGGAACTGAAGGAGTGCACTGAGCGGAGGGCATACAATCAGGGAGTAGGGATAGATTCATGGTATAGATCAATGCTCTGGACGCTCCTCTTTCTTCCCCCAGCCCGAGAGCACCCCTTAGGCACCCCATGCTTGCAACTCCAATCCTGCCTGCAGTCGAAGAGCTTGTACTAATTTTCAAGGTTCTACGCCCTTGTATGAAAATGGGAGAGGGGTGGTTTCCTGGACGCTTCCCTACGACCTTAATCAATGGGTCCCCTAGTGCACTTCACCAGGACATGG
The DNA here is from genome assembly GCA_003113815.1 of Sphenodon punctatus. NCBI lineage: Eukaryota > Metazoa > Chordata > Lepidosauria > Sphenodontia > Sphenodontidae > Sphenodon > Sphenodon punctatus. The sequence goes on from QEPC01008006.1 coordinate 19,163, forward strand.
GTGGTGGTCATCCATGACTAGTGGGCTTCTGTCCCCACCCCCAGTGCCACAGCCATCTTGGGAAGAGTGGGGGGAGAAACATTAGCAGGGATGACTGTCCTATGCACCAGAAGGGACCGCCGCCGCCTGCCGTGTTCAGCCACCAGCCTGCCCACAAGGAGCCACACACCGGGCTGCAGGCAGCTCCAGAAAAGGCAAGATGGTCCACAAGAAGTTTTGTGCATCGATTGGTCCAATGAGTCTGAGACCAGCTGCTGTGGTAGATAACTCAGCAACACGCCCGCTGGCTTTGCAGTCTACGCTATTGTAAGTCCGGGGACCCTGCAGACCCAGAGGTGATGCTCTCTAGAACGCCATGGGGAATCCATGGGGACGAGCTGCCGTCATGACATTCCTGCTTCTGTCCCAGCTAACAGCCACCTCCGTCAGCTTCACCTCCCCGTCCATCTCTAGGAAGCGGACTCGTCCTAGTGGGATGCGGTGGGGGAAGGAGTAGTGAAAGTTGTTGTTCACAGTGATCTGGAAAAGGAGACGGCAGCATCAGGGACAGTGGATCGGGGCCTCTGACCCAGGCAGGATTCTTAAAACACTGGGGAGAGAGCAGCAGCAGGGGGACCCCAACATTATGACAGTACTTCACTACCCTGCGACCCAGAGTCAATGTGCAGCCTGCTGTCCCCTTCCCTACTCCCACACTCCAGTTAAGAGCTGGGTTAGTCGTTCCTACTTACCTCTGCCTCCCCTCCCAGCCAAGCAGGGATACAACCAGAGTGTTAGTAAAGGGGTCCCACACCCCGAGTGATCCATGGTTTTCCTCACCCCCGCTCACCCTGTACGAAGCCCAGGCATGGCCGGAACACGAGTCCAGCCGAGAAAACCAAGGTTGCCCCATGAACTAAGAGCACCTTCATTTACACTGGGGCATCGTTAGATTGGAATGGGGCTACCCTTGTCCCGTCTGTCAGCAGGAGGCAGTGTTGGCGCCCCCAACCCCCCAGGCTAATGGCCCCTATTGTAGCTATGCTGCTGATTTACAGACTTCAAGAGATAGACAACCCATGTCTAGCTGACCCGGAATGGCGGTGAGCAACCACATCCAGTAAGCCACATGCAGCCCCCGACAGGACAGGTCAACCTGCAGTTCCATCGGTCATTGGGGCAGGGGGAGCTGCAGCCGGTGCTGCTCCTGGGGGGCTGTCATGGGGACAAGGGGGCAACACAGACATTTGGAGAAATGAGACACAGAATTTGGGGGTACTGAGGGGAAATATAGCTACTAACATGGGCAACTAAAGATAAGTGTTATAAGCTTTACCACATTGCTAAACCAATTTGGCAGAGTCAGGGCAGGATGGAAACCTTTTGTCAAGCAAAGGGAGCATTTTGTTACTACGGTAACGCCCAGATGAGATGGGCAGACAAATCAAAATAACAAAAGCAGCAGGGACACCGGAAACCGAGGCCCCTGCAGGGGGAGAAGAAGAGAGAGGCTCTCTAGAGGTTTGAGACACTTCATCTTGACCAGCAAGGAGCAAACAGCTTGTAAGAGAAGCTACAGCCATGAGCGAAAGACTTTTTCAATTCACTAAAGAGACTGAGCCCGGCCTTACCAGCCAGGCCACAAGAAACTGATGGACCCGGACTGTATCTTAGGGTAAGGGGACAGTTAGGGAATCTCAGTATATCTTAGAATGCGTGTACTTTATGTTTGATTTATTGACTTGCACTATCCGATCAACAGCCTCGTACTCGTATGTACTCAATATATGCTTTATAACCAAACCTAGCGTGCTTGTGTGTTTATTCGGCCTTGGGGGGTTCACTAAGGGGGTACCCTATCTAGGTGAGAGCCTAGACGGACCGTTTTTATATGACAACCCCACTGCGAAGTCTTCCAAGCTACGGGTGGCCAGAGAAGGTTCTCTGAGTTATGACTGGGCTGGGAGATCAAGGGGAGGCATTTCTCGGGGTGCGGACCTCCGAAAGCTCCCTGATTGTGGTGAGGGTTTCTGATTGCGTGGGAACCCACGCGGGCACAGGCAACTGGGTTGCGGCCAGCCTGGTGGGCAAACGGGGGACAGCCCAGAGAGAGACGGGGACCCCAATCCCTGTGACAGGGGCACTATGAGGCAATGACCAAAACTAGCAGAGCACGGCTGGGTGCATCACATGATGTGGGTAGGAGGAGCTCTAATCACATGAGCCATTGTAGATGGAGCTTCCCTTCCTCCACCATCTCCCTATTGGAGAAGCAGTGCCTCCCTCCCTCCCCCACTCTCTCCTCTCTGCAGAACACCCCATCCCGTGTCCTACTGAACCTCAAAGCTCTGTGCTGTGACAGCGAACATCAGCTGGAAGTTTTGCCCCGGGCGGAGGGGGCTGGTCTTCTGCTCCTCCTTGCCCCAATTTCTGTCCACAAAGCTGTTGAGCACAAAAGTGGCGGACGAGTCCTGGAATCGGGGACTGAAGCGCAGGGCGACGTTGGCCCCTTTGTACTGGCTGTAGAGGAAATCCACCTGGAACCTGGGGAAAGAGGCAGGACTCAGAGGGGTTCAATAGCCCCCACACCAGGAGGGTGTTCAGCCCGTGTTCGCTGCCCATTTATTAGGTGGCTGTAGGATGCGCACCCCTGTGCCCCACGGAGCCTCCGCTCACGGGCACGGCGGACTCCTGGGGGATCGTGGGCCAATGGTCGGTGGTCACCCACCCGTCCACCCCTGTCTGTCAGGTGCACGCAGCCTCCATGCAGGCAAAGCACCTAGAGCAGTCCCAGCGCTTCCTAACAGCGAGTGCGCCCGCCGGTCTCGCGCTCCCTGTGGCTTCTACTCTTTCGTTTCACTTTGGCGTGCTCAAAAAACATGCTCCAAAAGGCCCCAGGAGGCAAACTGTGGGGAGAGCTTCCTGGAGCTAGGATTCCGTGTGGGCTGCGAGTCATGAGGGAGGGGGTGGGGGTGGAGCACAGCAGCTGCCCACGTACTGGATTTACCGTTTGAACCCCCCCCCCGAGTGGGGGCTGATCAGAGCAAACAGAGGACTCCTGCGGGCTATTGGCCATTGATATTCACCCAGAGAGGCAGACACAGCCCCCTAGAATGCGTTTCCCCATCTCTGAGCCTGGGAATTGTCAGACATCACCAGGGACCGGATGTCTCCAGCCAAGGCCGATCAGCTCCCAAAGCCACACACCGCACCACACAAGCAGCACAGGGCTGGTCTTAGGACAGGGTGGATGGGGCAATTGCACTGAGCCTTGTGTTACCATTGCCAGGGATGTAACCTCCCCCCCCCCCATACACCGCTGCTTCTGCTTCCATCGATGGCCCCTCATTTGAGCCCTGCACATTCTAAGAGTAGCTCTGAATGCACGGCCTCTCCCCCAAGACACAAGGAACCTACAAACACACATGACAGCCTCTTAAAACCCAGGCACAACGCCCCCATGAAAACGACAAGCGTCAAACATACCAAAACCTCTCACTCATGAAGACACACACACACACACACACCTCTCCTTGACCCACATTCAGAATCCTGCCCAGCCTCCCCACCGCTCCCACCCGCACACACAGAGCATGGAGCGTCTCTGATACACACACACCCCCGGGCTACCACCCCTTAGGAACTTCCCAGGGCAAATCCCAGCCCCCGTGGCACGTCTGGGGGAATGTTGGTCGATTACCCTTTGCTTCCCTGCGGCACGGTGCCCTGGAGCTTCACCCACATGCCTGGCTTCAGGCCCCCCGGGATAGCCCTGTTGTACGGGATGATCTGAAACAAAACAAGAAAGAGAAAATTGAAGTAAATTCCTTTGACTGGACCAGTTTCCATGGCTGAGAGCAGGCCGGCTTTCCAGCTTTCAATCCTGGCTCGGATATAAACGTGTTGCCTGACCCTGAACTAACACTGCTGCTGCAGCCGCCGTCTGTCCGGGAGGTGCAACCGCGCCCCCTGAGGGTGAATAGGCCCCTGGGAGATGAATTGTGGGTGTGGGGGGTCTTAGGGCCCTATCTTTTGGTGAGGGAGGTCTGGGGCTTTAACATGAGGTGGGAGTTCTGGGGGGCTGAAATTCCAGAGGATTTGAGTGGTGTTTGATTAACAAAGTTGTGATTCTGTGTCAAAGCTGCTGAAAAAGGCGGCTGGTAAGCAAATGTGCATGTATAAATTGTTGCATAATTGTGCAAATAAAGCTAATTATGCAAATATTAATGCTCGCGGTAAATTTGCAGAATTTGGCTTCACTGGTTGCAGAATTTAAGATTTTTTGGTGCAGTCAAATCGGGTCCCTGCCTTAATGGCTCAGGGTGGCTTACAAATAAAATATAAACATAACATATTAAACATATATAAAAGCATATTTAAAAGTCCATAAAAACAGTAAAAGACAAAAACAACCCCCAACCATCCCCAGCCCCCACAAAATCCACTCGATACCACCTCCCCATTTCCCACATCGAACCACCCTCACAACCCTATACCAAACCCCCCACCCACCCCCATCCTGGAGCAAGTGAAGTGAATGNCCCCCACAAAATCCACTCGATACCACCTCCCCATTTCCCACATCGAACCACCCTCACAACCCTATACCAAACCCCCCACCCACCCCCATCCCCGACCACCAAACGCCTTTACAAATAAACAAGTCTTGCATCGACTCTGGAAGACACTCACGCTTGGGCTCCAGGGGAAGGGAGTTCCACAGCATCAGGGCAGCAACCAACAACGCCCCCCTGCGAGTTTTTAATATAACTTCCAAAAAAATGTTTGGTGCCATCTAGTGGCCAAGATTTAACCTTAAATTACAACAAAGTGGAATTGGAGGGAAACTGTGAACATGTCGGTGTGCAACTCCATCCAATGCAGGACGAGATCAGAAACAAGCAAACTGTGGCCTTCAAACAAGAGAGAGGAGTTAAAGGGGGAGTAAAATGCAGCCTAACCTCGACCTAGGGATGGGCGAACAGAACCGAGTTCGGAAATTCGGTTCGGTTCGGAAATTCGGTTCAGAAGTTCAGTTCGGTCAATCGAACTATTCGAGTTCGGTCCGAGGTCCGAACTTCCAAACAAAGTTCGGAAATTCAGACCCATTGAACTAAACGGAATATTATCTTTTAGGGATGGGCGAACAGAGGCAAGTTCGGAAATTAGGTTCGGTCCGAAAATCGAGTTCGGTTCGGTCAACTGAACTGGTCGAGTTCGGTCCAAACTCCAAACTTCCGAACCGCGTTCGCCCATCCCTACCTTGACTCTTTTCCTGTGTCGGTAATATACTGACCCTCTTGGACAACCATCAAGTACAGGATTCTCTTTAAATGGTTTCAAAATGAAGTGTTTGCTATGTGCTGATTAGGGATGGGCATTACAGATTCGGATTCATCTGTAACTGTCCAAAAACAGCACTTACAAATTAATCTGAAAACACCGCACCAATTATAGGTTCATATTACAGATCCATATTAAAAATAATAAAAATTGGTGGGGGGAATCAATCTGCACGGGCAAAATGTCCACTGCGTCATCCATAATCAAATGGCGGCAATAGCATCACCAGCATTTTGGTTAAGGGCGGCGATCATTTTGTGAATGAGCAAAATGGCCCTTTGGCCATTTTGCATTTTTTATTTTTTTAAAATTATTTTTAATATTCTTACCTGTAATACGAATCTGTAAAAACAAAAACAAAACAAAAAACATTTTAAAATATCCAAATCCAGAATCCATAACAGATCCGAATCTGGAAATCCATTCAACATCCTATCCCCAGTGCTGATGACCTGGTCACGCATCACCTTATGTAACAGAGAAACCCATAAAGCCTAGCAAAAATCTGTTCTACCTGGGCCCGACAGATCAGTCTGGAGAAAGCTAAAATAATGAGCTTTTAAAAATAAAATAAAATAAATAAATAAATAAATTGTTTTTCATGATAAGAACATACTATACAACTCGGTAACATTGGTTTTGTATCAGGTTACAGCTTGCATCGGTTTTGAACATCAGTAGTGTCTGTCAATCGAGTTGTAAATAATTACCTAATAACTTATTCAATAATATAAATTAAGTCTAAATAATTGAAATAAAATAGAAATAAAGCAAACCAAAATTGATGCAGTCATAACAACGCTTGTACAAAGAAATATGGGAGGGGGGAGTCCACTTACAGGTTTGACTCCAATAATAGTTTTAGGTCAACAGATACATTTTCTAAAGCGATACAGGATGTGGCGGGTTGGTTTAAATGTCTTTGACTAAGAAGGCAGGTTTTTTCTGGGTTGGAGGGTAGGTTCTCAGTAATGATAGACCACAGGGTAGGGTAGTTTCAATCTTGATGTACGCCGATGATGTCATACTCCTTTCCCAAACCCAATTGGGGCTGCAAAAAGTCTTGGCAGCTCTGTCTAGATACTGTCAGGAAAATGTATTGACCATTAATAGTAAGAAATCGAAGGTTATGTGGTTATGGAACTGCCCTCCCTAAGTGTAAATGGAGACTGGGAGGTCAGGAGCTTGCGTATGTTACAAAATACACTTACTTGGGGGTGATCTTTGCCTCGTCGAAATCTTAGAAGGCAAATAATGATGCTCTAATAATCAATGCTCGCCAGGCGGTGGGAGGAATCCTGAGACTTATCTATGCTAACTGAGGTGTCTCCAGTCAGCCAAATCCTTGACATCTTCCAGTTAAAAGTTATCCCCTCTCTGCTATACGGAATTGAGGTAACTATCTTGGGATATAAAGAGAACTTGGAGTTACCCCAAAATCTGTTTTTGCGTGCCCTTCAGAGAGCCCCTAGGGCAACGCCTTTGCCAATGTTGAGGGCCGACACAGGAGTCCTTACAGTTTATGCACAAGCAGTAATTAGAACCTTAGTGTTCTGGCGGACGTTAGCGGTGGGTACTCCGGCTCCGCTGCTGAAGGGATGCTGCCTTGAAGAAAGAGATCATGAGGGTTCTATTTGCGATACCTGGATGAAGTGTATAAAGACACTTGCCGTGGACCTTATGCTTCGGACAGACTGGCGCAAAAAACATGCTTTCCTGCTCTTCTGATTTAGCTCCTTTCCTTCTGCTATTCTTAGCGGCAGGCATGCTGGCCTTCCCAAGGAACTTGGGTTCCGTGAGAATTGCACTATTGGGCAGGTAGAGACTCTTGAGCATGTGGTATTCATTTGCCCGGCTTATGCTGACCTGAGGGGAAAGTTCTTGGACCAGTTTCTTTGTGACTATTCCCCCCCAAATTATGACTTGGTATTAGCACTCTGTGCCAAGGACACCGGCGTTGCAAGGTCGACGGCCTCTTTCTGCGCTGGTGTTCCTGACATTACATGGAGCCAACTGCGATCAACTTTGTAATGTTCGTTGTAATTCTAAGATGTATGCTTCTTTGCTTGTCAAATTTTGCTATTTGTTGTTTTATTTTGATTTTATTTAATATTTTATATTATTACTTTTCCTATATTTTATGTTTTGCAATTGATTGAAATGACCTTTTGGTTACTCACTAAAGTTTATTATTATTATAAAAACACTTGGTGTGCGAACGAGAGTCGCAGTTGAGGGAGACTCCCTCCCAGATGACAGGTTGACAATTTCTGAACTTAAAAGGAAAATCAAGGATTGGGCACAATTTGGTGATTTAAACCGCTTGGCTAGAGTTGGGATTGTGCCGCTTTATCGTAAAATTAAGACCTCTATTAAACTGGAAATGTATCTAGAACAAATGCAGGACGCGAGGCTGAGACAAATGTATACCCTGTTTCGCTTTGATCTCTTCGAAACAGAGGAAGTGGAAGGCAGGAGGTTATCAATTCCCAGGGCAGAGAGAATTTGTAGGAACGGCGGCGGGGTGGTTGAGACTCTTGCCCACCTCACTCTCAAGTGCCCAACCTATGCCTCCCTTAGGGAGCTATGGGTTGACCCAATTCTCCAGGGTCTTACCCTGAAAAATAGTAAGAAAATTGAAGTATTGTCTGTTCTTACTGAAATCTCACAGGTTAAGCTATTAACTAATTTTCTTGTGTTAGGAGAGAAGGTTAGGAGGCGTGCTTCAATTCCTAGCTCATGGTCAAAAGCGAAGGGTAACGCTAAGCACCCTTGGGGTGTAAACCTTTCTCTACTTACCACGTTGATATAGGTATGTTTATCAATACCGATGTATTTTGTAAATTTCTATTATTTGGTTCTGTTCTGTGTGTATGTATTAGTTTTAATTGTTGTCTTGAGATAGCATTCGGTGCTGATTCAATAAACAAAACAAAACAAAACGTAATGATAGACCGGCAACTTCTCCAAACGACATAGAAGTCTTCAAGTTTGTCCTGCAGTTCCGCCGAGATTCGCTCCGTTGTAACCATGAAGCACCGTCGCGTGCGTATCTCAATGAGAGTTGGGGGGGGCGGAGCCTTCCATTTGCTGGCTACGGTGCGCACTTGTCGGCGTGCCATTATTCGCTCTTTTAGATAGAGATTTTGGCAAAATATTGATTTCTTTATTTCTTTATTTAACAAGTTTTTACCCCGCTCTTCCCGCCACAGGCAGCCCAGAGTGGCAAACAATAAAACATATAAATATAATAGAAAACAATTTAAAAATTTTAAAAACATAAAACACAAAACGGGGGGGGGGGACAAAACCCACCACCACCCTTCCCCCTCCCCTCCGAAGGCCTGGGCGAACAGCCAAGTCTTTTCTTAATCACAATTTCAGGAGCTGATGTTATATCGGAGAATCTCANAAAACGGGGGGGGGGGAAACCTCCCACCACCACCCTTCCCCTCCCCACCCACCCCTTACCCCTCTCCCTCGCCAAATGCCAGATGGAACAGCCAGATCTTACAGCTCCTACGAAACACCGGGAGGTCCAGGGCCAGACGAGCCCCCACGGGGAGGGAATTCCAGAGGTGCAGCCACTGAACACCCTGCTCTGCATGCCCCCCCAGGAAACCCAGGGGACCTCTAACACGGCGTCCCCGGACGATCCAGACCCCGGGGAGCGATGCGGTCTCCAATCATCAATATTGGGGAATGAGGGAATTTCTAACTTTAAAGGCTCTAACGTGGCTCTCGTTTGAATCGAGTTGTACAATTGCGCCATCTAGTGGAGCACATAGCACATCACAAGCCTCACAAATTATTGGAAAATTAGGTCTTACAATAAGTTTTCCCTGTGCTTGCTTTCAGGGATTTTCAGGTAAAGTCAATGTCTTTCAATGCTGGGATGGTTTTTTTTGGATGTATTGTTTGTAGATCCTCTTCTCGTGAGAATACTCTCTTTTTTCCCTCGGTGATCGAAGACGAATCGAGCTGGTAGCCATATTGGTTCTTTTATGCCTTCATGGTCAAAGGCAGAGAAGTATCGATGCCATAGTCTCCTTTTCTTTCTGGTTTCCCATGAGATTTATGGGGAATTTTTGATATCATGGTTTTCGTATGACAGGTTGGGGGCTTTCCTAGCCTCTCTGGGAATTGTTCCTTTGTTTTGTGAGTGTAGAAATTTCATAAGGATTGGCCGGGGTCTGTCTGAGTCTTTGGGTCTTGGTCTCAGCATGCAGTGTGGCCCTTTCAATCTCCTATTCCCGTAGCTCTTCTTTATTGGGGAATATTTCCTTCCAGACATTTTTTAAGCGAGGGATTATTCCCTCTTTCCCTGCTCCTTCAGGGATTCCTAACAGGCAGAGGTTATTCCTTCTGGACCTGTTCTCTAGGTCTCCTAGTTTTTCTTGTAAGGTGAAAGGTGGTAGAAGTTTGTGAGATCTCCTTTAATGTAGCGTCCCTTTCTCTCTCTCTATCTTCCACTTCGCGGAACCGGTTTTCCAGCACCCCCCACTCCTTTAACTACTACATCTATTTTTTAATTCATTTTTTTCCAGGGAGGTTCCTAGTTTATCTAAGGACTGCTGGAGTTCTCCCTTAGTATTTTGCCGTTCTTCTTTAATTTCTTTCTTAAGTTCCCCTTTGGTATGTTTTTACCTCACCTTTGAGATCTTGCAAAAGGGCCAGGATTTGATCAGTCTGTCCCTCGGGGTCCATGTTCCCCTCCGGAGGGGGAGCTGTTGTGGTGGTAGCCATTTTGTCTGGAGCTTCCTCTGTGTCACTCTCCTGGGATGCAGGGCTGTTTTTGCAGGGATAGAAGCTTTGAATGGAGCCTTTTTTGGCTCTGTTCAAGCTACGGGAGTATTTGGCATCTGGGCCATAATTGCGGCTCAGTAACTTATTTTATTTTCAGCTTTGGTGGCGGGCCGACGGGAGCTGTTGCCGGGAGAGTCCGAGCTCTTGCACATGCCCTGTCATCCCCCGACTCCTAAAATCATGATCTTTTACAAGAAAACCAAATTCCAAAGCAGAGCAAAATTCTGTTACAGAGAGAAGGGGACTGACCGCACTCTGAATAACACATACCTGGGTTCAATGTTAAATGCATCAGGAAGTTTTAGACTGACTTTTAAGGCAAACAAGGAAAAAGCACGTCTCACTTCGTAGCATTATAGAAGCCACTAAGAAATGCGGCTCCTATTTCTACAACAGGGGAGGAAACGTAGGAACCGACCTTAACAGAGTGCTACTGCAACTCGGCTAAAAAACCTCCTAGGATTACTCCACCTGCAGTTCTATAACCCAATCCCACAGGAACGCCAAGAATAGCAGCTGCAAATCAGAACTACGGATACGTCTCTCGGCTACTCAAGAAACAGAAAAAAGTCATCCATTTCTGTTGCCGCCTCAGCCAAAGCAGCCCATGTTCCCTCTGCCCCAAAGCACTGGCAGGCCAAAAGTGAAACCCAAATGGAAACATAATTCCTGACCACGTAACTCCACTGCTTGGGCTAAGCATTGCCCACCGCAGCCAGCAGAGCAAACAGTGATGCGCAAACTGTTTGATCAGCAAAGGAAATTGTGAGATTATTATTATTATTATTATTAGCATTTATATAGCGCCAGAGGTGTACCTGGTGCTTTACAGAGACTAAGATAGACACGGTCCCTGCCCGAGAGCTTACAATCTAAAGACAAGGGGAGGGGAGACAGGGAAGGGGGAACAGAGGGAGAGACAAGGGATGCAACGTTCATGAGGATGAGAGAACTCAGGTACACGTTCTTGGCTTGGTTACAGTCCAATGGGAGTTTTCAGATAACAGGTGCCGGATAATCCTCGGTGGGGATTCACACATTACTAGAGAGGGAGGGAAACATCTGTCAGAGCTATCACAGGTCTATTCTGATGGGAATTAGCACACGTGATAATGCACTATTCTGCTTTTATACCGTGAGAACACACGCACATGGCAGGGTCCCCAAATGTAGCTTTTACAATGTCGGGTGTTCTCGCAGCATAAATGTGGAATAGTGCATTGTCATGCATGCTAATTCCTGTCAGACGAGAGCCCTGATTATTACAATCATGGACATTTACCTGCCTCCCCGGTAATGTGTGAAAGCAGCCTAACTCTAGCAGCAGGTTGGACTTATCCTGAGCTTTGTACGGGACTACCTCACCATAGTGAAATGCACAAAACAAAGATGGACTCTCACCAAGGGCAGAATCAGTGGGCACCGTCTATGGAAAATTGGGAGGCAGAAGCTACACCCCAAGACCAGAGAGGAGAAGCCGCGCAACCAGAGGGAGATTGAAACAGAGAGTCAGTCCCTTCGCCAATGTTCCAAATATGAGGACGTATGAGGAAGATACTTCCTCGCGCTCTCGGGCATTAGACACATCCTAAAAACAACAAGGAGAAACCGTGTCTGTTCCTGAGAAACAGGAGAGGGGCATTAGAGCTGGCACAGAGCAACCTGCCACTGGATCCGGACTGGACAGTGATGATCGATGGACACCGGGGTTTTGGAGGAGCCAGTGCCCTCCTGGGTGCGTGATGCCTTCCTCCATCCATGACAGAACCCTTCCTTCATCCTTTGTCAGTGGCCTGTATCACCTGTCCTTTGAATGGTACTGAATGTATTGGGAGAGGTACCGTGCAACGGCCGGACGCCGTGGAGAAGCAGCCATTACAGTAACTGAGTCCGGGAGCTACGACCGGGTGCATCACATGACGGGGCAGCAAGAGTTCTATTGTCATGTGACCACTGGGCGATGCGACATCCCCCTCATTCTGCCTCCTCGTTCCTCTCCCGTCTTGGAGCAGCGGGGATGTTGGGAGCGACTCTCTCCACTTGTGCTGGACTCACACACACCACTCTCCCAGGCCCATTTTAGTTTGTGACTGGTTTATTTATTCATACTAAAATTTCTACCCCGCCCCTCCTGCAATAACGTAACAACCCAAATATAAATAAATAAATAAATATAACCTCGATTCACATACGAAAGGTCACCAAGTTCAAAGTGACCCCATCCCAACCCCTCCCATTACCCCTCTCCCCCGCCAAAAGCCTGGTGAAATTGGCACCGATAGGAAGGAAGCTTCAGGGACAGACAAACCCCCGCCAGGAGGGAGTTCCACAGCTGCGGCGCCACAACTGAGAACGCCCTCTTTAATGCTGCCCCCTCCCGACGTACATTGGGGACTTCAAAAAGGGCGTCCCCGGCCAACCGCAGGGGCCAATCCAGGACCCTGGGGGTGAGGCGGTCTCGCAGATAGGCAGGGCCCAGACTGTTTAGGGCCTTATAGGTTTAAACCAACACTTGAGTCAGGCCCGGAAGACTATCGGCAACCAGTGCAGCAAACAGAGCACAGGTGTTATATGCTCACAGTACCCTGCCCCCATAAGGAAGCCAGCTGCCACATTCGGCACCAGCTTCAGTCGCCAAACCATCACCAAGAGTAGCTCCAAGTAGAGTGTGCTACAGTTGTCCAGTCTTGAGGTGATGACGCCATGGGTGATGGTGGCAAGGTTGGAGTCCAATATGTACGGCCGAAGCTGCCCTACCAGACGTAACTGGCAGAAGGCACTCCTCGCCACGGCCGCCACCTGGACATCCAGGTGGATGGTTAAGGAAGGGGGGATCTTGTGGCCCTGGGCAGTGTTGGAGGACCGCCAGTGGCCCTCCGGATAGCTTAATGGCTGCAAATCCTACAGGCTCCAAAACCAAAAGGCAAATAATCTCAGATTCGTTGCTTCATTTTAAACATCCCTGCTTGCAATTTTGGGGAGGCCTGACTCATGGTTTACAAATGCTTTGGGTTTGCCAATAATGCTGAGGAACAAACCAACCTCACTGATATTGATCTGTCTGACACACCTGGAGTCACCAGAGGCCTTTTCTCTGCAAGAGGGGTGAGGAAATCCCAAAGTAGCTTAAATCAACATCTCATTTCCTCCTGCCTTGATGCAAGCAACATGGGAAGAGGCTTAGCTAGGTTGGAATGGGCCCAGGTGCAAGAAATTGACTTGGACCACCCCCACCCCCCCGGTCACCATCCTCTCCCCTGTCTCACCCCCTCCTCATGTGTCCTTATTGCAGAAAACTGTCAACTTACATGGTAAAGAAAGAAAATGCTACTCACCTACTACAGCGTACTCACTGCCCCATGCTGACCCCCTGCCCCCACGCTGACCCCCCCCAGACTACCTGCCCCCACAATTTCCCCCAGTCCCCACACTTCCGCTCCAGATCCCCTACCTCCACCCAGGCCCAGCCTCCACACAGACCCCCCCACTCAGCCTCCCTGTCCCTCCACACACTCCAGAGCCCATGTCCCCCCGAGCTTCCCTGCCCTCACCCAGCCCCCCAAGCACACCCCAGACTCCAGGGAACACAGTGTAGCTCTGGGGGAGCTTAGGCACTTCTGCGTCTGCTCAGTCTCTGCAGCAGGATAGGATTTGCCTCCCCCCAGTTTGGGCCCCAGGACAAATGTCCCTCCTGTACCTATGATAGCTACACCCTGAAATGTCCAAGGCCGTGGCTATGATGGGGACAGCAGGAGCAGCTGTACAGGGGACCCATCAGCCTGGGAGTCCCATGCTCCCTGGTGCAAATGCATCTTCTGCCATGATAAAAGGGGTCGGGGTGGGGTGGGACATCCCATTTCTGCAGCAGAGCCTGGTCCACGTTAGATACACCCCTGGAAACCCCCCCACCCCCAAAAAACACAAGTGTTGAAGAGAGATTGGCTCTGTCCCAGCTGGTCCCAAACCTTTGAATCCAACAGAGCTCTCTCAGCCATCAGGATTCCCTGTAGGCCACAGTTTGCCCACAAGAAACGGCCACGTCCCAGTGAATGACCAATGTGGGTGATGGAAGGAACAGGGCAGCAAGGTGAATGGACAGCTGGGAGCTCTAGACAGCTCTTTCCCCCCAGCCAGGGCCTCATGTTCACTGAATTTTCTTCACTGGCAACAACAGGGGAAACGTAGTCAACCTAGGTCCCTGACCCCACCTTTTCCTAAGACCGACAGTGGGTGAAAACAGACATGACACTAACCACCCTTTAACCACTCTTGGTGGTCATTTATTCATGTTTCAGGGCTGCATAGGGCACCAATACAGCCCTGCAACATGCATAAATAACCACCAAGGGTGGTTAAAGGGTGGTTAGCGTCATGTCTGTTTTCACCCAGTGTTATGAAGGGACGGATCCATTCTATGATCCTAGCTGTTACCCATTGTTACTAACAGATCCAGACTAGTCCAACCCAGGTTTTGTATTGGACTGAGAGTTAGGGGTAGTGGTCATGATAATCGGTGCTGCGCAACCTTCGTATAAAGCGGGATTTGGGAGCCCCACCTCACACCGCGTTAGAACAAGGATGCTTAAATCTTGCCTGTTTGGACGCACTGAACGGCCGCATTGGGATTGCCACTGAAAAACCAAGCAGATTGAATTTTTGATGTCACATCTCGGGAGCCGTTCCTCACACTGCGTTATGACTGACTTTGCACTGTGATGACATGGGCTATAATGAGGTTGCTCTGGAATTAGCTAGCCTGGGTTGAGCTCTGAGCAGCAAGACAAACATCATCTGAATAATGGGCTCGGCTTAGACTTGGGTTTTTTCAAGCCATTGCAAGAATGTGTAAGTAACTGACAGCCAGCTGCATATTTGTGTTTCTCCTTCCAGCTCCTCTGGTATATGAGTTCCCATCATCTGAAAAGCTGTTTCATACTATCCCTCCAACCCCCAAACATATGCTTGCGTTAGCCTTGTTCTCTATCTGCATTTAATGGTATCTATTGTTTCGTGCCCAAATACCATCATCAATTATGTTTAACATCGTTGTTTTTAAATGTCTGGCATCTATGTTTTTCCCCTACAGCCCCTCTCTCACACTTCCCTGCCTTCTTATATCCATCTGTCCAGCGTCTGTTCAGTTTATATGGTTCTGACGTGTTCCATGCCCAAGGAAGGCTGTGTGGCCCAAAGGTATGCCTACTCTCACTAACAGGTGTTCTCTATAGTGTTTGGTCCCCATGTTAGTCCTACGAGTTATAGATGGATTGGAGACAAAAGTCATTCAGATCTATCTATCGCATCAAAATATTATTAAAATATAATTTAAAAAAAACATAAATATATTGTATCTATTCAATAAAATATATTTGTTTTTATTTTATTTTTCTCACTAGCAGAAATGGGTCCAATAAAATGACTTTGCCTCCGCGTTTTAATTTAAGAAGTTGGCGGCATCTGTTTAATTCATTTCTGAAGCTCTCATTACACTCAGACACAAGAGTTTTCAAAGTATTGTTGCCTAATTGTGTGTGTGTGTGTGTGTGCACGCATGCGCATGTCTGTCTGTCTATCTGTCTGCCCATACATGCCCCTACAGGAGAGTGTTCCTGTGTCAAACCATCCCATGTCAATTCCAGAGCGCCGCCCAATGCAAGCCTGATGCTCACAGCAGTTTGTGTCTGCATTTTGGATGCTTTTACTCAACCGCCACAGAATGAAACTGATCAAATACAGTTGCCCACAACCTGCTACCCAGCATCACAGACATAAGCCACCTCTGTACCGTGGAACAAGAACATGCAGGTGCAGCACAGCTGGGGCTGGAATTCCAAAAGGCTTGGCCCCCAATTGTCAAGAAACAAAAACCCAGAATCCAAGCTTGATCTCCCAACGAGCTCTGGCACCAGAACATGGGTCATATTTGTAGGACCGCTGACTGGGAAAGGAGGAGCTGAGCTGATGCGATTCATTTTCATTTCCTTAGTTACTAAAACAAATGGCGGCCCATTCGTTTTAGTAACTAATGCTCTGAAAACAAATGAGTCTAAACTTCTTCCATTTGCTTTCATTCATTTTTGTTTTTCCCCTGTTTAATTTAATTTTAAAAAATTAAATCGCTGTGCATGCAGGAAAGGTCGCCGGGCGCCGTTCCACACACGCACAACCCTTTTCCGAAACGGTGCTGACGCTGCGGGTGCCATTTTGGGAAAGGGCTGCACGTGTGCAGAACAGCCCTGGTGCCCATTTTTCGCGCAGGCAGAGTCATTTGTTTATTTTTTTAAAATTAAAATAAACAACGACAAAAAAATCCCAAAATGAATGGGGTTTTTAACGAGACCCCTGAAAACGGATGTGTTTTTTTTTAACCCATAAAAAAAACAAAAAAGGTACGTGTTGCAACCCCCTACTGTATGATCCCTGGACACATTTGTTCTGCTCCTTCCCTCACATCCTTCAAATCCTCCTTAAAATCTACTTCTTCCATCAGGCTTCCCCTAGCGCCTCGCCGCCCCCATAGGTTTCTACTTTGTCCTTCTCTTTCTACTTTATCAACCGTCAGAATCCCCCTCCTCCCTTACAATTAAAGCTACGCGTGATCCCCCTATGCACCCGCGACTTTCAGGAGTTGTACCCCCTGCCCCTCCGGTGACTTAGCTAGGTTTAATAGGGTCCTGGGGCAAGTCAAATGACTGATCCCCATAGCAGCTGGGATGGCGGGAACAGGAGGGGGAGTCCAGGGCACAGGAATGGGGGGGGATTAGTGTGGTACAGGGGGCACTGGAGCAGAATTTGGGGGGCACAGGGTAAGGAAGATGAGGTGTAGGGGGAGAGGGGTACGGTAAGGCTCTGGGGGGTGGGGTGGCAGCCACTGACAGACACGTGTCATGGGGTTCATGGGTTCACAGGGATGTTTCTGACAAAATATGAAACATCAATATGCATTTGAAGCAAAATTGCATCTTAGATTGGAGCACCAGCTCCTGGCTCACTGGGGAAGGACGCAGGCAGCCATCCCTGTAATTATGACTGATTCATCGCCGAAGCTATATAAATAAGGAATAACAATAATGTGGAAACTCCAGCACTGCTGCCGTGTGCCTTACAGATCCAGCTGGGTGTCTGAGGGAGACGCTGCCCCTCTCCCCACCTCGCTGTTTCCCTCCTTCCCTTTCGTCCCAAGAGACGCCAGGAGGGAACTTACCGCCTTTTCAAAAATAATCGCCATGGCTGACACGTCCCTCTGTCCCCCACACCAAAGCAGATGCCTCTCCGATGGCAGCCACAGGCAGAGGAGACACCTTATATACAGTCCCTTGAGACGCGCCTCTCCCTTCCCTGCAGGGCATCATCCCAGCCCCAGATTCCACTGATGCATGAGCTCATGTTTCCCAGGAATGCCTGTGGCACGTGAGGCTGAGCGTGTGAGAAATGGCATGGCTGCCCTTGTTCTGGGTGACATCAGAACTGTTCATCTGTGTGTCCTAGGCCCTGAGAGTGACTCTCTTCGGAACTGTGTGTGAGTGAGTCGTTTCAGGATCAAACCCATGGCTAGCCAGCACTCTGTCACCCGTCACCTGGGTCCGGTGAGGAAGGTGTTAATGGAGCAGTTAACTTAGGTGGGGGTCAGCAAGAGTCGGGTGACCAGATGTGGGCTGGTCAGGTGACCAGAGTTGGGGCTTAAAAAGGGGGGAAGAAGCCCAGTCGGAGACAGATCATCAGGATAGGAGCAGGGTGTGTCTGGCAGTCTGGTGACCAGACAGGGCTCTCGGGAGCTTGAGGAAGGCGCTATTGGGCCCAAATACAGGAGAGACCTGGGAGCAGACTGCCACAGAGAAACATAGGGTCACACATGTGTAACACGGGACTACATGTAGACTACAAGTCTGGTAAATATGTAATGTCAAAGGTTCCACATGTATGTGATGTTACAATACATGTAGCAATCTCTTGTTCATGCTCTGGTCATCTCTCGCCTCGATTACTGTAACCTCCTTCTTTCTGGCCTTCCCCGGTCTCCCCTTTCTCCCCTCATCTCTGTCCAAAACTCTGCTGCCAGGGTCATCCACCTCGCCAGTCGCTTCGACCATGTGCAGCCCCTCCTCTCTTCGCTTCACTGGCTTCCCCTTCCTGAACGAATCCTGCACAAGCTCCTAGTCTTCACCTATAAAGCTCTTCACA